>VWYO01017224.1:226624-241325 GCA_013400275.1 Rhadina sibilatrix | reverse complement strand
TGATCCTCCCCTCACCACCTAACCTNTCCTCCTCCTTCATGATCCTCCCCTCACCACCTAACTTACTCCCTTTTCTCACACTTATCTTTTTTGGATAAAGCTGTGACTCATCAGGGGCCAGGCTGTATTGGGTAATTACCACAGCTGTTACTTATAATATCAAGGTCACCTGTATTCCTTTCTACAGTTTACCAGCAAAAGAAAAAATGTATGTTTAATCTCAAAAGAGCTGCATATGGTGGAGATTTGCATTGTTAGGTTTCTAAAATCAGAGCAGTGAAATATTACAAAGAATTATCCTGGCAGAAGAACTTTGTTGGGTGGATGGATTACTTCTTGATCAGTTTGCAACTAAAAGTTGTTCATATTAAATCCAGGTTCTACACTAAAAAGGGAAAAACTTGAGTGGTACTGAAATAAACCTGTCTAAATCAGGAACCACAGAGTTTTATTATATTAACAACAGAGCAGGTGTCACGACCCACTAATGCAGGCGGGAGTCGTGATGGTTCGAGTGATCTCAGAGTGCAAAAGACACAGCAGGGGGCAACAACAATTTGCTCAACAGCAGTACACTTTATTAAGTGTACACAGCACTTTATGCAATAGAGGGAGAAAGAAGAGAGAAGGAGAGAGAGAGAGAAAAGGGGGTATAGCTACCAACGGGAGACGGAGTCCTCGTGGTGCACGCTGACCAATAGACGTGTCTTCTTCCTTTGGGAGGCCTCAAAATTCGGGCCATCTTGAGGGGTCTCTTACAGTCCTTTCTGAAGCGACAGACAGTTGGCCAAGAGGTGAGCTCAGCATCAGCAGGTGTGCTGAGAGCAGGGTGAAGTGCTCCGATGTTTAGAGCAAATGCCCACTCAGGGAACAGTACAGGGCGAATGCAGGACACACCAGTCCAAAACTAGTCCGAAAACCAGTCTATCGTGACATGCCCATTGTTTTCACCGGGTTCCCATGGAGATGCAATGGTCCAGCAAGTGCACCTGCAGGCAGCAAGCATCCCACCTCAGCCAGGCCAGAATTCCTGTACTGGGGTCTTAGGCTTTAGTCCCAGTCCTTTTGGAGTCTTCAGTCTCCATCCTTGGTGATGATCATGAGGCAGATGAGGAAGTTAGGGACCATCTCTTACAGCAGGTCATTTGAGATGCTTGGATATACAAATTACATAGCAAGAGTGATGCTGAGTGAGAGATGCCACTTTATTCCAAGGAAGTCATCGTGCTTATAGCACCATGATACCAATTTGCTCTTTTAGGTGAGAGAAGAAAAACCTCGCAACTGAGCATTTGGAATGAGAGCTCTGCTTGACATGGAATTTTGACATGTACAGACAGAGCTACTGATTTATAAGGCCCTGAATTTGGCTTGCTTTATTTAAGAGGAATTGAAGCTATGTGTGGGCAAGCATGTTCCTTTCTCTGCTTTAGTCCAGTATCCAGGTATCAATTTTGTAAGCTTTCTTCCCCCTAGGCTGACAGGGACCTTTAAAGGGAGTGTTGGTATGGTGCACTGTCTGCTGAAGCTTGAGGACTGGCAAGGTTATAGAGTTAAAGGTTTTTTTTGAAGGAAAGGTCTGGACATGAGCAGCAGTGCTCTCTAGAGCTGTGGTAGGTGTTAGCTTGGAAGGCTAGAATACCTAATGGTGCCTAATCACAACTGACACATAGAAACTTACATTACCCAAGTTATGTTTACGAAGTTTGCACAAATTTATAGAATGTATAAGCCATGTGTATGCACTGTCGTGGGAGCAGGCCTATCGTCACTGTATAGTCCTTTCAAAACTTATTAGGAGCTGAAAATAGGTACTGCTCTGCTGTGAAATCAGGAGGTAGCCATGTGTTTCAACAGTAATTGACTGAAACAGTCACTGACCTCTTTAACCAGTGATCTGATATTTCCTGTGATGAATTTCTTTTGGACAAATATAACTGTCATTTTTGTTGTGCTGTTGTTTATTCTGCTGTCGTATTTCACAGACAGCTGCAGATGCAACCAAAACTATTTTCTTTTTCCTTTAATTTGCTGTGGGAAAATGGTAATTTAAAGACTAAAACACCAGCAGTAGAAACAGCCCAACTACTCCATAGGGTTCAGACTGATATCTCTTTCTATTCTGTTTCTCAGTAGTCTTTTATGATTGCTGATTCGTAATAGTGGTCTCCCATGGATTATTGGTCACTTGTCTCTCTTTTTTGTCTGAATGTGTGTTTTATTGTTTTAGAGCCATGAACACTTACATGGCCTGGCAAAATGTAAATAGTCTCATGTGAATAAACAACCCTGTTTAGTTTGATTTTTTCTCTTTTTGTGACATCTGGAAGGTGCAGCTACTCAGACAAGCAAACTCAGTTAGGAAAAATCTCTCCACCAGAAAAGGCCTAGCATGGACAACAGCACTGTGCTAATTTGTTGTTTATCAGACAGTTCCTCTGGCACTGCCAAACCCTAGAGACTGATGGGATGGCTGGGCCCAGAGGCTGATGGTTAATGGGTTATATTCTGCCTGGAGGCTGGTGAGAAGCAGAGCACCACAGGGGTCTGTCCTGGGACCTTTGTATCTTTGTCAATCACCTGGAGGATGCAACACTGCTCACTCATCAGATGAGTTGATGGCACCCCTTATCTGAAAGAGGTCAGTGAGGAAAATGAGTCACACCAACTTTCTTGGGAGCTTGTTGCTTTCAGAGGCCAGGAGAAAAACCCAATACAGAATATTTGTATATACTTTGGTTCATCTTTTCCTCATTTCATTTCATTTCATTTCATTTCATTTCATTTCATTTCATTTCATTTCATTTCATTTTTAATGCAGATCAAACTGTATTCCGTAGTATAATTATCAGAAATTTGTATTACTCTCTACATCTGGATATTTTTTCCAGTGGCTGGGTTTTCTAGTCTAATGGACTCTGATTTATGTGCTGCGTTTAGAATTATGCTACCTAGATTAGCAAAGACTACGTACAGCCTACAGAGTGAGTCTGACTTCTGTAAACTGTTTACAGGATGCTTTTAAAATAATAATAAAAAATTGTATATATGGTATTCACATACATAAAAGTTTGACCATCTCTCTAGTCCTAAATCTTCTTTTAAAATTTTTTTAGGAGGATTAATATTTAAACTCTTTCTATTATAACTCTCAGTCAACATTTCCCTTTAAAATGACGGGAAAAATTTGTATTCTTATTACCTTATTGCTTGTCATCTGCCTCTCTCCAAACATATTTTGCACTTCCTCAAGCAGCAAGTGCAAAAGATGTGCCCAAATTTGTTAACAGGAAACGTACAAGTCTCTTTTGCCTGTGTGAAATGTATTCTATGTCATAAAGATCAACTGATATGTTTAATTCATACTGCAAGGTTTTAACCTGCTCATGTGACCTTTTTGATATACTATCAATAGCACTGGTGCTCAAATAATGAATTTTATGTGTTCTAAGCACCAAACTGATTTACAGACTTCACAGTGAGTTTAAAAAAGTGTCATATTAGTCAAGTGGTACTGAAAGAGAACGATGAAGTGTTACGGAGGAAAATTAGAAATATTGCCTTTAGCAAATGTCAAAAATACTGAGGCAAATAGTTTGCAAGAAGATTGATGAAATGTTTCTCTCTTTTCTATAAAGTATAAAAAGAATTCTTCAGTGCCTTTTTATGAATCTTCATCTTATTTTCTCATACTTCTCGTGTATGCACAATGTGATGTCTAGGTACGTCTGATGTGTCTCAGAGTTTGGGCCTAATGTGAACTGATATTCAAATAGAGTGGGAAAGATGCAATAAAATCTGTGGAACTGTGTCTGTGGCAGGATTTTAGTGTTGAGGGGTGGGGCGGTGGGGGTGGGGTGGGCAGCAGGGACACTCTCTCTGAGAAGAGCTAAGGAGCTGCTCCAGTGTCAATAAAAGTCAGTTCCAGTGAGATCCAGCGTGGATCCATCACTGTCTAGAGCTGCACCCATAGCTGCTGTTGCTTCTGAAAAAGATATTGAAGTAAGGGTAAAAAGTGTTGTGCAGCAACTCTGAGAGAGAAGTGCAAATATATGAGAGATACAGCTCTGCAGACACCAAGGTCCTGCAAGGGGAGAACGGGTGGTGCTCCAGGTGCTGGAGCAGAGATTCCCCTGCAGCCTGTAGCGAAGACCATGGTGAGGCAGGATGTCCCCCTGCAGCCCATGGAGGAGCACAGCAGAGCAGATATCCTTCCTGCAGTCTGTGAAGGATCCTGTACTGCAGCAGGTGGATGGAGAGACCATGCAGGAGCAGGGTCCTTGTAGGAACTGCAGCCTGTGCAGAGGAGCCCACACAGGAGCAGGTTTTCTGGCAGTAACTGCAGTCTGGACCACCTCATAAGTGATCTCCTTGTTCTTACCTCAAGCCACTAGCTTTTCCATGCTATTTTCTCCCCCTGTGCTGTTGAGGATGGGGAGTGAGGGAGCAGCTGGGTGAGGACCTGGCATTCAGCAACGATCAACTCACCACAGATACATGACATAAAGATGCTGTTTAAGAATCAGCCGGGGGAAAAAATAGACAAAAGTTTCGAAAATAAACTTTATTTCAGCAGTGCTCTGAAATGAGGAATTCCTGATCTAGGCATGGTTAGAATTGAGTGGATGTTGAATAGATGATGAACATATACATGATTTGTTCACCTCTCTACCTAACTGTGGAGATAGGTAGTTGTGATAGTTGGTGAATTAGAGCCTACAATGAGAGGCCACAGGCTTTGTAGATTTATAAGTGTCTCAAGATCAGAGTGAAGAGAGGTGTTGAAACACAGCCCATGCAACTTCTTTTCACTCGGCATTGAATTCATTTTATAATTGTCCAGTTGTGAGCAAATGAATGTTTGTAGCAAGATGCTATTTAATTCAACCTTAAGCTCTCATTGTGAGGTTGAGGAATATTGCTGCCTTTCCCTTAGCAAATGCGATGCCCAGCAGGACTTGTTTAACATTACAAAGAAATTGTCTCTGAGATTAAACTGGAACCTGAACTCCCGCAGGATCCCACAGCTGCAATGATGATGTTGGGCTGCACTTGGCACCAGCTCACCTCAATCATAATGAATAAAGCTATACTGATATTTTCACTACATCTCTCCCTTGAATGTGTTCCCTGCATGACGCAGAAGTCCTGAAGGTAATAACAAAACAGTTCATCTCCTTCAAAATCTCCATGGTAATACATATGCACAGGAGGGAGAGTTGCACAGATAAAGCCATGTCAAAACCAAGCAATCTTCCCTCTGCCTTTTTTGGCTCTTTTATGCCCAGACTGGGGATCTTCCCACACTCAAAATGTTGCATTTAAATAAGTAAATTTCAACCATGGCAATTAAAGATAAATAATAGTTCCTCAGTAATCTGAAAAATGCTGCTGGAATTAAACACAGCACAAAATAGTTTTTAAAAATTGCTTTTAAAAATTTAAGCAACTGTTACAGTTTTACAATTGCATATTTCTGTTTATGTTTACATATACATACACACAGACATGCACATGTATATACATGGACAGTAGTATGTGTTTTATGTGAGACCATCTCAGATCAAAAATACTTTATCAAATGTTTGTCCAATAAATACATTCTGAAAATTGTGTCTGTTTACTGATAACATTTAAAATAGCATTTTGATACCAGAAACATGATTAAAAATGCTATAAAAATTCATAATAATTCAGGAAGAATTAAGGATCTCTGAGATGAAACATATTTTTTTTTTTGGTGTTCATTACAAATATGGATGAATTTTACAAGATGTATGATGTCCTTCATGCTCTATGATTTTTTTTCTGTTGCTTGGATTGGATGAGTCCTGTGGTAAGGTTCTATGACAAATGTGACACCAGGCATTTGTTCAAACTGAAATTATTTGTATAGTATATAAATACTACACAAACTTGAAATTTTTGTACATTTTAAAGGACAAGTTAATCTTCAATCTGGGCATGATTTTTGAAAATTCAAGAATAAATAAAATGTTTGAAAACAGCTTGGCTAATTTTGGAAACATCTGTATAATGATAACAACACTGAGATAAATACATGTTGTCCTGGACCAGCACTGGACCAATGTCTTACTTGTTTTATGTGAAGAAGTTGTGGTTGATAGAGTTCTGGTTTTTAATGTAAACCAGAAGATCATAACTGGCATCATTGGTGGTAAGGTGTAAAAGCATTGCAAAAATATCCAAATCCTCTTAAAATTCTCGTTCTTACCCTGTGGATTTTCTTTTTTGATATGTCAAGATTTGCAACACTGGTGGTTCCTGTAGCTTGGTCTTTGTGGTATATGAAAGTAAAAGTCACACTTATGTTCCCTGAAGAAGCACAGGGCTGAGGCAGTGCTCAGTCCTGGGCTGTGCTGGAAGGGGTCTTGCTGATCACAGTAAGGGAAAACATGCTCCAGCACATGAGGGTTTCAGCACAGTAACTGCAGGGGAATGAAAGCTGCTGCTGGCATTACACAGTAAAACGGTCAAGATTTTACAGCTCTTGTGTGTCTGAATACATCTACCCATTATTTTTTCAATGTGAGTACAAAACATATCTATTTTGAGTCTGAGTACAACCAGCTCAGTGCTGAAGAACAAAGTGAGGCTTGTTGGTGCTGCAGACATGCTGTTTACAAGGTTAAAAAACATAGCTGGGGAATATCAAAGGGAAAACATTTACTCAGTCTCTCCAAAGAACACTTCCCTGAAGGTCTTGTGGCTGCTTGAGAAACCATAGCCTCGTTTTTTTCACACCCTTTCATTCTTAATAGGCTGAGGGAGTGGCAGAAGTGACAGGCTATGGCTGACAATTTTGGACACAATCAGACTGGATTTAGTGAGGCCAGGATATCAACCTGAGACCCTCTTGCAGGGAAGAACACATCAGTTAGATAAAACATTTCATGAAAGCATATTAAAAGGTGCCTTGCCCTTGCCCTAGATAATGGCAGTGGTATGGAAACAAACGAAGGGTTTATAATTATCCCTTTTATTTTCCTCAGAAATTCACTGTACTAGAAAACCCAGGAGCTCATAGAGTAAACATTGATTGATGAAATATCCTTTTGATGATGTTTGAAAGCATGACTGTTGTGATTCAACAAAGTCACAGTTACTGTCACGTCAAAGAAATACTGGCTAAACTGAAAAAATTATATATACCCACTGCTGAAGGAGATCACGGGCTGATGAATCTCACTGTACAGAGTATGATGGTGTTACAGCTGTCTACAAAAGCAGCCAGTAAAGACTTTAGAATTACTCAAATACACACAGGGCTAAGATTTGGTCTAAAAATGTTTATTTCTGATCAGAATGGAATAATAATTAAAAAAGCATAAAATCCTCCTGTTCTTATATAGGTGGTGCTGAGTCTTCAAGGGGCAGGTGGTTAGAAAACTGCCTTATTTCTAAATCAATGTATACTGTACTGAGACACAATAAACGTGAAAATCAACGATGCCACCCTTGCAACACCCTGTGAATTACAGGAATATTTCAAATACAATGAAAGTAAACAACTATGGAGATATTTTATATTTTTTATCTCCTAGGGACAAAAATAATTTTTATTTAAAATTATGATTTTTTTACACTGAAGTGTAGCTATGTACTGACACAATGTACAAGTAAAATGTTACAACAATTTAAATTTTAGATAAAAAGATGAAATTTTAGGGAAAATAAACAGAAACAAGAAAGAAAACTCCATGCTGTTGAATAAGCATAGGAGTGGAATTTAACCCAGTAATCCCAGTCATCTTTAGAAGGTCAGGAGACCTTTCTTCATTCTCTCTGGACAGAATATAATCCAACCAGAACAGGATAAAAAATAGCTGTCTGTGAAACTCCAATAAATTTTTTATATCCCTGTAGGACTATAATCTCCTTAGAGCAGTGAAAATGTTCTGAACCTTTTGTACGTTGTACTGGAATCTAACATATACTGAATCAATGATGCATTTCTCAGGGGGGAGGATTTCAGGTTTCAATAATTTTTCCCTTTGTATTTAAGAATAACTTGAATATCAGTCTAAAGAATGGCATTAGGGGAGTCTGCAGGCATGAAGTACTTGTCTAATTTAATGGCATAAGCCACTTGAACCATGTGGTTGTTGAAATTTGCTATTAAAATTTTAAAGGAAGCACAGAATAAAACCTGCTTACATGGCTATAAACTAATTTATTTATCAAGACCTAATTGCAGTCCCGAAAGTTATGAGGCATTTTACTGACCTCCTAGCTACTGAAGTGTGGGTAAGTCAAGCATTCTTCAGAGAGCACTTCACTGGACATTTGGGTTTAGCAATCATACATTCTTTTAGTCAAGTTAATGCCACTTACTCTGTGACTAGCCATGGCTGTGATTTGTGCTTTTCTTCAAAGATATTAGAGCTTGGACTGATTTAATCTCTGAAGGGCATCCTCAAGGTGAACTGTATGATTTGAGATACTCAGAGTTTGCTGTTTCAGATTTAAGCAAAATAACCCCCTGATGTAGTGGCCACTCTCAGCAAGAGGCCAGTCCAGCCTTCTTGGTGCCCACACTTGATGTGGTGAGGTTCTCTCACAGACTATAGGGGGAATCTGGAGAACTAACCTTGAGCAGACAGCAAGTGCTCAGTGACCTGGAAGAGCCCCAGCCCTGCAGATGGGATGCCTTTGGAGAATAAGGAATTCTCTTACTCTCGCTTTGGGGAATTAGAAATTTACAGCAGACATGGTCTACCACTGTGTGTAGTGGTATCATTATAAAGGATCTTAACTTTGGGTTGTGCTAAGCATGCTGCTAACAAGCACTGATGGATGTAGTGGATATGGATTAGGAACCTGGAGATTGCTCCCATGACTGCAACTGGTCAAGCACTCAGTGCAATGTCTGTCATGGCTATGGGTCCTGAAAATGGGAATGACCATGGGCTGCTACCTGTCCTGAGACTCTACAGCACTCCTGCCTTTTAGGAGACAGGCATTAGCATTTATAACTCATTTGGAGCTAGAATTTAGGAATTAATTCCCCTATGTCAGGGAAGCACTGTCTCAGTGACTTTGTGATCTTTGTACAGTACTTTATACTGTACAGAGTGTGCTAAGACAACATAATGAGCTTTCTTGCTGTTTGTGTAAGGACAGCAATATGGACAGTTGTGCCTATTAAATGCTTCTCCTTGCACTTCTCTTTTAATAGAAAATTTACAATATGGAAGACAGGTTAGCACAAAGTAATTTTGGATGTTTCTGTCACATAAATATCAGAGAAAAAAATCTCAAATATCAGAGAGATCTTGATAAAGAAAATTAAGAAACATTAGGATGAATTCATACTAGCTGGAAATGATATAGTGGAAAGGTAGGTTAGGCAGAAGGAATGCTCCTGTCATTTATCTGGTTGGCTCTAATGTGTCTCTTACCACTAAGAGCAGCAAAAGGAGTTTGTGGGTAGAGATGGGTATTCTTCATTTTCCTGTTTCTGATCCAGTAATTAGGGCCACAATGTACCAGATGCCAGAGGTCACATCTGCACATCTCACTACCAGTTTTGTTCTACCCACTTTAAGTCAGCATTATTCCCCACATCAGAACTATCTTTAGGCTGCTAGACTGGGCTGAATTTTCCTGCTGCCCAACTCATGGGCATCTCACAGGAATCCCTGTTTTGAATCTCCTGAACTGTACTCCTGCTCCATGTGTGGGCAAGTCAGCAGGATCCTGACTGGTGCTAGTCACAACAAAGGGTTCTCTCTGGGGTCCCCAGTTTTCTGGAAGCCCCAGGTGACCACATCTAGTAGGGCTGTGAAAAATTTTCAGGCCCTCCAATCCAGATACTTGGATATTTCAATCCAGCTGCTTGGAACCAAGCAGATTTGTTTCCTCAGGTTTGGATATGTGTGGTAATTTACTTTTCAGAATATTTTATGAGTTTTATTTCCCCTGTTTTCTTTTGCATGCATTACCCTTTACAAAGAAAAATTTCAGTGCTAGTCAGTCATCATTCTTGAGGATTATTCCCTCTCCCCTGTGATTTACGAATACCCCAAGATTTCTGCCTGCTTTTGAAATTATTTTTGTAAAAAAACTCCAATCTATACTTATTTCCATAACTAGGAAAATTCTCTAGCTAATCTATTATGTTACTAATTACATTTTTATCAGTGCTGGACAAGGAAAAAAACAGTAATTTACTTTTGCCAAAAATTATTTCTCTTGTTCCAATCCTCGCTTCCTGTTTCCTACTGATCTTGAAACAAACATTAATTTTAAAAACAAAGTATTTATTATTTTTTATAAAGAATCTTTTGGAAGACTTTCAGAGATCTAGTAAATACAATGTATGATAAATATACCTAAAGTAAAAAGTGGGAAGTAAGCTTAGTCCAAGTGCTGCCAATCCTATTAATTGTAGAAATACAAAGATGCAAAATTAATTTAGTAGGAAGGAAAAAGCTTCAACTTTTATTTTAGAAAACAAACCCATGAGATTGATTACTTAGAGTTTAAAAGACGAGGCAAATATAAAATAATTGTTTAATTGAAAGCCATCAACATTATGCTGGTTTATGAAAACATGAAAAATGATCCTTCCTTACAGTAGGTAATGTTTTCAATAGTTTGCTTCTCTTTTTCAATTTTAGCTTCAAACTGAGGTAAAACCAATGGTCTGATAATTGCATAGTTTTTAACATAGTCAAAATTGGCATTTTAAATGGGCTGTGACCGAGCTACCCATAAAATGGGTGCAAATGCAAATGGTTGCTGCATGGTAAATGGGTGCCAGAGACACAGCATACTTTGCTTATGATGTTCAGCTCCTTTCATGACAGAAGAATGGCCGGCAGCTTTAGCCCCCTCTTGTCAGCCTTTACTTAGGATGAAATAGCTTTGCACCCTCTGTAGTTCCAGTGCAACAGCACAGATCACCAACGCTGGTGGCAAAAAGCTCTATGAAAAAATTGATTCACATTTCTCTCAGTTATGTCTTATCATCCCCATCCCAAGGCACTACCATACCAGCAGATACAGAGAGGGAAAAATAAGGTAATGAAGGTGCAGGAGCCTTTTGGGGTTTTTTTGGTCTGGGTATGTGTATGACTGAATTGCAAAAAATTTGTACTTCCCAAAGCAGTAAGTCTAGCTGAAGAATAAGAGATCATTCCTAACTCTCCCCAAATCTGGGTCTTATTGTCTTGTTAGTCAAAACCCACATTTTCTGCTCCATCAATAGCAGCATTTCACGTTTTGGCTCTCCGTGAGCGGTTGAGTGTCACAAATGGTGAGTGTACCCTTGTGTGTGTGCAGTGACACCTTTGACTCATTTCTCCAAGCTTTGTCCATGCAAGTTAGTTTAGCCTGTAGCCAAAATAAAAAAATTTGACCTATCTCCTTGGTTTCCACATGCAGCATTTAAAGCATAACCACCAACTTTGTAAATGTTAACCCAGCCAGTAGATAACTAGTAATACAACACACTTTTCAAAGTACAATAAGTTCTGTGGATTCAACTGCTTTCATTGGTAGCTAAAACATCAGTCCAAATAAGAAACTGTCAGGGAAATGAGTATATTTCACCCCGGTAGCTTACTTTTACTTAAGTGAAATTTTTTCTCCCCTGGAAATGTCTGTGTGGTAATCTTCTGTCTTTAAAATGGAGGACGGGCTCCTCATTCTGCTTTGTCATCTATTTGAAATCACTCAGCTACGTGTCATAAACCATAATTTATTTCCAAACCACAGAGACCAAAAGTATTCTCATCACTTTACTTCCTGCTTCTGTTAAGCAATCTTTTCCCGGAAGAAAAGAACACATTTATTTCTAAACCTCTGGTCCTTTCCATGCTTAACGCTAATTTTCTGCCTAGTTTTGACCTTTTCACCCTGAGTCAATGCCTCTGTTTCTTCATGAAATGTGCATTGGTTGTTCTTCAATTCCTTTGCCTTATTTCAATGTAGCTTCAATAGCTGAGGAGAGGAGTTCTTTCTTTATTAACCGCAAATGGGCTTGGGTACAGAAACTCCTCTCTTCCTGATAAATACTTCAATTTTTATGAATAATACTAGTGGTTTTCTTCCTTTCTTCTGGAAACCGATTTTTCTAAACAAGTTGTTGTTTACACTGATCTTTCCTGATTACAGATACAAGTTTTCATCTTATAAACCTTGGATAATAAATTTGATTTTTATTGAGCAAGTAAGTTTCATTATTAAACTAGAATTAATCAAGAAAATAATCATATGATTGTAGAATTATAGAATGGTTTGGGTTGGAAGGCATCCCTAAAGATCACCTAGTGCAAACCTCTTGCACTAGGGACACCTTTTGCTAGACTATGTTGCTCAAAGCCCTGTCCAATCTGGCCTTGAACACTTCGAGCAATGGGGCACCCACAGCTTCTCTGGGTAACTTGTTCCAGTGTCTTACCACTCCCACCATAAGAAATTCCTTCCAGTTTAAACCTACTCTCAGTTTAAAACTGTTTGCCTTTATATCGTGTTTATAGGCTCTGGTGGAAAGTCTTTCTCTGCCTTTCTTATAGGCCCCTTTTAGCCATGGAAATGCCACAGTGAAATCTCCTTGGAGCCTTTTCTTCTCCAGACTGAACAATCTCAACCCTTTCAGAATTTCTTCATAAACCAGTGTTCCAGTCCTCTGATCATTTTCTTGACCCTCCTTTGAACCTGCCCTAACAGGTACATGTCTTGTAAAAAAATTAAATTATGGACTTGTTGTCACATTGAGTTATTTTTTGTCAATATTTGTCACATTGAGTTATTTTTTGTCAATATTTTTCCTTGTAAGGGGTTCATCTTCAAAGTTTTTATTTTGTTCATTGTTTTGTTTGTTTGTGTTTTATTTGGTTTTGTTTTGTTTGTTTGTGTTTTTATTTGTTTTTATTTTTGTTTGTGGGTTTGTTTGTTTGTTTTTGTTTTTCTTTTCCTTATATATATCTAAAATAGATTATACAGTCTTTCATGGAAGGTCATTCCTTCCTTCTGCTGTTGTTACAACCCAGAGCTCCAATGCATTCCACTACAGGAATTTTTATGCATCACATTTATCCTGAAAGAGGAGAAATTTCTATGCATCTTTAAATTCTCTGAGGGTGGTTCCTACTTATAAAAACCTCAGCTTCATTGGACTGGAGGGTGATATAACAGTGTTTTCAGAATCTTATCTTCTTTTAATCTCCAGCCTTGGGAAACTGGTCAGTTTTGAAGGTGTGCCATGACTGACATGATACCTTGTGCTACATACAAGGTTTCTACAGTTCACTAGATATCAAATTGCATCACTCATTTTTAGGCAAATTTGGGAAAACTAAATGCCACCTGTATAATTCTTTCTGTTTCTTTTAATGGCTTTTAAAGTTATTGGCCAATTTTAACACAGTTTGTCAAAGGATTAATCAAAAGTATTTAATTTATGAAATGTGTTTAGTGAAGTTGAGTGATTTGGATGTGCCCCATACAAAGCAGAGGATAAAGAAGAAGGTTTAAAAAAGGACAGGAATTATTCCAATACCTCTAGGACAGCTCATTTTTTTTTTTTTTAAGCATTTATGAGTTCTTAAAGGTCTCCATGGTGATCACTGACCTGGCTTGCTTTAGATTAGCTGTCTGGGGCACAGTGGACTATTTTATTATTTATATCAGGAAAGTAGAAACCAACACAATTCATGTACACATAATTCCTTCCAAACGAAGTACACTTAAAAATGTATTATATGATGAAGTGTTTTATAAATTTGTGTTTTCCAAATGCCAAATGTTTTCAAAAATGAGCACCACTTGTCCACTAGAAACAGTGCATTTTTGACAATCTCTTAGTGTCTCTAAGTCTGGATTGAGTGGTTCTCTGGGAATAGCATGGTGATTAACTTGAGAAACAACATGTTCTTCTACATTTTTCTCTAGACTGTAAAAATGTAATCTCTGCAAAACATACATAAACTAGATAGAATGTATATAAACTAGATAGGTTGTATATACACTAGGCAGACTATTATGTTGGTTTATAGGTTTGCATTCTAGAGTAGCCATGAAGATTGTGTTGGCATCATAGCAGTATTTGTTACTTGTATATTTTTTTTCTAAAATTAAAAATGCCATTTCATATCCATCCTTGGACTCCCTTTCAAATATTAAATACTTTATTTAATTATGTTCATAATCAAAACAAGCTTGAAAAAGTGATTTTGTAATTGCTAAATTACTGTTATTTTTCTTAGACACTTATTCTTGGTAGTTTTATATAGGTTTAATTAGAAAGACTCACATGACAGCATAACTGTCCTTTCAAGTAGGGTTTTTTTATTTATTATTTAACAGCAAAGAAGCAGTTCACCAAATTCCTCTTAGAAAAGCATATGCAAGGTTTTCCACATAAGAACTAGATAGAAATCTGTTTAAAGATTTTTAGAGAAGGCAGGATATGCAGTTAGGAAAAATTCAGTGTAGAAAAAAAATTACTCTTTCATGTACCCAAAATTTCCTTTACTATGTTTTGTAAAACTCATAAACATTGTAAACGTCAGCTACAGTCATAACGGTGAAGAAATCAATGGTTGTTATTCTGTAATTATTCTGGAAAATGCTCAGGATTTTCCCTCTATTTTTAGTTTCATTTTTATTATCTCAGATTTACAGCTAGTCCTCTTGGAAGTACCAAAGTGGTTTGTGAAACAGTGTCTCTTTT
>VWYO01017224.1:197697-226573 GCA_013400275.1 Rhadina sibilatrix | reverse complement strand
TTTTTTTTTTTTTTCTATAAATGCATTCATGGATCAAAGACTACAGGGTTTTGAAGGGAGAAGACTAGAAGGCAAAGGCAGAGAAATGGGGAATAAGCCTTCAGCCCAGGGTGGATTTTCTGTTGTTTTGAGCATGTCTTTGGTTTTTCTGATTCCAAAAAAGAGGTTATTTTCACAGTGGTGGAGGTGAAGGCAACAAATATTTATCAACTGCTGGATCTGCCTGAGTCTGCTCTTGTGGCTCTAGAAGGTTCTAAATATCAGACTACAGAACAGCAGATAATAAAACAGCCTAACAAAAGGGGCAAAAATATGACCTCACCAGCTGCAGTGCTAAATACCTGCAGACATCAAGCAGTGAAATTACAGAATTTCAGAGGATCTGGTTTTTTTCCAAGTCAAACTTCAATTTATTTGGGTGATTTACTTCAAAGCATTAAAAAAATAACAAAACAACTTAATAAATGTGATTGTAAAGCGGATTAATTTTCACATCCACCTTGTAATGAGGTGGAAAAAAGTAATTTTATGGTATTTCCTATGGTCTTCTGAAGTAAAAAGGCAACAAGGAGGAAAGCATGAACGTAGTGATTGTAGAAGAAAAGGATGAGCAGTAAAATAAACTGTAACATGGTAGTAGTAGTATTTCCCTGCATTAGTAATTCCCTGTAGTCTGACTTGCAGAGCCTTGAGTCTTGCATTTGCTGCAGGCCAGAAAAATCAAAGCTTCTTAATGTTACTGTTCTGTGGCTCTATTTTGGAAAAAATATGGGGAGATATCACTCAAATCCCTGCATTTTCATCTGCTTTTATTCTATGTCATTCGATGATTTGTGCGTTGATGGGAAATATTATGGAAAAAAATGGTTAAGTGGAATAGGTAGAAAAAACTATTCAAATGTTCAGAATTATGTTTGCTGTTTCTCTTCAGAAGCTAAAAACTAATCACAGACTATTTTCTTAGACTGGACTCTCTCTACAGATGTTATTAAAAAGAATTTTTTTTCCCATGTAGTTTCTACAGCTATTATGTCTTAGTCCAAAGGCAGAAGGCAAACAGCCATCTGCTTTTGTTTGCCTCTTTCTTTGTTGTCTCCTCAGCCTTATAATATTCCTCTTTGTCCTTTGTTTTTGTGTATTCTTTCTTTTCTTCTTTACTGATTTGTCTCAAAATCAATAAACTAAAGGCTGAAAATTAGCATGAAGTAAAAAATACAAGAAGATCTAGTATTAAAAGTTTGCCTAAAAACTGAAAAACAATGTCTCAAAGAGGTCAACATTTGAGCAATTCCTTCTGCTGCAGCATTAACTCAAAGGCTGATTTTAAACCCTCTGGGAATAGCCCTTCACTGGGGAATATGAGAAGGGGCGGGGGGAGACTTTCCTTGCTCTTTGTAGGTGGAGGTCACTAATTTTCCTCCAGGGATTGATGATGATGCTTTTCTGTTGGCTGCTGTGGGGCAAGGCAGTTGGGGCCAAAATCTTGTGCTTGTTTTGCTGAACTTGGTGATTTGACAAAGTGGCTTAATCCCAACAACTAGTTATAGCTATCTAAGCCATTTGGAACATTTTTCAAAGGAAGCATATCTTCTTAATCTTTATTCTGGTTTTCCACTTTTCAGTAGAAGTATATTTAGGACAGCGTAGGTTAAGGAAACTTCTCAAATATTATTCATTCTGGAAGTGTTTTCCTTGTTGTCTGTCTTTTTTGAGTTTGATGATTTTTTTACTACTGATAATTTAACTTTACATGAAAAGAGGAATGATAGTATTTGTAAAACTATACAACTCTCAGAAGGTGTTCAATATCATCTACCATTTTCTTTCTTTTCATATAACTGTATGCTGCTTAAATGAAAGTCTTGATGGATGTAGGACTATTTTTTTTTTAATTGAAGAAGAGTGACTAAGCTCATCAGGATAGAAAAAAATTGGTACTTCAGAAGATAAAAAAGTCTAAATTTGAACCAGGTAAGCTATCCTATTTTATCTCACATTGCATTTTCTAAACATGTACGTCTGTATCCCACAATGCAAATACACATGTAGTAGAAATTAAGTTTGGCTCTCACAGTGAATAGATCAGTAGTTATGTGTTCAGAATGTAGCTGCAGCAGATTTGATTGTAGGACATATGTCTTTCCTGTTGAGGGAAAAGTTCTGAAGAACAAAAGAAAAAATACTGTTAAAAAAAAACATGAGAAAGGTTTAATGCCTTCATTCTTTTTCTAAGGGGATGTTCATGCATAGTATTTTAGAAGCAAAAATACATGCATCTTCTATGGTAGAAAAATAGCTTGGAGTCAAGTATTTAGTGGAATAAAATACTTCTGAGCCATTTATGAAATCTGTTTTAATATTTAATAGAATTTTAAAGCCCCCAAAATTGAATCCTCCCCAAGAGGAGAAAATTATAACTTGGCAGATATATCTCATATATGTTTCTGAAGTAATATCTATGGTGGTTGCACCTATAGATAAATTGGTGTTGGAATTAAATGAATCATTGGAACAGGCTGCCAAGAATATGGTAGAATCACCAGCCTGGGAAGTATTTCAAAAATGTGTAGATGTGGTTCTTAGGGACATGACTTAATGATTGATCTGCTATTGTTAGGTTAATGGTTGGATTTAAAGATCTCAGAGGTCTTATCCAGCCTTAATGGTACCATGTTCTATGACTTTCCGTCCTTTCTTATTTTTTCTTCTTCTTGTTTCTTGGTTGTATTGAAAAGATCATAATGCTACACCACTTTGAAGGTCCATGTATCAATTCATACTTCTTAAGAGATCTTTTTCAAACATCAGAGATGTACAAAGTTTACCAGAGATTATAAGATCATGTGCAATTCATTTGCCTTCTGGATAAATAATTATAATTCAAATTGTTTAAGTGGAGTATACACCAAAAACCCATTTGTGCATTATTCTAAAGCAACACAGGGTAATCACAGAGAGAAAGCAGTAACTGTGAGCATATATGGTATGTAGGTTCAAAAACATTGACCCTAGATCCTTTCTCAGAAGCAGCTTGTCTCCAGGAGGAATTATTAATCTGGAAAGGGTGAAGCCTTACCCTTTGAAGTGACAGAATCTGTAAAAGAACAATATTCATGAACAGAGTCTGCAAAATAATAAATAAAACTGGTGTTCAATTTGTTGAAATAAGTTGCTGTAGAAATGATGCCTGTAGAAAGCTCATAGGATTTAGACAAGGTTACTATTTCACCTGATTATCACCATCTTATTGCCTTTGATATGCAGAAATAGCTGGGTTGCAAAAGTTAATAATTTTAACTCTAATAATTTACTCTATTTTAACTCTAATAATTTACTCTATTTTTACAATCTTTTTTCCCTAATACATATTTGTCTGGTAAAATATACTAAGCCATGGGGTAAACTACCAGCTATGGAGTCAGAATTGCAGGGAGAATGGGTGACCAGGACAACCAGCAGTTTGGATGGAGGGCTAACAAGTCAAGGCAAACCCCAGGCACAGAATACCAGTGTCAGCTCAAACACACCACGGGTCTCAGATTAATCACAGTGCAAAGTGACTGGAGGCTCTCTGAACCAAACCACCCGCTGGTAATTGCACAGCAAAGGCTTAGTAGAGCTGAGTTACTAAGAAGGTTCCATGGCAACATCCCTGAAAGAAGACCTTCACCTAAAACCTGGTGTGCCTGCATGAAGCACTTCCAGGGGCAGTGGGACTGATCTTTATCGTGGGGTTTTGCTCAACAGCAGGGATGCCTAGAATCCTGAAAAGACCTCATTACTTTGTTGCCACGGACATTCAAAATAAAAGAAAATCTAATTATAGGAAGAGCTTATGTGCTTTTTCCCCCCATGACACCCATAGAAAACCAGGAATGTAACTCTTTGCAGCAGCCTTAGGATGATTCCATTTTTTTTTTCAGAGGTAACAAAGGTACAAGAGCACGGGTATCAAATGGTTCATTCTTCTATTGTCCGGGCTACACATAAAATTTAGTGTCACTTCTGCAGAATAGCTCTAGTCTCTTTTATTCCCTTCAGTTCCTAGAAGCTGGTCCTATTTTTCAGTATTCCTCATAATGGAGGGAAAGTTAATTGCCAGTGGTATCCTTCATTGTAATGAAAAATATAAAGAAGAACACCTCATCATGATCCTTTGCACTCGGTGGACCTGTCTATAGAAGCCAGAGCTTCATTTTATTAGAATGAGGATTCATCCCTGAAAATGTCTAAGGTGATCTCTGAAACTCCCTTCTGTGATGAAATGTACTCTGTGGTTTCTGAAACAATACTGTGTGGGTCACTGATAGGCAGCATTTTCGATTCTGAAATAAATATTTTAATCCTGTTACACTCACATCATTATTCCAGAACAGTAGGGCATAATTTTCCTAGAATAAGTTTTTCTTTATGACTTTTAGCCTCTCTTGTAGCAATTTTAACATCATAATTATTAAACTTATCTTGCTAGATGACCCATAATTTTGTCTGAATTTATTGCTGACTAGCTGAAAAAGCAAATCTTGTCTAAATAATTTTTGACACTTTCCTAACTCTTCATTAATTTAAGAGGTATATCAAGCATTCTACAAGTATCGCATGAATTTAAAGAATATAATATCCTAAAACACTTGGGAAAATCAAGGTAAAAATAAACCAAAATCAACAGACAAAAGTTCTGATTTGAATGACCTAAGTAAGAGGCTCAGATTCACACCAAAAGTATAGTCAGATTATTTTATCATTTACATTGAAATCTGTAAGTTTTATTACTAGAATATATAGGTTAAATTGCTAGTGGAAATTTAAATATGAATATTCTGGATGAAATGAAAAACATTACTGGTGTAACAAGCCCATTTGGTCATGATGTGGGAGATCAAGGCAGTTATAGCATCAGGTTTGGAGCAAGGGGGTGAGTCTGGGCTTTCCGTGTGTCTAGCAAGAGTTTTGGTTAATAGACTAGAGAAGCAATCTTTCTTTCTCTGAATACTTGTTTATCTACAATGGGCTGGCTCCAAGGGAAAAGGCCTAAAAGTGCCATTTGCCAGCCTCAGCTGCCGGAGTTCCCTCTCTCAATCTCCCTGTAAATGTGTATGCATCCATTTTCCATCTTTAGTAGAAAAATGTGCCATTGAAATAAATGGCTAATTTGTTCAGGAATGAGGTATTTGCAGATCTTAGAAACATACAATACTTTGATTTGAAGAGAGTTTTAAAGGCTGTCTAGTCCAACCCCCTGTGATGAGCAGGGACACTCTGAAGTAGATCAGAGCGCTCAAAGACTCGTCCAACCTGACCTTGAATGTTTTCAAGGATGTGGAATTTATCATGTCTCCGGGCAACCTGTATTTTTCAGGCTTGATGAAAACCTGCAATACAAGACAGAACTTTGTCAGCTGATCACAGGACAGTCTCAGAGAATTTGTCTGTTTTTTTTTCAAAATTGTTTAATGGTGCACCCTATAAACTGTTTACATTCTGATAAATTTTAGGCATAACATTGGTTTTAATTATGAAGCAGATTTTCTTTAAAACTGTAAATGTGCATAAGAAACTGTCACCTGAGTTCAGTTCTTCTAAGGTGAATATTTTCTAGGAGAGTTTCTGTCTGTAGGATGAAAATAAAACCATGAGTTAAATGCCAGGAATGTGACATATGCATGTCTTGTATTTTTAAAGCTAATCAGTGATTTTTTTTTTTTTTTAAATAAGAATGAAACATTTTTATAAAGCATCTTTAAAGCATTGTCCTTTCACAGTCTTCATGGATGAGCCCCAGATTATTTCACTTTCTTTAACAGCTAGCTGTGTATGATACCTGACTGGCCAACTCTCTCTACTGGTAGAAAGCAGCAGTTTCTGTCACTGTGTGACAAGAATGTACAAGAGCAAGTATGAACTCTCAGGCAGTAAAGACACTTGTGTCTTCACTTTAGTCATGCTATTAAAACAGTGAAAATAAAGCCATTGGGCAATAACATACTTTATTTTCTTGAGATTTCAAAGGATATTTGCATTTACTAAAAAAAAAATCCTTTGGTATGTAGGGTGATTACCAACCTAAAGCATTTAGTAATCTTTTTTCACCACAATTGAAAGTACTTTGGAAAATTAGCTGGTATGAGATTCTAGTTTATTAAAATAGAGAGGGACTGCCATGATGCCATTTACTTTATGAACATGCTGATAATTTGTAATAATAGGCATTTATACTATCAGTAAAAGAAATCAGAAAAAAGGTCAAAACAAACCAGCCATAGAGCATACTTCAGTGTAATGATTAAGTCTTTGATGATTTTCTTTGCTCTCCTTCCAAACTAATATTTCTTACTTGATGTTTCTTCTTGATGCCACTTGGTTGCACTGATGCCTAGTCAACATTTTCTTCTTCTGTAGGTTTTGTTCGGCTTGGGCTGCTCTTGTAATTGTCTCTTATACTTCTATTGATTTTCTTTTCCTTCCCCTCCTCCTCGTCTTTTAGAAATTAAATTTTTAGCCTGATATTTTTATTCCATGAGCAGTATCACTGAATTTAGTCATGCTACACACAGCAAGTAATGACAATAAAATTTGACTTAGTATTTTATGCATCCCACTAAGTACCTTTCTAAGTGGAGCATGAGTTTTCCAGCTGTATACTCAGCTCAGCTTTAAGCAATTGACAAATTGATCCCAGGGTAATTTTCTTCATGCATTGCTTATTTAAACAAATGGCTCAAAAAGATCACTTCTTTATGCTGACAAACATTGGTAAGAGTTTTCAGATTAATTTTCACACTTTGTAATCTACGGTGTAGTTAACATCAAACAAGACTGCGTAAAACGGCTGTTTGTCCTCTTTGTGACATTTATACATGAGCTTAAATGCTGTTTTCTACTTTATCAAACATGCTGAAAATTACTGCAAAAGGCTTAAAATATGTACCTTGCTAATGCTTGACACTGCTAAGTAGTTGTCAGCATGGCTGCTCACAGCCTGGACGTATCTACTCTTTGCTGAATAAAACCTGGCTGGATGGCTGGGCCCAGAGCAGAGGTCAATGGAGTTATGTTCCGTTGGTGGCTGGTCACAACTAGTGCTCCCCAGAGCTTAGCTTTGGGAACATTCCTGTTTAATATATTGAGTCCACCCTCTGTCAGTTTGCAGCTGACACTAAAGTAGAGAGGAGTGCTGATCTGCTGGAGGGCAGGAAGGCTCTGGACAGGATGGATACATGAGCTGAGGCCAGTTGCCTGGGGTTCAAGAAAGTGAAGTACTGGATTCTGCACTTGGGTCACAACAACCTCAGGCAGTGCTAAAGGCTTGGGGATAAGTGTCTGGGAAACTGCCCAGCAGAAAATGACCTGGGGATGCTGGTTGACAGCCGGCTGAACATGAGCCAGTCTGTACCCAGGTGGCCAAGAAGGCCAAAGACATCCTGGCTTGAGTCAGCAATGGTGTGGCCAGCAGGACCAGGACAGTGATTGTCCCACTGTACCTGGCGCTGGTGAGGCCATACCTAGGATCCTATGTCCGTTTTTTGGGCTCCTCACTACAAGAAAGATATTGAGCTGCTGGAAAATGTCCAGAGAAGAGCAGTGGAGGTGGTGTAAGTGGCTGACGGAGCTGGGGGTTGTTAAGCCTGCAGAAAAGAAGGCTCACAGGAGACCTTATCATGCCCTACTTCTACCCAAAATGGGGTTATAGCCAGGTGGGAGTCAGTATCTTCTCCCAGGTAACAAATGCAGAGCCCAAGGAAATATCCTCAAGCTGCACAAGGGAAGGTTTAGATGGCATATTGGGAAAATTTTCCAAAGGGTTATTAAACATTGGAACAGACTGCACAGAGAAGTGGTGGGGTCACTATCCCTGGAAGTATTTATAAGACCGTGTAGATGTGGCACCTGGGGACATGGTTTAATGGTAGGCTTGGCAAAGCTGGGTTAACTATTGGAATACATTATCTTACAGGTCTTTCCCATCCTTAATGAAGCCTTTTGTGATTCTATGAAATATAACCAGGCAGAGTAGGGGGAAAGACAGCCGTGAAGGGCTGCCTCAGCCTCACTTCCAGAATCCCCACTGGGGGTCACCCCCTTCTCATGTACAGGCCGCATGTGTTCTGTTTGGGTGTGCTCTGGCTAAATGGGCTTTCTGGGCAGTTTGACAGCTTCTGGGATTCACCTTGACCCTTGAATTAGAGTTTGAACTTGCTAGTTTTTACCCTTTGTTCAGTATGATCTCAATACTTCAAGTAATTGAGAGTTTATTTTGTGAGCTTTACTGGTGTTTAAGTAAGGTCACTCCTCCTGCACTGAGGAAAACTGTGGCAGTCCCACCTTGTTATACTGGAAACTCCCCACTCTTAGCATCACTATTACTGCACTGTTCTGCAGCTCCAGGTCCTCTATAGTGTTCGGTGAGTGACTAATAGGACTTGATTAGCTGCGAAAAGGGAAGGGGGAATGACTAAGTGAAGTTTAGCCTTCTCCACTCCATCTTGGAGTCAGCAGCCACTCTGTCCCAGAGTCAGCAGAGAATAGTTCAGTCAGCTGGTCCGGGCAGAACTCTTATTCAGAGAGCTAAATTCACCCCTCTTTCATCAAAACACTTATCTTTCAGCCATTACTTACATATGAATGAAGGTGCAAAAAACAGGAGGCAGAGGAGGTGGGACAGGTGAGGTTTAGGGGCTGTATGAAAAATTCACTTTTTTCTAGTTTCAGGTACATAATTTTTCACTCTTACTTCTGCCAGGCACTAGAATAAGTCAACAAACAATTCTAAGTATGAAACAAAGAAGATTAAGATTTAGCTATCATTGGCATATAATCAACAGAGTTCTTACTCTTCCTGGAAATGAATCATCCTTCTTTTCTTGTTAAAAAGGTAAAGAGAAGACTCTGCAGGATCTTTGGGGAAAAGTCAGTACTTATCCCACACAATCCATTGGGATCATCCTAAAAAGAAACGACCAGGGTAATCTCAAAGTGACTTTTATTTATTTCCATAAAACTTTTGAATGGCATGATCATCATCTCCTGCCTCAGAACCAAACTCGGGTGGAAGTTCCCCATTCCTCCCTGGAATGGTGTAACCACTTACCAGCAGAACTGTGCTTCCACATGCTGGGAAGCCAACTCGCCATGGAAGATGATTAACTGATCAAGCCCACAGGAGAAGTAGTTGTAGATAATAATTGGAGAGACATAATTGTTTTCCCCTGACATTATTTCTTTTTGTTTGGTTGGTTTGTGTGATTCTTTTTGTTTGTTTAATTGGATGTTTTTTGTTAAAAAAATCTGCATCAGATGAGCTGGTTTGTAGATCAGGTATCTATATCCTTATACAGATATCTGAAGAATACCACAACTTTCTCTTTTAAAGAGAATTCTTAAAAGTTGTTCTGTAGCTCACACTTATCTGCTTTAAACACCTTTTTGTTTCTTCTGGAGTCACAGCTCTAGCCTGCTCCAGAAGTGAGAAATTATAAAACTTCCAGCTAAGGATCTTGATGAAATGCAGGGTTGTCATGATTTAACACAGTTTGGTTTTAGTTAGGACCTTGAATTCCTTTAGAAAGGACAGACCTATCAGGAGCCAGTTCTTGGCTATTGGCATGTGGTTTGACCACCGAGAAAACAGAACGTGACTTTAATACCCATATAAAGCTGAGAATGTGTGGGAGCCTGTGCTCGTTTGAAAGCAAAACCAGTGAGACTCCCAGTCAGAGATACAATTTAATAGGAGAAGAGAGGGAAAAAAAAAAGGTAAAATAAAACAAATGGAATAATACAACCTAACACTCTGTTGGTCAGGGTGTTTGAAGCAGTCCAGAAGTAAGTCCTCCTGGAGTGGCAGATGTGGTTCTGTTGGAGCACAGATGATCTTGAGAGAAAAGGGTCCAGTGATGGTGAGAGGAGTCCAGTCTTCCTCTGGGAATCCAGTGGAACCAGATACCTGTGTTCTTACGTCTCAGTTTTTATCTAGGTAGGAATGGTTGGCTTCCCGCACTGGGTGGAGCATCTCGCAGTGGGGATGATAGAATATGTTGTGCCCTTAAGTGAGCCTTAATGGCCCATCAGCAGAAAATGTCCTCCTGGAGGGAGGACTGGCTGTGAAAAAGATAAGAAACACTGCCCCACCTGGTCTTAACAGTTGGCCCATTATCAGAAGGAGTCCACCCCCGTCCCCGCAGAATCCCAAGAGATAAAGAAAAACATCTCTTCAACTGCTGTCAACAGATGAAAATAGAATACACATTTTTGATTCTATAACCCAGGACTGAGCCTGGGACACGATGTTACCCAGGTAACATTGTGTGGCAACCGGGGCAGCCGGGGCTCCGGGAGCTGCTGGCCCGCGGGGGAGCAGCCTGGGCGACTGAACTCCTTATCCCCCAGAGAGCGGAGGAAAAGCCCCGGCAACTGCTCACTCCCCGGCCAGGGCCAGGAGGAGATGTTCCCTCCGCCCTTCCTGGGCCCCTGGGAGCACCCCCGAGTTGAGCCACTCCAGATGACCGAGGGTGGCAGGGGAAAGGAATCCATCGGTCTGGGTAACTGCTGAGGTCCTGGCTGCCGTTCCTGAGCCTCCCCCACCGGCATGGCCTTGAGATCTTTGCAGCTCCTGCCCCCAGGGACCAGTGCCCACCGCAGGCCTGGGCAGCTTTAACTCTTTCCTGCCAGCAGATGGAACTCCCAGAGCACCGGCCCTTCCCAGAGTGAGGACAGACAAAGTGATTGAACCATAAAGAGACACAGCATGAAACTGAAGTCAGTGAAGAGAGAGTGAAAAGACTGTTTGGGGCAAAGGAGAAGGACTGGCCTAATTTGCCTGGGCATTTTTGGTAAACTATGCAGAATTAATTGTTTTTCCTGTAACATGAATGCTGTTTGAGGGAAATGTAAGGTTCTACTTAAAAGTGATATGAAGCTCTTTGCTCCTGAGGAAAAGGAGATATTTAGTTTTTGAGATGAAGATGATTTTGGAAATAGAAGAAGAGAATCTTTGTGTTATACTAGAGGAGGCATCCTTAAACAGTACCCCTAATAAGCAGATAATAGCCCATGTGTACTGTTGGAAAAGCTGCTAATGGGTAGGATTTCACAGTTTGCAGAAGTTCCTTTCAGGTTGTTGCAGATGTGTAGCATAGGAGCCACCACTGTTCCTCTTGTGATGATGTCTCTATAAGACTCAGAGAGTCTCCTTTCCTAAAAGAACTGATGAAAGATTATTTTTAAATAGTAAAACTGACTGAAATTACAAGTTTTGTCTTTTTATGTTGTGTGTGGAAAAGTGAACACTTGTGAGAGAAGGGAAAGATGTTTTGAAAGTTTCATTTTTTCCCCCTCTTTTTCTTATTTTCATTCTTTTAGTGTGTGTTAATAAACTATCTTTGTAATTTTAAGCTAAGTCTGTTTTGTTTTTTGTGTTCTCCTAGTCATATCTGAAAATAGCAAACACTGAAACCATCACATAATTGGTGCGTTGGCCGGGAAAGATAAAAAATAGCTAACGTGAAACCATTACAAGGGTGATGCCTTAAGTCTTAGCTTTCATATTTTTTATATTCTGTACTGCCTTGGTGTGTGACTCTGAACTTCATATAAAGTGTTAGCAAGTTCTCTTCACAGGGTAGTGGGACAAAACAATCCTCTTCCAGCCTGAGGACCAAGGACACATTGCAGCTTCAGGGCCCAAAAGGTATGAACAACAAAAAAGTGAATCAAGGAGAGCAGTCTGGGAAGATGGGACTTCATAACCTGAA
Organism: Rhadina sibilatrix; assembly: GCA_013400275.1. Taxonomy (NCBI): domain Eukaryota; kingdom Metazoa; phylum Chordata; class Aves; order Passeriformes; family Phylloscopidae; genus Rhadina; species Rhadina sibilatrix. The sequence goes on along the minus strand of VWYO01017224.1, from coordinate 214,823 downwards.
GCTGTAACTGGACAATTGACCCCAATATGTAAATGGACCAAAACTTTAAAAAGTGTGAAAACTCATGACCATCTTGGGTCCATTTTGGGTCCGTCTTTGGTAGAGCCACAGCTGCGCTCTTGTACTGTCCAAGGTGTACCCTTCGAAGGACTTTCAATAAATACCTGCTTTACTCCTTTAACTCTGCCTCTGCTCCAGGTCAGCCCCGCAAGGCATCCAGGGAAGATGGCAAAGTGGTGAGCTGTTTTGACAATTCTGCCTCTGCTCCAGAGTCCTGGCATGCATGCCGTGGCCAGCTGTGGACAGAAGTGCTGCTGGGGGGGAGGCAGGATGACAGTAGAGCAAGTCAGATGGCCTCCAGCTGGGGTCTTCTGAACTCCTTAATCCCAGCCACTAACCTCTTCACTGCCAGTTAGATTTTCTCTGTATAACTCCCCTCATTTTTAAAGTCCTAGGGTCAGAAACCTTTCAATGCTTGCCCCAGTGCCTCCCTGCAGCTGGCAGTTTGAAGGTGGCTGGTCTCTTCGTAACCACCCAGGGACTTTTCTGTGGAAGGAGAACATGTCTTGGGACAGAAGCTATCCCAGTGCCCAGCACTTTATTGGGTTTTTTTTTCTGAAGGTCTGTACCAGTAATTTTTATCAATATGTAACACAAACTTCTATTGTTGACAAATAAAAGCAAAGCACAAGTCTTATGCTGAATATTTAGTCTGCTGAGAAAAATATATTTACAAAAGCTGCTTGAGTAGCATTGCATATACTTTCTCATCTCCCTTTCCCCCTTCCTCTCCCTTGCAGATCTTTTGAAGAGCATAAAACACATCATTTCCCGAGAGCTGTGTTCACACAGAGAGTTAAAATTTCTGTATGCAGAGAGACAAGAGAACTTTGTTTCCTTGGCAACTGGAGCCACCAGAAAGTCTTTCCAGCATCTCCTACCCTTATGCAGGCTCAGTACCATCAGAGCCTTTGGTCAATCATGTAGTAAAAACAAATATTAGCTGAAAAAGCATCTTGATAGTGTGCTCCACTAAACTCATGTGGTCTCTTCTCCAGCCTCCAGAATAGAAGGTGATCTCTGGAAATGATCTTGTGCCAAAATGTCCAGTGTTACGGTTCACAGCTGAACTGCAAGGTCTGTCCTATCCTGCATATTTGACTGAAACCCATAAAGTGTCATGGTTTTCTAGAAAACAATGTCAGGAACTAAACAGCTTTCACGCAAAACCTGGGTGTTCGGAGGTGATGGAGCTGGGTCTGTGCTGCAGCACGGTGAGCAGATGGCACGGTGCTGCACAGAGTCCTGCCAGTGATTCAAAGTGGTTCATTTTTACTTCTGAGTCAGGGCTGAATTAACATCCCACCACATCTTTGAGGTTCTAAAACACTCTGCTGATGCGGGCAGCTCTTTAGCTTTTGGTAAGAAAAGAGACAGTACTGAAGCCCTTACTACCTGCTATTGTTAAATATCACATATTTCTCTCTCCCCAGGTTTCTTATTCATTCAAAGAATTTCACTAGGATTGCAAAAGAAAACACTTTACAGATACAAAATTCCCAGTTTATGGTTGCCCTTCCACTTATATTTAGCAATATTATGTAGCTGATTTTGTAGTTCCTAGGTATCAGGCAGTTGAATGTGATTTTTTTCACTTTTGAGGGCTGAAATTTACAACTTAAACAATTTTCTATAATTATGGGACTTGATATATAGCTTTTTATTCTTAATTTAAAAAGTCCAAGTAGTTTCTGTTGTGTTTCTCTAAGTCCAGTGAGGTGAACATTATGGGGTCTAAAGTATTACAGCAAAAAGTTGGGGGGCATGCAAGCCACAGGTTTGTGAGAACATTCCTGGGGGAAAATCACAGCTGAGTGGTGAGGTGATGGGTTTTTTTATGCTGTCTTTCTTCTCTAAATATTTCCTTGCTTTCCTTTGAAAGCAAGGCCTTCTGTCTGATGTAAGCCCTTAGAAGGATCAGGGGTTTCTGACATTGGTGTATGGGCAGTCTGAGTTAGGTCACCTGCAAACCCTGCTTTTGTCTGCCCTCATGACTCCGGGGGACTCCTGCCCTTTTCCACAGGACTGTTGGGAAGGGCACAGAGGCACTGTGCAGTTAGGTGTTGAAGGAGGGGAAGATGGTGACGCACACTGGTTCTCCCTCTGCCTTTGGTTTTTCTTTCGATATCATGGCAGTTGTTTCTGGTACCTGCAGTGAGACCAGCTGCTGCTGATAATCCTGATATTCAGGGTTTCATTAGCAAAGCCAACACAAGAAAGGAAAAGATTATTTTTTGACAGTTCATATGATCTTGATTTGACTTTCAGAAGATAACCCATTTCCCTTAGCCAAGTACTTCTTTCTACTGTATCACAAAGTCCTACAAGGAAGCAAGAGCCAAAGCGGGGTCTCCAACATGGAACACACATAAACAAAAAGCATCAGGCAACTTAAACATTGCCTCTGGCCCCAACCTATAATTTGCAGTGTTGTGGTCAAACTCCACCTCATTCCAATCCCATGTAGTTACAGTGCAGATTCCATGAAGGGCCAGTGACTACAACTGTGAGCATATCTTTTTTGTGCTAACTTTAAGATCCATAGAGAATTTCAGCACAGAATTTTGCTGGAGAATGAGCAGCTTACTGTCCAACCATTGATGCTTGAAAAAGCGAGTCTGCTATTTATCTTACTTTTTTGTATCATCTGTGCTGTAGATTTACCCAGAGAAATTATAGGTTTTCTTCCCCATACAGAAGTTTTGGATCCACCTGTAGCAATTGCAGAGTGACAAAATAGACATAAGAGCTAAATTATCAATGAGTGCTGAAACATTGCTGTCTTAAATCTGTCCTGTATATTTTAATTGCAGGATGTGGAAAATTCTGGGGAAGATGCTAATAAGATGTTGAAAATCACCAGTAAAATTATTTATGAGAAGATACAGCAACACTAGTTCCCTTCAGTACATGGGCAGGAGACCATGGATTGCAGAGGATAAAAACAGAACTGGAGTATATTTTATGTTAGGAACTACTTCATCTTCAAAAAAATTATTACTTCTCAGGTTTGTGTCCCTGTCTCACAGACATTTCTGTCACAAATTTGTTATTTTGCATTTTTATACATTGTCATTAAATGTGAAACTTTTAGACAGCTCTGCTCACATGACCAGTTACTGAGGTTCTGGAGAAAACAGTGACCACAGTAAAGCCATTATCAAATTCTCACAAGTCTTTTCCTCCAAGAGAGGGATTTCTGTACCTTTTAAGCCTCCTACATGACTTCTCACTCAGAGATGACATGATTTAGTCTCTTGATTATAGGTTTAGAAATATATTGGTTTAGAATAGAAAACTCAGTTGTATCACAGACACTCCACAAAAGGAGCATGACGTAAAGTTTCAGGATTGGAAAAGCTTGAAGGAAACCTACAGTCTCTCTCTTTCTCCAGAGACTGGTTTTCTTGCTGCACACTTTGAGATGCAGCCAGTCTGGCTGTTCCCAGCCTCTACTGAAGGAGTAGGAATAACTCAGGGTCTTACCTCTTCTCTCCCAGTTTGCCATTTAGAGAGAGTTCTGATGGGGATTTCAAGGTCTGTGTGCAAGTTAAAGGATACTTGAGCACACATTTTGGTGCCTTGCTAACTCCTGCTTGAGAGAGTATATGAGGGATATAATTTCTGTACACATCCCATTTCTGGCTGCAGCTGGGAGAACGGAGTGCTACAGGGAATTCTGGGCTTCCCACATGGTGTGGGACACCTTGAAAAAACTGTATGGTAGTTAGGGTGCCCCTCTTTTCTTTAGTAGCCAGCTTATGACTTTGGAGTTGCAGGTGCAAAGGAACAGGGCATAGCTACCCAGTGAGAAATGTTTTGGACACATAGTTGTGGCGTTGAGGCATGCAAGAGCTGATGGACCAGGCAGGGCATCTAAACTTAAAATTCCACTTTTATTCACTGTCTACCTGTCTGGAATCCTGTGGGATTCAATAAGGCAAAGAGGATTATTTATTGAGGCCTGGGACTGCAGGGGAATTGAGGAAAGATAGCTTGGGAAAATGTATTAAAATAAGCATTCATTCATAACTTATTTCTTGCTTTTCTTTTAATTTATCTGCATCTCAGTGTTTAGGATGAAGTCATGTGAGCTTCTGAGCTGCGGGGACAGAGACAGCGGAGAACGTGTGCATCAGTGCAGAGTGCTGCTGGAGCCCCGGCAGAGTGAGAGGGAGGCAGAGGGAGCCTGAGAGAGAAAAGGCGAAGTGGTGGGAGCTGGAACAGCAGCAACTGCTGCTGCTGCACGGTGCAGCTCATGCCTGGGAACCGGCTGTGCTGCCAGCATGTCTCTCTGAGGGCGCAGCTGCCTCATATTCAAAAGTCCTAGTGGTCAGTGGCACTTCCAGGAGCCAAGCACAGCGGCTTTGTTCTTTTATTTTCCTGCAAAGAGCACCTATTTGAGGACTCCGCTTCTTTTTCTGGACTGAAAGGTATTTTTTGTCATTTATGTGTCTTTTCTATGAAAGCAGGTATGGGATAGGAAAAAATAACTCGGGGCAGGATGTTGAAGCAGGTGTGCAGAGAGGTGGTGGGTTTCTCTATATCCTTCCCCTTTATAACAGAGCTTAGGCAATGAGAAGCCCCTGTTAGGATAGAGTTTGACCTAAAATATGAAAGATGGGAAAGACAGGGTTAAAGTGTGGGGGTGGATCTGAGCTGTTCCCATCTGGCTTCCTTCACCATGCAACCTTTGAAAGTGAAGGAAAACTTTCCTTGTGCACTCAGAGAAGCAGCATTACATAGCAAGATGTAAAACTTGCAATCATTCAATATGAATGTGATTTGCTTAAGTCTCTACTTGGCAAATTACAGTTCCCATCGCAGCAGAGCTCCCTTTAACACATACAAGTTTCAGAGGTCTTAATGTTCCGTGGCTGTGAAAATACTTCTGTTTCTTTTTCTCTCTTTCCTCTTTCCAGCATACTTGCCTCCTGCTGTGTGCACTCTCCTCCTGGTCTCCCTCCTGCCTGTGGGGACTGTACCTCTATGGATGCCCCCATACAGATTTTCCGTGAGGAGCCAGACTCCACCTGCTCCCCGGGGCCCTGCCGGCCCCCCAGCACCAGCAGCAGCTGGCTCCCAGGCTGGGCAGACTATGACAGCAATGCCACCGGGGTCTTTGGGGACGGCCAGCACAACCACACCAGCATCTCCCCCGCCATTCCCATCATCATCACTGCTGTCTACTCGGTGGTCTTCGTTGTCGGCTTGGTGGGAAACTCCCTGGTCATGTTTGTCATTGTAAGGTAAGAGGTTTTGGGTACCGGTTGGAAGAGGTGCAGAAGACTGTCCTGAAGTTTGGCAGGGTGGGGGAGTGGGTGGATTATGGAAACTCTACCATGAGGAACTGGAAAAAAGTAACTGAAATGACCCAAACCTTGTCAGTCAGAGTGGTTTTCCCGGGCTTATGTTAGAGACAGGAGGGACCAGCTGGTTAAATGTGATAAATCCTGCAGTCTGAGGGAGAGCGCTTTGTGCCTGGAGCTGTGTTCATTGGCTGCCCTCTAGGGATGAGATGCTGCTGGCATCCGAGGAAAAAAGCTCGAGCAAAAGAAGGAAACTTCTACAAGGCAGCTTTTATTTCCACTCTGAGGAGACCCTGAGGGACAGCTTATGTATCCAGTCATGTGGACACTGATACTTCGCTGTCTTGGCACCTAATGATTTGTTTAACAAGGAGGGAAAGCCAGGAAATGATAAAGATAGGAAGAATGGCTTAATGTAAAGCAGGGGATGTTTTTTCTCTGTTTAGCTGTGTTTAACTCCAGTTGTTAGTGTTAGATTGAAGAAAGTAGAGAAGTGTTGAAATACCTTTTCGACTGTTTTTCAGGAAAGAAGGGAAAGCTCTGTGTTGGTGTTAGAGAAGGTTTCAAACTAAACCACTTAGTGAAATGCACTGATATTTATGCTTGCACTTACACTTGTGTATTGGTGTATATTTTGGCTTGCACTGTGCTCCTTCTCTCTTTTTGCCCTTTGCATGATTGGACAGTGCTGTTCAGCAGGGTGATAATGAGCAATCCCGGGCACTGAAATCATGCAACTTTTCAGACTTTTTCTCCACAGCCCCTTGGAATTCTGATAAAATTTCTGGTAAAAAAAATATCCCAGAATTGTGGAATATTCATTGCTCCAATTAAATCGGCTTTTACATGGGAAAAAAATGATGTATAGGAAGGGATTCTCTTTTGTAAAGCATGTAGGATAAGGGTCAAGCAATTGCAAAATGTTGAAGTAACTGTCACTTGATATAAGGGGAGGTTATGAGAACCGCTGAAGTTGTTGATAAGGTATTTCAAAAAGATGAGTTATAATCAGGTGAATACTCTTGAATAATGAAAATAAAATTCCATTTACTAGTCAGTTCAATAAAGAAAGATGCCTGTGGTCAGTTTAGAAAACGTAGTTGTCCCCAGTTTTGTGATATTGTGATTTTTATACCCCTGCATGCCCTTTTGTCCTTCATTCAGGGTAAAGATTTAATTTCTTTTTGTATTTCCCCTTTAAGAAAAGAGACTCCATACTTGACAGTCACACACTTGCAAAAGCATCGATTTTCTAAGCCATCAGTCTGTAACAAAGATAGCTGATTACTGGCCTGGGCAGCGGAAATAAATCCAAACTTAGCCCTAGAAGTTAGCATATATGGATTATACTGGTGCATATATATTTGCTTTTTTCTCTCTTCCTGCTACTCTCCTAAGACTATTTTTGTAAGGCTGTAGATAGCTATTGCTCACTTTCCTTCTAGTTACTACATTAGCCTTTCCATGAATTTCCTCTTGACCCATCTCTTGATTATGTGGTAAAAAATAAACAAATATGACAAAACTCCTGTTGGTATATTTTTTTTATCCTTTTCTTTCCTAGGTTTTCTGTATAGCAAATTCTTTAAACACTGATAGAATCATTAGCTGAAGTGCAGGCATATACAAGCCAACAGTTTTAAATGTTTCTTATGGCCCTGAAATATTTCAAATATTTGTGCAAGAGGTTTATTTTCTTCATTTTTGTCCAAACCTCTCATCTCCCTCTATTTTTTTCCTCACATATACTCTGCATGGTTGTGTCTCAGGATTTTAATGACCCATGAAGAATGTACCCTGCAGTGATGTCCTTTTGTGAGGAAAGACAAGGTCTCTAGGAAGTTTGTGAGAGAAGATGGTAAAGGAGAGGCAGATCCTGTCCCCTAGCAATCCCACAATACCCTTCCTCCAGCTGCCACAACTCTAGAGTGGGATGGGGATATACTGTGACTCTTCTTTTACCTTCCAGCTGAGTGTAGACTATGAGGCCCTTTGCTGCCATTTCTCAACTCTGAATTCCAGATCTGCTCTCCTCCTCCTAACCCTCTCTGGACAGGCAGGCAAGGCAGGCACGACTCCTTCTCCCTTTGCTCATTTAAACATCTAATATTGCTAGAATAGTTCAGTTGGAATTATTACAAGAATCATCTAGCCCAACAGCCTCCAGGCCTGACTCTGGGTCACTTTTTGGGTGACAAAAAAAAACAAACAAACAACCCAAACTGTTGTGTTCTGAGACTTTCAGTCAAAGTGTTGAAGTGTCAATACTAGTAGACTCTAGAATCTTGAGATGCCTCAGACACAGGCTCAAATTCAATCATAGCCTGGGGTATAGGCAGTCAATTCCTTACTTAAACACCACTGCAGGACTGGTTTTGCTACTTCTGCATAAGGGCTGCTATAGAAGCTCGTGGACATCAGTGAGTCAGCATCTCAGCAGCTTGTGCATAGAGTGTTGGGTGGATGAAATCTTACAGATCTGGTGGGGTCTTCTTCTGCTGAGAGGGAAAACTCAGAGTTTCCTCAGAGGAAAAAGTAACAGGAGAATGCCACTTCAATTACGTGTACAGACTTCTGACAGAAAAGTAGCTGAATTTGATACAGCTCCTGTGAGGAGAGATTTGTGTTGAAGTCTGATTGGGAATGATCCTTTAGTACAGTGTCAACAGCATGGCCTCTTAAACCATTTATCAGGAGACCTGGATTCTTCTCCTGGTTTTACTATCAGGCTTCAACACTTTTTCCTGCGCTGATGAGGTCCCTTCATGGCTTCATGTAAAATGGAGATGCTGACATTTGCTGTCTTTAAACACACTGCAACAGTAAGATTAAAAAGTCAAAGTCTAACCACGAAAGCTTATAACAGAGCAAGACCAGGTCTATTGTAAACACCCCTCAGACACGTGTAGAGAGGTCATTTTTCATATGCAGAAAAATCTCTGTGTCGAGTATACAGTGGACTGGCACTCTGTTCCTGCCCACGGCAGTTGGCTCTCCCAGTGTGGGTGGTTTGCAGGAGCTGTCCCCATGTTTGGAGCAGCTGTGCAGCATGTGCACCATCCCAAGGGGCTGGGTGGATGGACAGTCCATGCCGAGCTGTGGCACATGGATGTAATCCTGTCCCGTGGCTGCTGCTTTTCCTGGGGAGAGAGTAAGAGAAAAAGAGGGCATCACATTGCCTCTTATACTGGTGGGAAGTACAGGCGCTGTGTGGGAAGCACAGTCCTCCCCTGTGGAGGAGGAGGGGAAGCATGAAATGGGTTTGCAGATACCAGGTAAAGTTATCTGACCTCACCTGGGGAAAGTCCTACAGCTCTGTTGTTCTTGGCATTGCCAGAATCTCCCTCAACCCTAAACCTTTTCTTTTGAGATCAGCTTGTCATCTGAGGTCTCAGAAGATATTTCTGGAGGTAAAATAGTTGGCTGAAGGGGATAGAAAACCTATTTGTCCTTGGAAGCAAAAAGGTTTTTTTCTCCATTCCTCTTCCCTCATGATTTTTTCTTTAAAATTTAGTGCTGCCTGTAAGCAAAATGGTAGTTCCTTGTGACAGTTGCAGGGAAGAAAATCTCCTGACTAAAGTTACATGGATTTGCACTCATCAAAACCGTAAAAATACTCTGATAAAACTCTGGGAGATGCTCCCTCTTACCCTCTCCAGATGGACTTTTTAAATCCTATGGATTTGTCTTACTCTCATTACTCCTGAAGTAACTTACTGAGACCAACAGATACCAACAGGATCCCAAAGAGCCAATCCTGTATTTCTTTTAAAATTATCTTTCAAACTTCAGTTAACTGAATGATTTTCTACATTTAGGAATTTTTAAGAAGAGGTTGTGTTACAGATATGTAGATTGATTCCTAAGGAAAAAGAAAAACCTTATAATCCTCTGCTTAGTCTGATGTTGTAGAAAATGTTTTACCACTTACACATTTCTGTTCATATATTCATTGAACTGAATGGCATCTTACATAACAGGAAGAGTGTGTTAAGAAATGTCATATAAAATTGACTCCTTCCCATATTATTTTTAAAATTTCTTCATCATTCATTCTAAACAAGAATGAAAATATTTTTAAAAAAACTACATAACAATTAAATTGATTCAATATATCAGTTTAAATTAATAATAGGTTTTGATACCATCAAAGGATCACTTGTTAAATTGCTTTAAATTATTGTCCTAATTTTATTGAATAATATTTGGAAAGAATATTGTTCTGAACTGAAAATTTAAGCTCCAGAAGAGTCGACCTAACTGAATTACCTGTTCCCTATTGCTGGCAGTTTGTATTATTTCATTCTTTTATGAAATCAAGGATTTGGCTGCTAAAGGCAAAGGGTGAAGTGTACTATACTTTGTGAAGTTTAGGACTTTTAACCTTTCCTTTGCTAATCAAAAATCTAACAGCTTACTACTACCAGCAGAGAGGCATCAAATGGATTGATAGCAATTCATCACAGATTTCAAAGAGCATTTAGCCTTACCTCACTGAATGGAGGTAATTTTGATCAGTTCTGCAGCATTAGTTCAAACGTGACATAATTTCCATCACAACTTTGAAGACTGATCATTACCAAAAGCTTTTACAGATGGCACAAAGAACAAGGCAACGGGAAACATGAAAGAGGACAGGCTTATAAGAGTAATAATAGTTTGACAACACAGACCATTTAAACAAAATGTTACTATTTCTAATACTTCTAAAACCCAGCTAGACAGTGACTAAGTGAGACCTGGGATTTATAAGCTGACAAGAAACCCAACTCATGGTCATGCTGTGATAAGAAGAGCTGATACTAAAAATAGGCAGGAAGAGCAGAGGAAAGGCTTGAAAGGAATATTTACTACAGACAGTATTAAAGAGAGGCTATAGCTTATAGTGAGCAATGTGTTTGGCTTCTGAAAAGTAATTTGGTACCCATCCAGACATTTCCGCTGGGCTAACAGCCAGGTAATCATTTAGTTGAGAGAAAGGCATAACTGGAATCAGTATCTGGAAGCAAGATGAATTACAGAGAACCTTTTTGAACTGAAAGAAAGTGAAAACTTGGAAGAACTTTCCAGTTTGGCTGCTTGCAAGGCAGAAAGCTTGAGATAACTTTTCTGTTGTCAGATGGGAGTGTCATGGGGAGCCCATGATCCTGGATGAAGCATAGGGAGGGCTCACAGTGAGGAGATGGTGTTGGGGAGGCCAGACTGGCTAAGCCCTTCTGGTGAAGAGGACAAAATAAGGGAAGAGTGGGGACTTTTCATTTCATTTTTTCTGAGAGAGGATTTTGAATTTTCTGAAAGGGTGTTGTAAAAGGAAATTCTTAACAGAGTGATTTGGATTCCTGAGACACATTAAGGACAAGGGAAGATAATCTTCCTGTCTTGCCCACTCCCACTGTCTAAACTGTGGTTAATTTGTTCCTTTTAAGTTAAATTCTCTGAAACAGATGGGTTTCCAAGAAGAATTGGAAAGAGTTTGATTCCAGTTATGTATTTCTTTCTGAGGAAAAAGCATAGACTTAACTTCCAGGAAATATACTTCAGGTGTCCATTTTAGTCCTCCCATCTCTAAATATCAGATAATTCTCACAAAGTGAGGAATCTGTGCTCTTCTCCTTAAGGAAGACTTTCTGCTTTTCTTGTTGCTATTGTCTTTTTTGAATTTGGAGAGAAATGAGGAAAAGGAAGTAGGAATATCATTTTGTCTACAGGCAGGCATGAGTGCACAAACGGGATAAGTTGTGGGGAAAGGATGTGCACAGATGTAACAAGGATATTGGAAGAGGGATGTCTGACCATGCTGGCATTCCACAAAATGTAAAAAAGATATAAATAAAAAATATATAAAGGTGCACAGCATTTTTAAAAAAAGTACACAAAAATGAAATTGATTTGAGATATTGGTTGAAATTAATACTAGATTTTGATAACATCAAAATATTACTTGTTAATTTGCTTTCAATTGACATGGTTTTCTTTTGGGAAGTTGTCATGCCAGGCTGTGAATTACCTTTGAAATATTTTTTCTTCCAAAGCCAGAGGATTCAGCTCTCGTTAGATTCACATTTTAATCCTCATGGAAGTTAAAATTAATTTTGGGCAGTTTGCTGTTTTTAGTTTTGAGACATTATTTTCAATGAAATCTCTGTGTTCTCTGCATGAGTATGAGAAGACAATTTTCTTCAGTGTTTGAATTTTGGCAAAGTCATGGTAAGAAAGTTAGCAGAACTGTCATGTTGTCTCCATTTCTTATATCAATCCACCTTTGTAACATGCAACTGTTATCTCTGCTCCAAAAGTCAGCAACACGTTAAGAGTGAATGTCTAGAGTTCCCAAATTTAGCTGTCTGCATGTGGAACACAGAGGATTTTATACTTGCTAAATGCACTTCCCACAGCATTGTTGGTAGTCCAGCCACTATGGCTACTGTTTGGCAACTGGCAAATGCCTCTTTGAGTAGTGACAGATGAGCTGCATGGTAGGATTAGTTCAGACAATCCATTCAATGTTCATTTAGAGTTCACACTCAGAAAAGCTTTGTTTTACCGTGCTGCTGGATGATGGACTGCATCAGGACTTGCTGTCAGGTTCACCTTTCAGAATGCCTGGTTTAAGTGCACAGGAGAAGAACATTTTCACCATGGAAGCCACAAGCTGTGCTCTTCTGTTGACTGTGACTTAAAGTTTTCTGCATTTCACTTGAATCATCTCCTTTGGGAATGTGTTCAGCTGGTCTGTGCTGTGGGCTTCCCTGAGGCAGGTAAGGAAAACAGATAAATGGGAGGAGTCCAGAGAAACCTTCCCAGCTGACTCCTAAGAGGGACTGATGACCCCTTGTGGGAACTGACAGTGGTCAGAATATAGAGTTTTAGGCTTCAAGCAGTAGCTTGAGGCTGTGTCCCTCTCTGTCTTGGGAAATTATAAAGAGGAACCCAAACAATCCTTGTAGATATCCTTTTTCCTGACACCTGGTGTTTTTCCAACTTGTTTACTGGCATGTTTACAAAGAGGTGTAGGCTCTAATTGACCAATCATATTCATTGTACCAAAACACTGCATAGAGTCTGTCTTTCAATAAACCTTGGCTATAATGCCCTCCAAAGAAACAGGAGTTTTCACAATGTAGTTACTACTGCTGTTCCAAATAGTAAGGATAACCTCCCCCTGAGCTGGCTCACTACTGATAGGTGCATTTGCTGTTTTACCACATAATCCTATACTTGTTATAGAGCAAAGTCCCTTGTCTCCCATTAAACTTTATTACAGGAGTTTTGACCAGAGATTTAGGTCTCCACATTTCCGAGTGTGTGGCTGTCCTATAAAACACTCACAGCTGTGTCAGTTGTTATTCATCCCTGTGGCAAAATGGAGACATTGTTTTGGGAAGAAGAGACAGACCCCATACCCCAAGACACCCAAGTGAGTGGTTTCTGAGCTCTTTCCTTTTTTCTGTCCTGCAGAAACCTCCAGGGGAAACAAACATTCAATAACAGTTGTCTGCTTCCAACAGGGAAAGAATGATCCTGAAAAAATGTTTCCTGGAGCTGTTATCTCTCTTTCCTTCAGCAATGAGATTTGTTCTTGCCAGGCAATCTCTGTCCTACTCAATTCCATCTCCCATAAACCTATGGAGGCACTTTGCCAAGGGAGCTCAGGTCCTTTATTTAAAAAAAAAAAAAAAAAAAAAAATTCTTCCAAGAAAAAAATAATAACAGGAAAGGTGGATGTTACCAGAGACAGAGGTTCAATGTTCACTAGAGCAATTTACATGTGTCAAGTAAAAAGGATTAGGATGGTCTGTATAACACCCTGAGAACTCCCCATGGCATGACTGGTTACCGGGAAACATCTGCAACAGCATGGAGTTTTTCAAGAGACAAAAAAAGTTGCTTGACAAGGTCAGTATTCATCTCTACTTACCAATAGAGAGCAAAAAAAATCTGGTACATAGTCTAAGCTAATTGTCCATGCCCTTTCATAATATAATTAGACATAATGGGTTTAGATAAAGTACCAATTTAGTGAAATTCTGCATTCTCACTGATTATTTTAAGCCACAGTGAATCACAGCTCCTTGACCTCTGACCTCTTCTATCAAAGTCATGGAAGCAAAAATTTCACAGTATTTTTTCTACCATTTTATAGTTTCTTCAAAGAGAGGCTCTCGAGCTCACACAAAAATATTAAAAGCCTTTATCATAGAAGAAGAAAAACTAGTTCATTTTTGCTAAGTAGTGTGAAATTTCTTCCACATGGACCATGAAATACATAGGCTTGAACTAATTCAGAGCCTGGTTCTTTAGCTCAGGAAAAAAACCTTCCACATCCAATCTAAATCCACAAGATCTTGTTCAGGCTCAGTTTATGGCTGCTGCAGAGAAGAAATGGTAGTGGAAAATTGTAAGAATTTTAACCTTTCGACATTCACATAGATTATGCTCTCATGGGGGAGAATAAAAGACAAAATTATGCTTTTCTTTTTTAAGCTTCTTTAAAGTTGGTATATTTAGATACTTATTAGTAAAGAGATTTCCACTTTATGATACAATTTTGTAGACAACAATTTTTTATCGTGTCCTAAAAGATTTGATGATTAAGAAAGGTAACCATTAAATATGTGCAGCAACAATATTTTCCTTTATTTAAAGTGTCATCTGAGGTCCGTGGCAATTTAAAATATGATAATATCATATAACCCAATACAAACATGAAAACTACTGCATATTAATTTTTATATTCTTTAAATGACCTTAGGCTTCATTTCATATTGGCATAAGATTTTATATTGGATTACAAATATCCAAGAGAGAGCTGAGCCATCCTTTTGACATGATATGGGTTTGGAATAGATCCTCCTGGACTGTTTTTTGGGTTTTTTTCTTCCTATTCTGATGCAGTATTATAGTGAGTGTTTTGGAATATAGCATTGAGATTTAGAGCTTTCCTGACTAAGCTTTTCAGCTGCTTGATCTCCATATACTTCATTCAGAGGAACCTAGTGGAACAGAGCCTGCATCCTGCTGATAGGTGTTTTTGCAATTTGCTTTAGATGTGCTTTAGCTTTCATTTTCATTCACTTACCCAGATATCTGTGAAAAATCTGTGTTTGTTATACCTCATTGTATTTTATGCTTTGTACTTTCACTCTGCAACTGGAGAATGTTGTAGTATATTTTTTAGTTTTTCTCCCTTCCCAATCCCTCATTTCACACTGCAGGGAACATTCCATTACTTCATCCTATTACAGTTACATGGAAAAGTTTGACCAGGGCCTCTTTCTCACTTTTTATCAGCTTTTCTAATGTTACAGCCTACTTTAGAATCACACTCCTCTCCTCTCTTTGAGATAATAACTTTAAGGGCCTCTACTATTAGATTTTTTTCTGAAAGCACACCAGATCCTTAGTAACATGCTTCTCTCTTCTGTTACCACAATTTCATTGATAGCATAGGCTGGAGGTGTGATTTCTTCTTATTTACTGTCTTAAAAGCTTGTCTTAAAAGCATGTTCTACTCTAGAGGGAGAAGAACAGTATTGATGAGTCAACTGGGAAAAGGGGGAATCAGTCATTTCTAGGGGTCAGTCTAAAGTCAGTCTCAAAGAACTTTCCATTTTTGGAAAGTGAATGATGCCTAATAGTTTTGAGAATTTTACTTTTGGCACGTAAGTAGACATAATTTAAAATTTGCTCCTGAAAAACTTTCATTATATACCCATCAAAAAAAAAAAAANAAAAAAAAACCAAAACCCAAACCTATATGAAGGTGTTGTGTTTCATCTTTATTTTTCTGCAATTTTTATAAATCTTCCTGGTTTTAGTCTACAGAGGCTTGAGGCCTGCTTATAGCTTTACAAGAAGTCTTGAGATCCACCAGCTTAAGTGATCAGAGTTTTTTCTGCTAGTAGAAATTAAATACTAGCACCTGGTTTAAAAGAGAGACTTCTCTTCCTATGTAATATTAGAAATGTTGCCATTCTCTTAAGAAGTCCCAGTACTTAACAAACTATTTTTTAGACATGGGAATTCCCATGAGCAGTTTATACAGCCATGGTTTATAAAATTATAACGGTCTTTGAAACTTGTACCTCAGACACTAAGAAAATTTCAATAATTGCTACTGTGCCACCTATGCTGCAATTATGTCCAGATTTACCCACTCTGTCCTGCTAAACTAATTAAAGCAGATAGAAATATTTTTAACTTAAATGAATTCAGATATTTGATCAAGAATATTAATTTTGCAAAGGAAGACAGGATTCCCTGACACAATGACTGTTTTGACCTGGCTCAAGTGAATGGAGTGTATGGTGAGAAAACCCCAGACCACAAAAAATATTTCTTTCTATGTTTTGGTGCAATAGAATGAGTTGTAGGAAAACAGGCAAATCCCTCCTCTTGCTGACTTTATCAGAGTCTGCTTGAAAGGGTCTGACAACAACAGCAGTCATTCCATTACTTTATCTGGACTTTTGATTAAACCTGCAAGCTGATGCCTTCAGAGGAATTTAAAAATTTTTAGGTGTTTAATTAAAAACATTCAAAGGAGTTTAGATGATTGAGTCCAGATTCTCAAAGGCATTTCTGAGTTTTATAAGCTTCTAGATGAATGTATGACTTTATCTATACTGCCTAATAACTTTAAAGGCCAATACCTCATTTATACACAGGCCAATGTTTCCAGGCAAAAGTAATCAAGCTCTTTACTCATCCTATTTTACAGTACTTCTTTGCTATTCTTCCAGTGGAAGGCTAGGGAGGAGAAAAAGAGAAAGGAGTGCTTGGAGAATATGGTGTATAGAGCTATAATGGCACACACATAAAAGATTGAATTAAGGTTGCAAGGAATAGGAAATATGAGATATAAAGACCTTCGGATATTTGCTTTCTCAAGTAAATGTAAAATGATCTTAGATATTTTCCCCCAGTTTTCTGATTCTCTTAAAGGAAAAAAGGTCAAGCTAATTCTTCTATACTTTGGAAGCAAACTTTCCCTATCCAAACCCCTGGCAAAGTTTTTAAAGATCTACAAAAATAATGATTCAGGAGAATGATTACCTGTGTCACCTCTGCATATCAAAGGTCATTGCATTTCTTCTGAATGTTCCCATGTTGAGTCTAATAACTTGTATTTGACTGAAGCAAAGCCTTTGTAAAGCAGCAGACCTTGATTTGCAGGCATCAGTGGATGAAAAAATTACACCTTTCTCTTTCCACATAATAATCACCTTAGCTGTTAGGAAACAGCTGTCGTTGTTTCTAAGCTGAATTTGTCTTTCTTAAGAGAGTTTTATGTATTCGTTCTTGTTATGCTTTTCTGTGTAGTCTGAAAGAACTCTTCAGTACCTGCTATTTTCTCTCTGTGAAGGTCTTCAGACACTGTAATCAAGTCACCTCTTGGTGCTCCTTTTGATAAACTAAATGCGCTCAGCTCTTTAAGTTACTCAAAGAATTTTTTCCAGTCCCTTCACTTATTTTTAGCGCTTTTTATGCAACCATTTCAGCTTTCCATAGTCTTTTTTTTTTTTTTTGCAATATGAATAACACAACAATTCCAAATATCATCAGTGATGTCCACAGAAGCAACATTGTCCTTCTACCATTCTATTTAATTTAATGGAAATTAGTCCATTTTAGCAGAGATTTTGAGTGTTTAGTGAACTTTTCTTTGGTCTTCCAGCTGAGATACACTTGAAGGTAATTTTTTTTTTTTTTTTTTTTTTTAACCAGGGGGACAGGTTTTTTTTTGTTAACTTTTTT
>VWYO01017224.1:128375-197643 GCA_013400275.1 Rhadina sibilatrix | reverse complement strand
ATAAGGACTCATACTTGTGTTTGAATAGTGCCTTGAGGGCTATAATGTGATCTACAGGACAGACTGCCTCCTCTCCTGGAGGGTCTATTGAGGAGATTGATTTAGTGGGGGGTAGAAGCCCTTCTCTGACTGATGAGTTGATATGTGGGCGAGAAGGATGTATTCTCTCTTCCCTTGCAGTTTTTTTCCTTTTGCTTCAAACCACCATTTGGTTTTATTTCCTTGATAAGTCTTAATTAGAACGTTTTAGAAAAGCCAATGCTATTTTTAACATTTCATATTGGTCATAAAATGAAAGTCCTGCTCACATTTTATTTAATAGCTAATTTACATATTGGGCACAATTTGACAGCACTGCTTAATTTCTTTTTAAAGTAATTTTTTATTCTACATGTCAAGGTTTTAAAGGCAAGTGTGTTTAGAGACACATTGTCCTATGTGTTCATTGGCTGAAGTGGTTGAATCTTACAGAATGTGTTCCTATGTGTGTTATGTGTGCACATTCTTGTTTGGACACACACTGAAAATATGGGACTGAAGCAGTTTTGAGAAAGAAAATCTCATTAAATCCAGTGATAAATTAACAGCAAGTATTGAGGAGAAGCACTTCAGAAAGGAGTCATAGGTAAATTCCCATATTAGCAGGCTCTCCATCACCCTTTGTGTCCCTCAGAGAGAGGGAAGCATCACCCTTTGTGTCCCTCAGAGAGACAGGCCGTCTCCCAAAACTATCATTGAGGCCAAAGCAGGATGTCACCTCAAAAAACCAGATCTTATTTTTCTATGTAGGCTAAGGTTCCTACCAGCTGGACAAAACAAGGGCTTACTTTTGATGAAATTAAAGAATGCAGAAAAAAAATACTGCAATGAGAGTATTCTTCCCTCTATGGTATCCTACTTGAACAATAGGGATCTTTTACATTACCAGTCATAAAAGAGAGGACTGGGAAAAGCTGATGATAAGAAAGAAGAAATTGGCAAGAAAGGAACAAGGAAGGTAAATGACTGAAATGTGTATCAGCTGGCAGGACAGTGAATTCAAGGAAGACAAACTATCATATAAGAAGCAATCTGGCCCAGCAGACATAGCAATTAACTTGTTTTCTTACTGGAAAATAGGATAACAGTTTCTTCCACAAAGCAAATCCAGAAATCTCACTATCACTGACAGCTAGCTGTAAGAAAAGGAAACAAAAAAGCATTTTGATCACTTCCAAATTTAACAGTGATATTTTCTTGTAGCGGGATTTGAGAAAATAGAATTGAAATTTGTCTAATTTAAATGTATACATATACCTTATTTTTTGTGGTAAATAGCTCTAGCTGCTAACATATGTGCTGAGAGATTGAATAAAATGTATTCACTTTTATTCCAAGGGTCTTGAATTTGTGTGCATTTCTGTCACAGATGAGAAAAGACATAAAAACCCCAGCTACATCAAAGCCTGACTGATAAACTGTTACATGTCTCAATGGACATTATCATAACAAAAAAACAAAAAAACAAAACAAACAAACAAAAAAAAAAAAAAACCCAAAAAAAAACCCCCCAAAAAACACCAAAAAAAACCAACAAAAAAAACCACAAAAACCCCCGTATCCTATTAAAAAATATCTTTACCTTATTTATTTACTTTATTTGTTCTGCAGATACACAAAGATGAAGACAGCCACCAACATCTACATCTTCAACCTGGCTATGGCAGATGCACTTGTCACCACGACCATGCCTTTCCAAAGCACCGAGTACCTGATGAACTCCTGGCCCTTTGGTGACGTGCTGTGTAAAATAGTGATTTCTATCGACTATTATAACATGTTTACCAGCATTTTCACCCTCACCATGATGAGTGTTGATCGATACATTGCTGTGTGTCACCCTGTGAAGGCTCTGGACTTTCGTACACCTCTCAAAGCAAAGATAATCAACATCTGTATCTGGCTGCTGTCCTCATCTGTTGGTATATCAGCAATAGTTCTTGGAGGCACCAAAGTCAGGGAAGGTGAGTGTGAGCATTCAAAATTCAGTCTTTTTATTTCTCAACTGGCAATAAATTTTAAGTTCAAATATTGATCAAACCTTATTTATTCATTCTTTAGAAATACCTCTGAATTCCTGACATTTTGAAATATATAGTGGAACATCACAGTACAACATATAAATCATTTAAGCTCAGATGTCCATGCCAAGTAAAAGAACAAAATGCACTTTGGGCCACTGCCGGTGCTAGAATGAGACCATCAAAAAATACGAGCAGACAGCAGGGGAAAATTATCAGGAGTTGAATCAAAATGAGTAAATCTAGGATCAGTTTAGGTTGAAACTTGAAATGTGGGCTTAAAAGGGTTTTTTTGTAGGTGGTGTGAGAGTAGTTCCAATGAAGTTCCAAGAGATGAAACTAGAATTCTGGGAGTTATTATCACCAGCCATTTCACAGAATGTGAAGGCATGGTGAAGAAAGGAAAAGTCAGTAGTTGGAGAGAGAAAATTAAGATATATTATATATGAGTATATCTCAAGATCATATTGCAAATAGGATGGGAATTTATATGGAAACCTGGAAAAGCTGAGAATAAGGATTGTCACAGGAAACGGAAATTCAGATTATGGCAGGGAAACAGCTACAAGAACACAAAGTCAATGAAAACTGTATGCAGACCATGTGTAGGCTTTGCTTGAAATTTCTATTCCATGAAGGACTGTGGATTTAACCCCTATAGCTCCTGACTCATTACCCTGCTATGGGGTTATTCTGATTTTTAAGATCTTCCTTGAGAAGGACAGGGGAGAAGCATTTTCACACACATGTGCTTCATACCCACAGATGTGAGTGCAGTGCAGGGGCATCTCAGTGTCTTCAAAAACCTGGAAGTTCTAATGGTGTCCTTGGGTTAGGGTCATCCCATTACTGGATGGCTGGATAAAATACAAGGCATTCAGTTGGTAGGAGTCTTGTTTGAGATGTAAACAACCTTTTGAAAAATTATTCATAATTTCCTGTACTATCAACCTTATCTATTTAGAATGGTTTCACTCCTCTCAAGACAAATGTTTACTTAAGGACACTTTCATCTGGCAGAGACAATAAATGCTGTTTGTTAAGCTGTTTGACATAGACCAGTGTGAAAAATCATTTCAGTAACAGCTGCTTAAGGGTTGATAGTTTTGGCTGAAGATATATAGATTTTGTTCTTGCTGTTAGTCTTCTTTTATATATGTGGAAGAAAAGCCCTCTGGAAGCTCTTCAATGCTTTGGGGGATCTTGTGTTTCCTGGTCTGCAGTGCTGTAACTCTTCTCCCCAGTAAAGTTTTGACAGGCTCTATCAAGGTCTAGCTGGGTAAACACTAACCTCAGGCATAATTGGGAAGAATGTCTTGCTACGTACGAGATCTTGAAGGCCATGGGACATTGGCTCAGACAGGTGTTTTGTTGGAGCACAGTCAACTAACAGAATATTCCTGTCATTCAATGTCAGCAACACATTTAGATCAAGGGGGTCCTCTGAGGCCAGCAATGATTTAATGCCTTTTCCACGCCATGTAGAAGGCAGCCCTTCTTTTTAACTTATGGAACAGAGGCTGGTAATACAGAACGCAGCTGGGCTAAATGAGGTTGGAAATATTGGCAACTGCTTGTCAGCTGCTACTGTTCCTCCCTGCTTGTCTGATCTAAGGTCTCTCTTGAGCATTTAGTGTCAATTACCTTGTCTGGTGTGCTCGTGAATTGGGCTGATAAATGCTGAAGTGGAAAGGCGAGGAAGCTGCCTTTGCCTGACAGCTGGAGCTCAGGCCTGAAACTTTATGTTATGTTGGTTAAAACAGTTGTTGTTTATGTGCTTCAGAGTCTCTGTTGGATTCAAATTTAAGCAACAACTGCACAGCAAATGGAAAGTGATTATATTTGAGGTTGGTTCCCTCACCGTGCTCAGTTAATCCACTTTGTTATCACAGCTCAGACTTGTTCCCAGGTGTGTCTTTTAGGTACATTTTTCCTGCAGAATAGATTTTACATCTGTGTAAGTTTCCCTGCACTGGCCTTAATGGGACTTTTCTCGCTGAAGAATTATTCAGATATCAAAAAAATAAAAGTATAAAATTAACTACTGATATTACCAGTATGGGTATGAAGGGCATAAAAATGACACAATCAATGTTATATATCTAATATATTTGTTTCTTAGGTCAAGATTAAGATTAATCTTAAATGGTTGTTTATCAAGCACATTATAAAATGTATTTACACCAAATATCCTATAGAATTCAGTGTTTTTCCTTAAATACATCAATGTATTTGGAATATTTGTCTTTCAAAGCTGAAAATGTCAGTATGAAATCTGAAGTTTATGACGCTACTCATAGTTCTGCAACTTTTCAGGCAATAAAAATAAAACATAAACTGGATTTTATTATGTTCCACTTCCAAATTTCCAGAAAATTACTATGGTATTGTGCATTATGACCAGAATTTCTATTGACTGTATCC
The DNA here is from genome assembly GCA_013400275.1 of Rhadina sibilatrix. NCBI lineage: Eukaryota > Metazoa > Chordata > Aves > Passeriformes > Phylloscopidae > Rhadina > Rhadina sibilatrix. Next base: position 193,159 of record VWYO01017224.1, on the reverse strand, counting down.
ACCCGTAAACTGGGAAAACGTAAACAGATTCCATAAAGTACTTTGCTATGGCATTACAGATATCAGTGCAATACATGAATATTAATGAATATAGAATAAGATTTTTCCATAGAAAGTAAACTGCAATGAGATGCAAGATAATAATTAAGTTTATATTTGATAATTTGGCATTCTAAATTAACATTATCAACCATAAATTATAGCAAAATATAGTGAAAATGACTTAATAATTTTGATCAATATGTGAAATTATGTCAGTAGATCTGAAGAGGCCATTTCTTCTGGCACTGAGTTTCAGTGAATAGCTGGATGTGGTCTGGAGAAGCCATCCCTGATCAAACTTCATTTTCATCCCACACATCTGGAGGCAGCTTTACTAATTTAGATATACAGCTGCATCCTGATTTTGTGTCTGCTGCTAAGCCACAATATACTACATATAACAACAATAATTGACAAGAAAACTTCTTTGAAGATGATTGTTGGCATTTCTAGAAGGAAATTAAGTAAAAGCAACTCTGCTTATGAAAACCTACATCACAAAGGATTTAGACAAGTTCACTGGTTGTCAAGTCATACTTGTGAAGTCATCTGAGTATCCTGCATCAGCCTTGAAAAATATATCTTTTCCATTTTCAGCTTGCAGAATCATACATATTATTCAAAATAAAACCTCAAAATATTTAGTTTTTTTAGCTGCAAATGTTTTCTATTAAAATGTTTCCATATTCAATATTGTCCAGTAACACCTTTCTGATATCTAACCATGGAAATGTGTGTATGGCACTGTAATGATAACCTCCTCCCCTAATTGTTTTTCAAAACAAATTCTCTGCAATATCTTTTTGATTCGGGAAGCATTTTTATAGCAGGGAAATATAGCCTATTTTTTTTTTTTCTGACATGTTGTGATGAACACAGATATGAAAAAGTGATGTGCAGGGGTATAATGAATCATTCTACCCTTAGATCTGAATCAATGAAAAACAATACATAATAATTTGTAGAGGAATGACAAACTCAGTAGGGAAAATGATAAAAAGTCCAAAGAACTTTTTTTAGATAAAATCTAAGCTACAATTCAGAGTGGAAAATCCCTGTGTTACCCTGACTTATCTTCAGTAGAGTTGAACTACTAACAGCAGTTGTGAATTTACACCTTCTCTTGCCTTTTCATTTATCTTACTACTTATTTTCCCATATGTTTTATAGGCTGGAAGGCTCCGGTGAGGTCGGCAAATGAAACCTGAAATATTCCATTCCTTAGCTGCCTCCTGTCAGATGAAATATTTCTAATATGTTGAATGTTAAATACATTCAAGTGGCTCTGAATCCTGGTATGGGTAACGGGAAAGGGAGCAGGCTGATCTCTGTGATCCAGATCCTGCTGCCTCTGCACAGGCTGCACTTTCAGTGGCATGATCTGCAAAAAGAGTAGCTTCCATTTGACTCCATGTACACATGTATTTTATGTTCTTCTTTTTAACAGAAAAGAAGATGTTTCCAGGAGTTTTTTTCTCTGGAGCATTTGTGTTTGTGCTGTAAAAGGCACATGGGAAAACATCACAGAATTATAATATATTGGCAAAATTTTCTTACTATCAAAACTTCCTTCAGCTTCTACCATTCATGTTATCAAAAATCTTTCTCCACCCACAAATACATATGCAGTTTGATAATAGTGATGAGATTTCTACTTCACTGAACATGGTACTCAGTCTGGTTTTAAATCTCAGTGAGATTCAAATAGAAACAACTTTACATATTTTGTTTTTGTGCTCTGCTTTTTTAGATCCTCCCATGGGAAAGAAATTTTATACAATATTTTGCATTTAAAAAAGCTCAAAAATCAGTAATTTCTAGAGACAGCTGCATGAAACCAGTTTCAATGGTAACTGAAAGCTTCCTTGGAGTGATTTAATGATAACTCCAATTATTAATATTGCAGTACATGCTAATCACTTTTCCTAGGTTATGCTATGATAATGACATTGTTTAGAATATCTAATAACAAAGCAATTTTCTTCTTGCTTCTTTCATTTTTAGATACCGCAAGCACTGAATGCTCCTTGCAGTTTCCAGACAGAGACTATGTGTGGTGGGACATCTTCATGAAAATCTGTGTCTTTGTCTTTGCATTTGTTATTCCAGTTCTCATTATAATTGTTTGCTACACTCTGATGATCCTGCGCCTGAAAAGCGTACGGCTTCTCTCTGGGTCTCGGGAAAAGGATCGAAACCTGCGTCGCATCACCAGGTTGGTTCTTGTGGTTGTGGCAGTTTTCATTATCTGCTGGACTCCCATTCACATCTTCGTGCTGGTTGAGGCCTTAGGGGACGTGTCCCACAGTACTGCTGCCATATCCAGCTATTACTTCTGCATTGCTTTGGGTTACACCAACAGCAGCCTCAACCCAATCCTTTATGCATTTTTGGATGAAAACTTTAAGAGATGCTTCAAGGACTTCTGCTTCCCCTTCAAGATGAGGATGGACAGGCAGACCACCAGCAGAGTCAGAAACACTGTGCAAGACCCAGCTTACATGAGGGAAGCAGGTGGGGCAAACAAACCTGTATGACTAGTCGTGGAAATGTCATCTTACTGTCCTCAGGAGAGAGAGGAGTCCAACGACCTAGGACTGACACAGATTACCACTGCAGTTTGAAATCGACTCACCTAGGCAGACATTTCTGGAATATTTCAGAAATCCCAGCTGTTTGAACTAAATCAAGTTTATTATTGATAAGCAAGAACCTCCTGAGAATAAGCTCAAATGAAAAGGACCTGGTTGATGGCCAGGTTTTGGCACCATATCTGTGGGACTTGAGCCAGCACTAAAACACACTTTTGCAGAGTGAAGGGATAGTGTTGCACCAGGTGATTCTGGATAAGAATAGTTCTGGTTCCTCTCTTTACAATATGTAATATGTCATAATAAGCAACATTTGGTCATAAAACTGAGCTATACCAGAAACTTCTGCCCCATGACTGATTGCTTCTAAAGTATGGGGTTTGACAACTTGATCCTCTTTAACAGTGAAGTGTTAGGTTTCTGTGAACAATGCCAGAGCTATAATCAATATTGTCTTCAATTAATATATCTGTAGCCCTTGTTTGTGCTGTGAAAATCCAATTTAAGCATGAACTACCTACACATCAAAGTGTTTTTACTGTGTCCATGTATGGTAAAGCCTTTTGGCATTCAAAAATATTGGAATTAAAGGATAATTGTTATCATATGTTTAATCACCTGTGTGTAATGTTTTGTATATGTGATTTTCCAAGGTGGTTGTTTCTTTATTGAGTCTGAATAATATAATATGCATTTTCGGAGTGTGTATTGAACAAGAGGCTTGAAAACTTCAAATGCTTCACTTGTTACAAAATTGATGAAAAGCTGTGTTACATTCATTACATGGAGGAAACACTGTCATGTGTAACATGTTTTCCTGGATAATATGTAAGCAGACTGAAATAAATATTTCACAAATTAGAAACAAGTGAAGGAGCACATGAACTAACTGCATTGATACAAAAGAAATTAAATGTTACTGGATGTTTAATGGCATTTAATGGAAAATGTTCCTGGTTTATTGATGCTGATATATTTTCTTTGATAGTCATATGAATTCAGCAATTTTCTCTGTTTTCCTGTGAAGATGGAGGTGTTCAAGGTACATCTAAATAAGTTACTAGCTTGCTGAAGGTAAGTTTATGGTAAGACTGAGCCTTACAGTCTATAGACTTTTGTCTTCCTGATGTTATATATTAACGACTCTCACAACTGCTGCGGCAGAAATTTGGAGGAATGCTCTCATTAGCTTCACCCAGAACAGATATGCCATATACCTTCTTGTTAATTCTGTTCTTTTTACAAAAGAAAGAGTGAGGTGGGTACCTTCATTTCATGGCAAGTTTTCCCAGAAACACAATCTGATTTTGTCGTATCAAACCAAAAATGCTTTATGCACACCAGTATAAATATTGAGTTTTTTCTTGGACTAGCTGGCAGTCCAGTTCCTGTGGAAGTGCTGTAGAAATTCAGCCTTCTGCAGAACTTCCATATGCTTTATTGTTAATATAGTCATAGATGTCAAATATTTTTGATATCAGGTTAACAAATGCTGTTGTTGTTGAAATATTCAAGATAACTCTTTCTGGACTTGCTCTGGAAAGTCTGTCACTTTCTGATTGTTTCTATGTGAAGAATGAATAGCTGACCTTGGGATGCTTGCTTTGCCTGGGGAAATTAATGATGCTCTTACAACAGCTGAGTTAGTCTCACCTCCTATTCTGCCATTCATTCATTTTTTTAAACATGCATCCACCTTTCTAAATTAAGTCCTGATCTTTAAATGGCCACAAAAAGAGAATGTTTAAAGTAAAAGTTGAAAATCCAAGGTATTTATCAAGTTAGGAGCAAGTGAAATGGGAAAGAACTAGAATCTAATGAATTATTTTCATTCAAAATAACCGATGTTCTTGTTCATGACTTACCATTTGCATATGTATATCTGTGCTTGAATAGAGTTTTTGTTCTACACATTATGTGCAATGCTCTGCATTGTAATGAAAAATCAATGTTCTTAATTTGCAAAAAGGCGGTTTCTAATAATATTTTTTGAGATTTATGTTTTTAAGGAGATCATAATTTCTATCACAGTGGGAGGAAAGTATAACTTCCTAACAATTAAACTTGCAAAATGTTATAAGAACGTGTCCTAAAGATTTATTTCTATCATGGAACATTAACAGCCAAATTTGTCTGAATGCAGTAGAAAGGTGCCTCGGAAGTTTTCTTGTCAAATTGAACAGCTTACTGCACTTCACCGAACAACAGCAGAAAACTGGCCAAGATACCTTTAGCACATGAGAAAGTACATTAAAAATGATACCATGGTTTTGCTCACAGAATCTGGCTCTAGATGATTAAATTCCCATTGCAAAGCACTTCACTGTTTTTGTAACTGCAGGCCAATGAATCACCTTCTGCAGCAGGAGGCGAAGGCAGGTAGGAGCTGTCTGGCCTAGGAGAAGGTCTGGGTGGGGAATAGGGCAGCAGGGACAGGCTGTGCTTTCCCATGGGCCCTGGAGGAAGCCAAGATGGGGCAGACACAGGCAGCCTGGGAATTAGTTTTATTTGCTGCAACTACTCTTACCTCCCTTTCTTTTTGGAGGTGCCAAAAGTTCAATACAGCAAAAGCATGATCATGGACCTGCTTGTAGGGCTAAATTCTAAACAATCAACTGGTGTGGATAGCTAATATGTCACTTGCTGTATTTTCTGCTTCTTTTAACTGAGAAATCTTTTATTTGAAAAATGTACTTGGTGTTCTGGTTCAGGACAGACCAACAGATAGCAGAGAAATGACGCTCAGGTGCTGAGAAACCCCAAGTTTAGTTAGTGAGCAATATCTCAACATGACAAGAAATTCAGAGGAAAACAGAAAATAAAATTTTGTCCTGTGAAAGACAAAGGGAAAACACACCAGTTTGAGCCAGAATTCCTCTTGGTTCTGGTAAATTAATGTAGTCTTTGCAAAGAAGACAGGGAGGTTATGCTGGGATTTATTTTTTTCCTTAATTGCTCATCAATTCTTAATCAAACAATCATTGTAAATATGGCTGTTTTCTGCTCACTGAAGTTTTTTCTTCAGAAAAAAAAAAGTGGATTCAGCAAAAATGACTGAGTTTGTGATAACTTATGTAATCTAAAAAGTCAAATACAAAAATTAATTGTGCCTGGATAATTTTTAACTGTATTTTATAGGCATGCAATACAATATAGTTGAGTACATCTATTTAATGCCAGAGTGATAGACAAAGGTATTTCAACTGACTGAATCAAAGTAATTTGGCTTGGGTTTTTCTTTTTGTTGGACTGCATGTGGCTTGGGAACTGTTGCTGTATAAAGCCCTGACATGCAAGGTGGAATGACCTCAGACTGCAGATTTTGATCACTTAGTTAAAAGTGTTTTGACGTCCAACTGTGCAGCTAATGCAGGAGAGTGTGCAAGCACCGGGAGCTGAGAGCAGGAGCTGCTTCTCCTGCTGCTTTGGGTAAAACCCGACATGCTGTGTTACATGCTGTGTGCAAGGACTGTTCAGCTTTAGGTTACACCACTCTGATTTAACCCCAGCTGGCAACAAAGAGCTACAGAGCAGCTTTCTCACTGCACTTTCCCGCCCCTCCAAAAAACTTGTGGGTTGGGGTAAAAACAGTTTAATAATGGAAACAAAGTAAAATATACTAATATTAATACTAATGCTAATACTATTAATAATAAAAAGGAGACAGAAAAATAAAACACAAGACAGATACCTGATGCCCAATACAATTGCTCACCACCCACCGGTGGCTCCTCTTGGAGCCATCCCATGGCTCCTCTTGGCCAACACCTCCCTGTTTATACACTGAGAATGAAATACTGGGGCATGGACTATTTCTTTCGGCAGGATTAGGTCAGCTGTTCTGTCTGTGCTCGATCTTGTCTTCTTGTGCACCTGACTGCTGGCAGAGCATGGGAAATATCCTTGACTCAGGGTAAGCCCTGCTTAGCAACAACTAAAACATCAGTGTGATATCAACATATTCTCTTGCTAAATCCAAAACACAACACTGTACCTGCTGATGGACAGAAAATTAACGAAAACATGGCTAAAATCAGGACAGCCATTTCTGGAAAACAGTCATGGAAGTTACCAGCTTCAGTTCAGTCTGCTTTCCGTCCAATGTTGATTTTTAGTTGGTAGCAAATAAGTATCTCTTAGTCAGTTTCCAAATCTGGTAACACCAATGGCAACATATCAGATGGGCTTAGGGATCTACAGAAGGGAAATACCCACCTCAGGACTTAGGGATTTACAGAAGGGAAATACCCATCTCCTTCATAAGTAAACAAACCCTGGGGCAGAATGATGGCTGTAGGAATCCAAGTTGCTACTTTTGATATTCCTATTCTAAAAGGAATATTAAAAATACCTACCACTTTGTACTCCACTGCAAAGTTCAGCAAAGTTCAGTAGTAAACCTCCTGGAGATGTTATTGTCTATTTGAGATTTAATGCTGTACAGACTTGATAGTGGGAACAGAGCATGATAAAACTGCATTGACAGTGACAGCAGCTGCTTACAAAAAGTGTATAGAAGCTAGGAGACATGAGAGACAGAAGTTGTGAGCACATGTGTACCTATGTGCGGGTGTATAAAATTTATTTTGCTTTTAATTTATAAATTCTGAATTTATATATTTATAATATATATAAAATAAAAACCCGAATCCTCTTCAAATTAGCTGAAACATGTTCTAAAAGCTTTGAAAACATAATTTAGAGGGCCTCAGTGTATGGAGATAAAGTAGACAACAAGGGTACAGAAGTACAAAACATTTGGCAGAGTGGGAGAACACCAGTAGGTAAAAGGAGAGTTTGAAAATTACCATGAAAAACAGCAGACATTATTGATAAAACAATAATAAAGAGGCTAATATCTGCAGTTTCCAAACATGCAGAAAATATGTTCATTCTATCTTTTTTCATTACAGTCCATTTTGTTGCTATTATAATCTCCAGATTACCTGATTTTGTTCAATTGCATTTTCTAAGATAATTTTTCCTCTCCGGAGTATATGAGAGACTTAGTTCTCTGATTTCAAGATTTCACAATTGGACCATTGTGTTCCAATTATTCCTTGAAATGAAAAGAAACAAAAAGTAATTGAAAAAAATCAGAAAAGTTGGACAAAAAGGATCGGCAGTACAATGGACTGAGATGAAAGGAGGGGAAATGAAAACCAAGGAAGGTTGCCAAAATGATCCCAATTGAAATTCTAAAATCAGGGAAGAAAATTCAAGAACTGTACTTCAGAAATCTTCAACTTTCTTGATAGAGGCCATCATGTCATGGACAAAATGTAGTTATTATTACTGATGGATTTCCTCCCAAACGGTCTCTCATTAGAATAAATAATTAGCTGTCTGTCTCTATAACCACCACTGTCATTTTAAAAATACTTTCCTGTACAAGAGTCTTTTCAGAAAGCAGCCATGAAGGCAGTCTAATGATAGACCTGCAAATAAATCTTGCTCTTTAGTAAATGCCTAGTATAGGCAAAAATATCTGTTGACTATATTTATCTTCTATTTCCAGATATCTGAAACACAGCTTTCAAAGTCTTCATCTGTTGAACAAATATTTGATTGACCAGTTAAAATACCCTTGTACTGTGAAGTTGTAATGTTCTTGGAAAACTGAATGGCAGGATGCATTTTAGGGATATGTACCTCCTGTCTTCCCTGAAGAAGAATTTTTTATGGTCAAAATTACCCTAATGAAAAATGCCTTTATTCAGGTGAAAACTAGCATCAATATGCTGCCAGTTGTAGCAGGTAACATGGTATTTTGTGCTCTTGGAGCACTTTTTTCCTCTGATATTTCTTGTCTGTTTTGTGTCATGGTGCAAGAAGTGTCTGGAGTGGACAGCTCTTGCATAAAAATTAGGCTTACCTAATGTATCCTTCCCTCTCTTCTTTCAAATACCACTTTAGTTCCAGTCTTCTTTTATGGTGGGGAGGAGGAAAAAAAAAAAATTCATGTAGGCATAAAACTATTATTTTAAATCCATATTATGTTTTTTCTTCTTTTTATTTTCCTTCTATTTTATTGACTCCTGTATGTGCCTAAAGCTTAGAGATTACCTCCAGCTGTATGAATTGCTTTAAAATGTGGTTCTTTTGCCTTATAGGAGCTGTCAGGTATTCTTCCCCAAATGTAAGTATGTACATTTAGTGCTCCCTTGCATGGAGCTTCTTTTTTCTTTGTAGTTGGTTCTTAACTGTGTTTGTGCATTTTAAAAGTGTTTTGTTGCTGATAGTGCCATAACCAATGCACACATACCAATTGATTCCAGAGAGTGGCAGCCATAAAAGTGAGAAGTAATAATAATAATATCACATAGAATGTTATGAAAATAATATTTTTCTTCATAAAATAAGACTTTAGTGTCATTTCATTCACATAATGAAAACAAAAGCATGTACTGTCTCTGCCATCAGTGGGAGAACAAAAGCCTTCTCATCCCAGAAGAACACTTCAGTTATGGCCATGGCCTTTATTTGGTTTTAATACTGTGAAAAACAAAAGCTTTTCCATTTAAAAGGGCTATTTCCATATTCAACAAACCTTCTGCATCACTGAGGATTTCCCATGTGCATTTTCACAATGCTTGCAGCTGAGCAATCAATACAAATTTGAACCTTATGTAATAGAATTCAGATCAGGATCTGAGCGTAGTGCATGTGTACTGTGCTCCCAAGTTAATGCTTTTACTACAATGTTATTTTTATCTGCTTGAAGACCAAATGGTAGGAGCTGAAACTGCACTTGATGTTGAAACCCAAGCAGATTGTGGGAGAGTCTTTCAGACCACAACTCTCAGGCAGAAGGATGAGCTAAGCAAGGAGATGTTTGGGCTTGGCACTGGCTTAGCATAAAAAAAAGGCAAAAATTTGGATATGTATAGGCCTGTAAGTTTCTGTAGTACTAAATAGCAGCTGGGCAAAACACAAAGTGTGCTACTGCTGTAAAAACTTCTGTTAAACACTACCTATTCTTTAAAGAGCAGCAGACCTTTTCACAGATTTTGTACTAAGAGTAATTGCTCTATGTGTGCCAGAAACCACATTTCTGATTTCACTCTGGTAGATGAATTTTAAACAGACAATAAAATACAGTTGTCACATAGACCTAATGATAACCCCATGAAGATCACAGCTGCAACTCAAATCCCATTAGCATCAGAGAAGTAATATAGAGCTCTTTTTATGAACTCACCTGCTTATCTCTTCATACCAGTTCTAGAGAGAAGCAAACAAATTTGGAATCCTACATATGATATATGTGTGATATACTAGAGTAGGTTCCCTCATACAACCACTGTATATAACATGTATAACTTTTTTGTTTGTTTCTTAGTTAGTATAGGAAAAGGTAGAAAGGTTTTTATAGAGTGATATTTCTCATTTATGTGGCTTAAAAAAATTGGACAAGCATTATGTTGTTCTGTCGCAAGTGTTTATCTTACTCTGATTTGATTGGCAATATAAAGAATTCCCCCAAGTCAAGTCTGTTTTGTCCGTGCCAATAATTGCTGAGTGATCTCTCTCTGTCCCTATCTTGACCCACAAGCCTTTTGTAATATTTTACCTGCCTCATCCAGTAGAGGAGGAGAATGATAGAGCAGCTTTGGTGGGCACCTGGTGTCCTACTGGGGTCAACCTACCTCAGGAGACTCTGCTGTTTGCTCTTTTTTGGGAACATATGCCATGCCAGAAGATGCTATAGGAAAGCTTTGAACAGGCCACAGACTTTGCATATCTCTTCTGTTGATGTATTATCCACTATTTGCTAGACTTTTTTTTAGAAGAAAACACAAAATATGTTTTATTTTAGCTCTACCACCTACTTCTATTGCTGTTAAAGGCTTGGAAAAAACTCAGGCAGGGCCTAGAGAGTAATTTTTTTAAAGTGATTGTTTGGTGAAGGAGGTCTTCATGAGATGAGCATTGTGGAATGAATTTCCTCTCCCCTACAAACAGAAATAGGGGTCAAAATCTGTCAGAGAAAAATATTTATGGATTATTATGATATTAGCAGCTTTTTATGAATTAGTGAGCTGTCTAGTGTCTTGATTTCATATGAACACTTCACACATCCTGGGTGTTTCAGCCTTGCAAGAACCCTCTGAGTCATTGCTTTAACAAATGGAGGAAAGGAATGGAAATTTGATACTTAGCAGAGAAGGAGTAGGGAGCTGGGGAAATCTGCCTTGTTTATTAACAGAGTTGATCTGAATATGGATTTCCTTTCAGAAAAGCATTATGATGGATGAGGCAGAAAACAAGAGGACAGGAAAACACAGTCTTTTTTTCTTATTCTTTTGAGGAAAATGACATCTTGCTGGGGGCCTGACATACTGGCACCCAGCCTCTGAGATGAGTAATCCATCCATGATGTGCCTTTGGAAATCTTAATATTATATCTCTCTTAAAAGATATATCTGAAAACCATTCAATCTAGTCTCTGAGGAACCACAATATTACTTCCAAGGACAGAGAAGTGTTGTAGTTAACATGTGATAGTCAAGATAGAAACTGCACTAAAACTGCTTCATTAAAAGCATCAGAAGGCTCCAAGCATCAGCACCTTGTTTTTGAAAAGTTTTCCATACCTATTCTCTGTAACTTCCCAAGGGCAGCTCCACACAGCTCCAGCTCTTTCTCTCTTTCTTCTCCATTTCTGGCTCACTCCTTCCTGTCCCACATATGGCATCTTACCTTTTCTGTCCCTTGCACAACCTCCTGTCCCCAGCTCCTCACAGCACAGCCAGCAGACTCCAACTGACCCCCTACCAGCTCACTCACTCTTTATCACACCCATAGCTGTGAGAGGAAGGAAGGCTGTTCCCACTCTTGGATAATTAGCACAGCTGCAACATATCAAAGGCAAGACCGCCTTCAGAAGCATCCCTGTTTGTCTCCCCGCAGAGAAGAGCACATATATTAGCAGGGTGAGATAACCAGTCTTTTCCCTCTGGGTGTTTTCCACAAATAGCACCCAAACTGCAAACTGAATGCACTACTTAGGAAATTTCTGCTTTATGGTGTTAGTCTGGCATGAATTTGACAGATGGTTCCTTCCTGACCTTCTGGCTGTACTTGCAGCCCAGAAAGCCAACTGCATCCAGGGCTGCATCAGGAGAGGGCTCAGCAGGTTGAGGGAGGTGATCCTCCCCTTCTGGAGAGTGATTCTAACCCCTCTCCCCCATCTGGAGTGCTGCATCCCTCTCTAGGGTGCCCAACATGAGAAGGATGTGGACCTGTTAGAGTGACTCCAGAGGAAGGTCATGACTATGACCAGAGGGTTGGAGCACCTCTCCTATGAGGACAGGCTGAGAGTTGGAGCTGCTCAGCCTGGGGAAAAGAGGACTCTGGGGCAGCCTTCCAGTACCTAAAGTGAGCCTACTAGACAGCTGAGGAGGGATGTTTTACAAGGACACAGGGAATGGCTACTGAAAGAGTGTAGGTGTATATTAGGTATTGGGAAGAAGTTCTCTGTGGGGGAGGTGAGGCCTTGGAACATGTTGTCCAGAGAAGCTGTGGGTGCCCTATACCTGGATGTGATCAAGGCCAGGTTGGATGAGCAACCTGGTCTAGTGGAAGGTGTCCGTGCCCATGGCAGAAGGGTTGGATCTAGATAATCTTCCAATCCAAACCATTTTAAGATTCTTGTTTCTATGGCATTAAAGAAGGATTCTTGTGGGAATAAAGGAATTTTTCCTTAAGTGGTCTTAGCTTCCTTTAATCTGGATTGTCGTTTGTAAGTCTTACATATATTCCTAACATGTCCTCTGTGTGAGGGCTCTTTATATGTTTTCCTCAGTACCAGTTACCTCAGTTACCAGTTCTAGAAAACTATTATCTGAGGTCATGCTTCAAAATGCACCCGGCACTGAAAGACAGTGAGAAATTGGGAGGTTAAATGTGCTGTTTGATATGTATGATGGATTCAGAAGTGTGATTTTCTATCTACAGAGTCACTGCCTCTGTGGTAGAAAGACATTGATTTTGCTAGAGTAACACTCCAACATGGTGAATATTACAAACTTTTGTGGGTTTTGATGAAATCCTTTCCACTTCAACATTCTTGATTGTCCTCAGTGGAGGCAAATGCACTTGTGTAGCAAGTGTAAGGTGAATTTCCTCATAGATATGCAANTCCTGGGATGTTTGTCCATAAAAAAAAAAAAAAAAAAAAAAAAAAAAAAAAAAGGCAGACAAAAAAGGGCTTTGACTGAGAGTAATATCCAGAATTTCCCAGCTTAATAAACAAGTTGAACTGGATGCATTAGACCTTCCTGCAAATTCTCTCAACACTTTCCTCCTTGCCAGTTAATCTCTTTCCTTCTTTCTCTCCCAGGCAGATACACATTTCTGTTTTCTTCTACTCTACACAGATGAGCTGTATGCAGTGAAACCAAGCCTTCCATTAAGCATGTACCTAAATGTTACACCTGTTTTTCACGTCTGATAAATGTTCTCTTTCTGATTTTCAATTTTCTGGTTGACAGCTTGCCAGAGACTTCCTTCACTGAAAACTAGCTTAGTGCTAATTTTGACAGTTGACAGAAAAAAAATCCTGCCTATGCTTTTAATTTTGTAAACAGCAAACAGAGCTCACCCACATCCCAGTAATTAGCACACAATGATGCCCTAGGATGAAGCCATGAGAATTGTACTCATGACTGGGAAGTATTGTTTTGTCAAAACTGAAATTCTTTTTCAATGACTTTTCTCTAATAAAACTTATCCAGAGGAGGTTCCTTAGGGTGAATTTTTAGTGAAAATAAACACAGCAACCTCCAGAATGGCTGCAGTTTATGTGCTTACCAGGGATGAGTAAGAGGAGGAGGAGGGGGAGTTCAGTATGGCTGAAAAGGGGTGTTCACAGCACGTCCCAGATAGTGGCTTCATCTCTGGTTGAAACAAAACATCTTGGAACTCACTTTTGAGATGTACAGGCTTCACTTCTGGATAGATGTGAGATCTAGGAATGGCTCCTGCCATGGTAGAGATGATCTGCATAGAGGGCTTGAGGCAAGATATGTTATTGCAAGAGGCTGTGAAGGCAGGACTGTAGTAATGCACCCCCCACTCCTGAGTGGGAGGTTCTGTATAAGGAAAGGGTTTCGGTTTCCCTTTGGACATTTTAGGAAGTTTAGCCGGAAAGTTCTGTGTTTCTCTCTTTGTAATTGGCTCAGTGACAGGAGAGGAGCACCTGTTGGCCCTTGTCACTGTTTGTCAAAATCTGTACCCCTTCCTATTGGCAAACTGCCAATAGATCCATCCTTGACCATTGGGTAGAAAAGGTGACAGAACAAAGGGTCTCGTGGCATTTTTGGGGTGTTGTAGCAGGTGTAGGATCTGTCCTTACACTCTGCACGGCTTTGATCTTTGTGTTTTTGTATTATTTTGCATTATTTTATTAAACCTTTTTGAGTCACAAGGCACATCAATCATGTGGTCCTGCTAATTATTATTAATCCAGCACTCTGAACAAGGCTGGACCCTTGGAGATCATGACCTGTCAACACAGGACAGCCTCTTAGCTGGGCTCCTCAGAAAGTGGGCCCTGCCCAGGCAGTGTCAGACATATGTTAGACCCAATACTGAGGCCATGAATGGTACAAAGCAGGAGAGAGGCCATGACAGCACTGCAAAAAAGTGGATTACAGCTCTGCTGGAGAAGGAACTCAAGTAGGGAACCAGCTGGGTGAGTGTCTCTCCAAGCATGGGAGGCTTTTCAGGTTTGTGTTTGAAGATTGTTCTGTACCTCCCTGAACATTTTCAAGTGGTCTTGGTTTTGTTGCTGCAAATTGAATTGTTGTGTTTCAGGCAGCCTGAGCAGCTGCTTTCAGCTGAAAAGAGTTATCCTCTTTTTTTACAGTTCTTCATTTCCTTACCCTCTGATTTGTTAATAAGAGTTCATGTAGGCAATATTTTGATTGATCTGAGGCTTGGTGTAAGAACTCATCTTTCAGTGTATCATATACCAAAGTTCAGGGTGTTTGGCTTAAGTGAATGTGCAGATGCTAGCTGTGTTCTGCACCATATTGTTAATTTGCTTTGAACAAGTGAAGATAAATAGTATCCATGGGAAACTTGCATTGGCGGAAACTGGCTGTGAATTCCAAATTACTTTTAGCAGAAGCTATTAATACACTTCTAGCACTTACAAGGAAAAAAAAAAAAGAATAGAAAGCTGGTAATGTTTTCTCTCGTACAAAGCTTGCAGTATGACTCTTCAATTAACAGCTCCAAAACAGCTCAAAAAAAAAAAAAAAAAAACCCCAAAAAAAAAAAAAAAAAAAAAACCACAAACAAACAAACAAACGAAAAAACACCAGGCGAAAGATGGTCCTGCAGATACCCTGAACCAGCATTTGGAAAACTGGAGCTTTCTCCCAGAAACTGTCCCAGGTATTTGTTGTGAGATCAAAGAGATTAGGTGGTCAAAATTTGCAAGGTAGCTTCCAGCAAGATTAACTTGGAAATGCTAAGGCAGCTGACTCTCTGAAGGAGTTGAGTGCCAGTATATTTTAAAAGCAGAACTGGAGCCATATCTGCTTTTTCAGATGCCTTTACAAAGATGGTCTATAGGACTTAAGTAATTTCACAGCTGTAATTGTGGCTGAAGAGAATGCCTTAGTATAGGTCTGAGCAGGTTGGAGCAGGAATTCTCTGCCTGGGGTATCTGGTTACTGGTCAGAAGTGTGAACCAGGACCTAATATGAGAGATATGTAGAGAAGAAGTGTGTTAAAGCCCCTTTCTACACATGAAAATTGTGTGTGTGTGGCTTAGGTACTGCAGTGAGCAGGTGCAGGTAAGTGGGTTCCTAGAACACAGATCTGATGATATAAAATCTGATGAGGTTTTTTGTAAGCAATCCAAGGAAGTACTTTTGTTAGTACTAGAAGAGTAAGGATATATCTATCATATGATGGGAGAAAATGTGGTGAATGATGTGTTTGCAGGACTTTAATTCTGCTCAGAAAACTTGCGGAGCATATATTCTGTGTGTTGGACTGGGGTACAAAAACATTTGAAAAACAACCAAAATTCACCTCTGTAATTCATGTTTGAGAATGAAATGGTGCTAGAAAATAACATGGCAACTTATGCAATTTTGGTAATTGAGATAAACAAATAAGGTTTTGTTAATTTAACAAATTACTGAAATCAAATTGCAGTGTGTTTATCATGCAAGCTACCTACCTAGATATTTATTTAAAATGCAAAAAGACACATCTCCTTCAGGGCTCCTTCTGGTGTTTATGCTTCCAAATGCTGATGAGTTATTTACTTTATCATAGTCCTTTTTTAAAAAAGAGCTTCAAAACTACATAATTTTTTTGAAATTTTTGGCTCCTCTGCAGGCATTTCTGCCATATCTTGTAGGTGCTTGCGACAGTTCAGAAGGGCCATATGTATGAACATTGACCTTTCTGAGCATTGGAGTGGCTGGAGAAATATGTTGGGTAACCCTGAAGTCTTCTGTTGGCATGCTGTGGACCTTCATTGTTTAGTTTGATATCATATCTCACATGTGGCTTACCCTTCATCCAGTATACAAGAATTCTGAGGTAAGGATTAGAAATGAGACCATTAGAAATTGGTCAGTTTTCTGAGAAAACTTCTGTAGGAGTGCAGGATTTAAAACATATCTTGTACTCCTTGCCTCACTGTCAGATGGGCAGATGCAAACGTGGAGACAAGGATATAGGTAAGCTGATTGAAATCATAGTTTTGATGTACTGTAGATAATTGAAAATCACAGAAACATATTTGCAGTTGAATGTCTTATTTTCTTTAGAAGAATATTCCTTGTAGGCTCTGTAGACTCTAATGAACTTTCACGAAGAGGATAAGGATGAATGCTTTTTAAAAATGGGAGATGCTTTTGAACCAGCATGCTGAGACTATATTGAAAATACTGAGGTTTTGTCTTGGGTTATGGAACCAAAAATGTGTATTCTATTTCATTTGTTGAAAGCAGTTGGGGAGATATTGGTTTTTTTCTTTATCTCTTGTGACTCTGGGGGGAGGGGGGCGGATGCCTTCTGATAATGGGCCAAGTGTTAAAGCCAGGTGGGGCAGTGTTTCTTATCTCTTTCACCACCTGTCCTCCCTCCAGGGGAATATTTCTGCTAATGGACCATTAAGACACCCCTAAAAGCACACATCCCCAAAGTAGAATATCCACATTCCATCATCCTATTGTGAGATGCTCCACCCAGGGCGGGGAGCCAACCATTCCTACCTGGATAAAAACTGAGACACAGGAACACAAGTATCTGGCTTCACCCGATTCCTGGAGGAAGACTGGACCCTTCTCACCACCACTGGACCCCTTGTTCTACAAGATCATCTCTACTTCACCAGAACCACATCTACCACTCCAGAAGAACTCACTTTTGGACTCCTTCCAACACCCTGACCAACAGCGTGTCAGATTGTAGCTCTGACTCTGTCAGGGTTTTCCAAAATTGTTGTTTGTTTGTTTGCTGGTTTGGTTGGGTGGTTTTGTTTTCTACTACATTTGTATTGTTAATATTCTTAGTAAAGGACTGTTATTCCTATTCCCAAATCTTTGCTGAAAGCCCTTAATTGCAAAATTATAATTTGGCGGGGGTGAGGGGTTTTCATTCCCCATTCTAAGGGAAACTTCAGCTTTCCCTGTCAGATACCTGTCTCTCCAAACCAAGACAGGTTTATAATGAGCAGTTCCAAGTACCTCGTACAGAACCTACTCTGCCATCTTTTATGTTGATCTCTTTGCTCTTGTGACCAGTGATAGACTCAGGGAAATGGCATGAAGCTGAGTCAGGGGAGGTTTAGGCTGGATATCAGGGAAAGGCTTTTCACCCAGAGGGTAGTCAGGCATTGGAACAGGCTCCCCAGGGAAGTGGTTACAGCACCTAACTGAACAGAGTTCAGTTGTCTTCTCAAGAAGAGTTTGGACAATGCTCTCAGGCACATGGTGTGACTCTTGGGGGTGTCCTGGGTAGGGCAGGGAGTTGGACTCAATGATCCTCTTGGGTGCCTTCCAATTCAGCATATTCTATGATTCTATGATTATTTGCTCTTAAAAAATTTACCTGATTGGGGAACCAGAAGATTATCAAACAGTGATTGGTAAACTCCCCAGAGCTAAGCAGAGCAAAGAGCTAGTAAGAAACAGCTGCTAAGAAACACCTTAAACACAAACCTGTAGTTCAGTACCAAAACAGAAATATTGAGACTGAGGATCTTCCTCTTTTTTTGTACCCACCTAAACCATCATGAATCTCCAGTCATGAAACTATGTTAAAAGTAGTATATATGACATGTTAATAAGCTAATTCAAACCATCTTTTAACCTGCTTGACATTTTTTGTGCTGGATTTTGTGAATTTCTGGGATGTACCAAAGTTAGAGGCATATCAAAAGTGACCTCCAGAAGCTGATATTTAGTGATAAAATTACTGTTTATTGTTTTAGTTTTGCTACTCAGATTTTACATTTACCAATAACTTATCCAGAACACTAGGAAAAAATTATCCTGGTAATTTTTTTCCAGGCTTATGTCTTTCAAACAGTATTTCATGCTGAATTATAGGTATTATAACTGTAATGACATTGACTCATTTCTTTATTCAGCTTCTATGCCAGAAAGTTGTTGTTTTTTATTTTTTTTTAATTTCATTTTTACTCATTATGGTAATTTATATCTCTTGACAAGTATTTCTTGCTGAAACATTTATTAATACTTTGATGTAGGAATTTTTTTTCTGCTAAGGCTTGGCACTGCTGGCTACAACTTTTCTGTCTGTTCCGTGTTCCTTGGGCACTTTCATCCATGATCCACACCATCAATGCTCTTGGGATACTGGTTTGATGGAGGCAATAGTTAAGTTTCTCTTAACTCTTTCATGCTTTTTAATTATAAATTTCCTACTCTACCCAAGGACAAATGTAAAACCTCACCAAAGCCAAAATGAGGCCTCCAAATAGGCAAAGGGAGTGAAATATGAGAGAGCAATATGATTAACATATTTTGAAGTCTTGGGTTCACAGACTTGTCAGAACATTTCCAATATAATTCAACTGCTAAAATTTTTCTCCAAGATTTGAAAACTCTGCTGGCTTTTGTTTCTCCATAAAATATGGAATCTAGATGAATTTATGATTTCTCAAGGATAGTTGAATTGAATCTCTGTTCTACTGGGTAGTTCATCTTAAATTGCTGTAATTCTGTACTGTAAGTTGCTAACTTTGATTTACATTGAATTTATCTTGACTGTGGGCAATGAATACTAAAGGCAAACATAACTACTTATACTGGAGTTTGTTTTCCATACGTATCTCTGGCTTTTTTTAAAATAGCACTGCAAATATTGGGATTCTACTTTTTCTTCTGGAAAAATTCTAAATACATAAATGTGCTACATTACTGCTGAAAAATGGTTATAACTGTGCAGCTAAAAAGGTAAGAAGCTTTGTAAATCCATTTCACACTGAAGACCAAGATGTTTTGTAGTTAAAATTGGTACCAGGGTGTGGTAAATCAGCCACTCTCAAATCTCTCTCCACCTGACCACACGTGTGGTCTTTAATTCAACTTGATTCCACTTGCTTGAGTGACTATTTGTTTTTGTCACTCTCATGATTATTGGGTGGACTTATTTTTGGAGTAATTTTTAAAATTTTAAAATTTAAAATTTTGTTAAAAATGAGATAAAAACAAATCAAGTTGACTTGCTGATGCTAACAGATAGGGCTAAAAATCAGAGGAATATTACTTGTCAACTAATCTCATCAACATGAAAAATATTGCATCACGGCACTGTCAGTTTTCAGAAAGAAACACGTAATTTAAGGTTACACAAGCAAACTTGTCAGTTGGTTTTCTTAGCAGCAGTTTCCCCCAGAATGGACCTGGGGAAGGACTTCATCTGGAAAGCCCTTTTGAAATAATTTCCCCGTACTGAACAAGCCATTGAAGTAAGAGACATGTATGATGGGCTCATTGTAATTTGTTCGAGTGGAAGCCGGGACAGATTCAGTCTGTTTAGGATCACAGGCTCAGGTTTCCTCGGGGAAAAACAGAGGCAGAGGCACTCTCACCTATCCATGGGAGGCATGCATATCCCTCCTTTGCCTGCAGGAGCAATCTATAGAGGCACAGCTCCTACGGCCAGCATCAGCCTTGTGTACCCGAGATGAAGTGAGGGCAGGGTACCACACAGATTCAGGGATCCCTGCTGCTCATGCCTAAAAAAGAAAGTGATTATGTGCAAGCTGTCAGAGCCAGAGGCCTTCTCATGTCTTGTGTAGTTATGCAGGTTGCCTAGGCAATTTGCAATTATTATATATGTAAGAACAGCTGGCACTTCAATGAAATAAAATGTTTCAGTTCAAATTATGTGGTTCCTTTTATTAAGACTATGAAATCATGGATGAGAAAACATGCATTTATGAAGGTCTAACTGAAAATAAGATGTCAGGAAAAAAATACACAAGAGAGAAAAATCTGAGCGTACTTTTCTCAGCCAAATGATTTAGCAATATGTTTTTGTGGGTTTGGCAATGAAGAACTTGCAAGAGGAGAGTGTAACAAGGTAAAAAGCTTTCCTCTCTTAAGATAAGGCAGACCTGAGTAGCAGATAATTCTGAAAACTTCCAGGTTGCTAAAATACCATGGCTTAATTTCTATAGCTGACACATGCTAATGCAGGTATGTGAAAAGAGGGATGTGGTTAAAAGGCCTGTAATGGAAGTGCTAATGATTTATTGATCCCTCTCATTCCAGCAGTGATGATATCAATGTTACTGTGACTAAATTGCTGAAGTCCTGCGTCTCTCCTCATGATTGAGTGAAACCTGGAAAATTTGACTTTCACAGTAGAAATTTGTTTACCAAATTCCATTAAACATGAATGCAGTGAATTTTGCTGGGAGGAAATATTGGGTTTCTCAATTTTATAATTGTCTCTTATGAAGACAGACTGAGAGATTTGGAATTGTTCAGCTTGGAGAGAAGAAGGCTTCTGGGAGAACTTGGGGCTTACAGGAGAGCAGGGAAGGAGCTTTTGATGTGGGCATGTGGCATTATAGTGCATAACAGGAAAGAATGGCTTTAAATTCAAAGAAAGTAGGTTCAGGTTAAGTATTAGGAAGAAATTCTGTACTGTGAGGGTGATAAGGCCCTGGAACAGCTTGCCAAGAGACACTGTGGATGCCTCATTCCTAGAAGTGCTCAAAACCAGGTTGGATGGGGCTCTGAGAACCTGTAGTGAAAGTCATCTGCCTATGATGGAGAGGTTGGAACTAGATGGTCTTGAAGATCCTTTTCTATGAACACAAACTATTCTATGATTCTATGATTGATTCTATGATTCTATATCTATCTTTTAGAATAGTATTAGAAATTAGAAAAAATAGAAATTAGAAAAATAGTATTAGTATTAGGAAAAATTCCTGTGACACTGAGGATATTAAGTATTAAAATATGAAGAGACTTTAACAAGAAAAAAAATGACATATTTTAAATAGAATTTTTTTGAGCTTGTGTACCAAAATGAAACACTTGCATACAGATGCACTTTCTATATATAAGAACACATGATTGATGATATGTAGACTGGAAAACAAAACCCTAAGCAATTTCTCTGAAGAAAACTCTAGAGTTACAAAAAGCATTCACTGCATTTCACTGAGTGATATTAGAAAACTCAGGGAATATTTATAAGCAGAAGTGCAGCAAAATGAATTTATTGAATTAATTTGGTTTCCTCACATTAGAGAAGAAACACTGAGAAATTTAGAAGTCATTACTTGTGTGAGTGCACTTCAAAGAGAAAATGAAAAATTGTAGGTGAATTTTATAACTGTAATGGGAGTTTAGAAGCTGCTGTGAGATGCCTGAGGGGGACATGGTTGAGTTTTTAAACTGTCTGAATTTAATGAAAGATTGCAAGTATCTGTAGCTTTTAAAAATGGATGTACATTAGAGTTGTGAAGAATTCCATGAGGACATTACCTACGGAATTTTGCTTTAAAAATATGAATTGCTACTTAATGCAATTATTTTTGATAGGAAGTTGATTAAACAGTGTGAGACTAGACTAGATCATTAATCTCTGAGCTCTGTTCATTACTTATTCATGACATACAAAGGAAATGTTAAATTTATTTACAAGTCAAGTTTGAAAGTTTTCTCTCAAGCCCCATTTGAGGGACACATTTGTGAGTATGTTTGTTGTTCATTCAAACCGTTTGACTTGCAACAGCACTGCTTCTTTCCTTACAAGTCATTCTGATTCTGATCTCACATAAAGTGCTGTAAACAGACATTTAATTCTGCAGTAATGTAAGAGAAATAAAAAAAAAATCTTCCTTAAAGAGGTCAGCTGGATAGTTTTGTGTATTAGGTGAGACTATTAAAGTGCTCTAATCAAAAGAAAGCAGTAAATAACAGGAAGGTAAAGTTTTCTAGGGAAGGAAGTTAATCTGTTTCTTACAAGGAATAGCAACAAAGAAAATGTGTAGCTGATACTGAAGTAAAAGATACATTAATCTCCAAGCATAGTACCATAAAGCAAATTCAGATGAAGGATCAGTGAACACCTCATAATATAAAAAATGGGTGCATCCCACCTGATTTTAACTGATAATATATAAAGAAATATTTGCCAGAACTGCTGTATAAACTTAAAAATTCTGTTTTTAACCCAGTACATTTCTTTGTTAATAACCTTTCTTTTATTTGTTCATCTGAGGTGTAGTTGTAGCTAATTTGTTATCCTCTGGAAAACAAATACCATAAGTTAAATAGTCCTTGTGATTTATTAAGTTTCTGGGAGTTTGTCCTGTATAAAGAATATTGGATCTGACTTGAGATTTTTTCATACATTATTAAAATTCTTTCTGGGTTAATTTAAAAAAGCCCAGAGAATAAACCACATAACATTAAGAAAAGGACTTGTGAAAATGACTGTTTAGATTAAAGTGAACACCTACAGGGATTTCTTTTTCTTAGTACTAAGACAGCCTTAATTTTGATTTGCTTAATTCACTTTGAAAATTATGTCATACCATATTGATGTCACTTTAATTTTGAATGAAACTTATCACTTAGAGACTTAATTCTGTTTAATAAATGTATTTAAATTTGTAGCTAATTTATCTGATTCAAACTAAACTTCCTTACTAGTAATATGTAATCTAGCTCTTTTTAAAAGCTGATTGTAGAAAGTAAGCAGTCGTTTCTGCCTAAATTACTATGTAGAATGCATATTCATATAAGTTCTTAGATTACTTTGGAAATGCTTTTTGATCTCTGATACATACTGTGATATTTGCAAACTGCAGTTTGTCAGCTTTGGTCCTTTTCCCCACTATGAATATAATTAGTCTTGACATGAGTGTGAATTATGAAGTTTATTGCCAATGTATTGTATTATTATAAAGTATAACAAAGCATTTTCCACAGTCCTTAACCTCTTCTGTAGAGGCAATGACTTGTAGCAAAATCAACATGCATCTAATTCTAGAGCATGTTGGTCTTCTTTACACGTATTTCAGTTACCTTCATTGTTAGTTCCTATGGGCACTTTTTTTCCCCTGATGCTTATAGTTTTATCTTGAACTAAGCAGAATATCATACACTCAGATCTCCACCTTTATTTTGTGCCCTATACTGTGCCAACTCCAGATCTGTCTATAGGCCTCATAACTCCAGAATGCCCTCTGCATAATCTGATTAAGATCAGAGTGGTGCCTGTAACTTCCAGACTAAGTTATTCATATTTACATTTATATGGATGTAAAGAGATCAGGTTCTCACTGGAACAGTTCTGTCAGAATTGTTATTTGTTCACGAGCTCACCTTTGTTTATATTTTCAAATTACAGATTCCCAGAAGTCTTTAGTATTTTCAGATTGTTTTGGCACCTCTAAAACTTGGCATTCAGGTCTCCCTGCCTGCCCTGGGCAGAAAGGTTTTCTTTGGGCTTGCAGTCACCACTTCAAGGTGAAGGAAGGGGCTAGAGGAAACAGAATTTATGCTCTCCCTCTATCACATTTCCCATCAAGTAGAGCAGAACAGAGAGGCTCAGTGATACTGCCTCAGCACTCCATAGTGAGCTGAAAAGGTGTTACACTATTTGTGACATTCGCATATAAGCTTATCCAGTACAGACAATTAAAAAAAATTAATATTAACACAGAAAATTACATTTTTCAGTGTAGAAAAAAATTATTTGTTTTACTCTCATATACAAAAAAATTATAATGCTAAGCAGGAGTCTAGAAGGATTAAAAGGTTTCTTCTGTAGCAGAGCGATTAATTTTTCATGTAAGTTACATTTTTGCTAATGCTAGATCTGGCATGACTAAAATTTTCTTGATTAAGTTAGAGTGAAGTCCAAGATATGAATATACTAAAGCCTGAATATTTAGTTCCAAAATGCCTGTTAGTTTAGTTCAGAACTGTTTACGGAAAAGGATTTTTCTCTTTGAGAAATTGGCACTTTTTTCTTTTTGAGTAATGAAATTATTACCATATTTGATTTCAGATTTTTAAAAATTAAATAAATTTGGGAATAAAATGGCTTTTTATTATGAAATATGCACCTTGGTTCACCTTTCCTGGTTGTATTCAAATAGTACTTCTAAGATTCTTCAGTAAACAGTTGAGTAGACCTTCAGGGAGATATTTATTATAGCTTGCAACCAGTGTCTGAGAACTGTGGGATAAATCACTTGCTCAAGCATGAGTTTCTGAAAACAATCTATCTTTTCTATGTTTAAAAATAAATTATCTAAGACTTAGTTGCTATTTCTAACATATAGAAAAAAACCCCAAAGTCTCCTACAGAAAAATCCTTAACCAAACCCAACATGAAACACTTTATTTAGGTAATTTCAAATGTAAATAGAAATTGAGTTGATATATTTTAAAGTAGCTAGATAGCATAGTTGATTCATGTGTTTGACATCCCACAGTGTTGGCTGCATGGGGAGCTTAAGACACTGTAGTTATGCTTCCAGGGATATAGATTTCTTTATTCTTGACACCGTTGGTGAAAGGAACAAAATCAGAGGAAATGGGAAAAATCTGAGCAGCTGAGAAGGGATGTGCCAGATCTGTGAAAGT
Source organism: Rhadina sibilatrix (assembly GCA_013400275.1). Lineage (NCBI taxonomy): Eukaryota > Metazoa > Chordata > Aves > Passeriformes > Phylloscopidae > Rhadina > Rhadina sibilatrix. Next base: position 168,402 of record VWYO01017224.1, on the reverse strand, counting down.
CCCTCTAAAGATGCCAGCAACCACCAGGTGTCCTCCAATAAACCACATCTTATTGCATATAAAGCTCTGTAAAGTGCAATTTATTTGCCTTCCCTTTTCAAAACTGGGTCCACCTCATGTTTCTAGGGCAAAGACAAATTGTGAAATTCTTAGTTTTGAGAAACAGATTGGTGTGTGTTCATCTGGGATGTAAAACTTCATGCAACGATTAACAGAATGGACTCTGAAAAGATATCAGATTCTCTTTTCAAGAAAAGAGATTTGGGTTTACCTGGATTGCGAAGCATGAGAGTGAGGGAACTGTTTCTAGTTCCAGTATTCAGCTTTACCGTGAAATCTTGTTTTCACCACCTCTGTGTTCACCACTGACTGATTTCAAGGGGAGTTTCTCAGTGCACAAGAAGCTCTTTCAATCCATCTGTTCCTCAGCTTCTCCATTTGCAGAATTGGAATAAAATTTGAGATTCTGTCTCTTGTTTTAAAATATCTGAATGCTCTGAAATTGGCAAAATTTCCTTTCTTCTTTGCTATGAATGTTCCAAATGTAGGAGGTAAACTAATTCAGCAAATTAAACCACTACACTTTGAAAAATTCTGGAAAAAACTTTGCTTCACAAAAGAAGAAAGATGCCTCTGTGTTTGCTGTTCAGCCATCTGTCATGTCTCTTGGCTATCAAGTTCTCAAAGATCTGGATGATGTTCAGTTGATTTGTTGATTTGTCATGCTGTGTTATGACTATAGTTTGGGACTGTGGGTTTCTTCTTGTAAAAATTTACTTTTTGTGATTTTTAGTATCATCCTTGCATTAATTCAATTTAATTCAATTTAATTCAAATTAATTCATTTTCTACCTTCCTTTAATACAAGTTACTTGACTTGTTTTAATTTTTATCATCAGCCTTCAAAGAAGCATGAATTTGCAAGCACAGATCTGTTATTTTTCATTTTTCCTAGCCTTTCTCCTGCTGAATAAGTTTCTGAAGTTTTTAAAATGATTTATGAATTGTAGCTTACTTTATGTCGAGATATTTTAGGTTTCTGTACTCATAAAATGGCAATTTCCTCAGAATATGCTTTAAAAACTGACTGAACAACATACGAAGGAGTATATTTCAAAATTTTTAAAATCAGTAGGAGTCTTCCCATTGGTTTAGTGGGTTTCAGATCAGACTCCTTGTTGATCCCTTATTCAAGTACATACCAATTTTCCAAGTGCACCTCTGGAACAAAATTCTAAGTATAGCAGCTGGTTGGTCAGTCCTGACTATCTGCATTTACAGACATATATGCACTTTTTCAGTACAATCTAAAATGCTCTGTTATCATATACAAAATTAGGCTTGATCATTCCCTCAATTAAAAATAACTGTAAGATAAAAGTACAATGGTGAGGTGGGAGAAAAAGACAGTGAAACAAGAAATATTCTGGTGACTTTTGCAGATAGTAAACATGCAAAATGGAGCAGAGTTATAATAGAGTAACACATGAAAATTATAGAAAGGCATGCCAAAGACAGGAGTGAAGTAAATATGCAGTAGCATGTCAAAAATTTGATATGGGCAATTGGACGCTATTGTGACTCAGTATACAGACTTATGTCTTCTTATTTTCTTCTTTTTTTATTTATTTTGCTAAGATTGTAACATTTCATTAAAGACCTGTAGCTACTCTGTGTACTCATTGATATTTGCTGTACGGTGTGATTTCTTCTTACTTAGTTATTAAAACTGTCAGAAGGTTGTAAATTTTATGGGGTTTGTTGAACACTGGATCTGTGTGATAAGAAACAAGAATTTCTTCATTGCTTTCTTTCTAAGGGAAACGTATCTTGGAAGTCCAGGTGAAAAAAAACATTTTGCATTTCCCTCCTGGAAGATCTTTTGGAAAAGCAAAGTGTATTTTTTGCTTTAAGCTCTGTCCCCATCATTATCAGTTTCTGTGGGCTTTGAACAGGGCAACTCAGGGACTTTTGGGAGTTCCTTTTGGTTGTGAAAACCCAGCATTGGCCCTGCAGCGCTGGTTCTGAGGCAGACAGGGTGCTGAGCTGGAGAGGCTGCTGAGTGTCTGTCAGCTGAGGGCATCCAGATTTCACCCACATTGCCTGAAGACCTGTAAGTACATTAGAGCTATAAAAAACCATTATGAACAATTCTGATTAAAAAGCCCACAAAACCGCCTTCTTTACATCTAGTGTTTAGTACACTGTGTTCTCAGCAGTGTTAAAAGCTTGCTGTCATTCACAAATGCTGTTCTTTCTTTAATACTGGAACAGAAGCTGAGATCTTAAACAATTGACCATGATTTTTTTTTTCTCAGATGATACATAGCCAGGCTTAATTGTGATGTGTTGAAATAAAATAATTGAAAACCTGTAAGGGCTGCTATGAGCAGATTTAAGACAATGGTCCCGAAGAAGGATATATTTCTATTTCTGTGTGCATTTACATAAATTTTCTGCTCTCTGTGATATCTAATGTCACATGATTTGATATAATAAGTTAAAACACCATCTGATCAGTGCTCATTATGACTCTTCATTAGGCTATGTTCTGGACTGAAGTCATTCAGCACCTTTGCAATAGCATGAAGGTCCATCTCAGCAAGCCTAAATTGTGGTCTCACCTGTAAAACTGACATTGGGAAAGGTTTAGAACATACTACCTAAGTCTTTCTAGGAAGAACTTTAGTCACAGTTACTGCATAAGACCTTTGTTCATTCTTAGGAAAAGGCAGCACAGACCTTTCACAAAATCTAAATCCTATAGTGAGTACTTACACATTATGTTGGATGTGGAAAGCAGAGTAGGGAAAAGCAGCCATGAGAAAGTCCTTTGATGTTTGGAATAAGTAAGTGAACCTATGCACCATGGAGTTGTATTCCCCCTCAGTAAACCATTGGTAGAAGTCAACATCAACTCATTTTAAGGAAAGACTTGAAATATTTTTTATCCCTCTTCTACATATAAAGTAGCATATACGTTTTTTTGTTTTGTCATGAGAAGTCTGAAACTCTCAAGTTCAAGGCGAGAAGCAGTAAACTGGAAATGCTTTAGGTGTGTTGTTCCCCCAAGGACTGCATGTTAGCTAATGACTGAGTGACACAAGGCCAGAAACAGACTTTGAAGGGGTAGAAAATGGGGCTTGCCTTTTCCTACCAGGGTTGCCTAATCAACTGATAATAGTCATGCTGCTATTCTTTTATTCTTGCTGTCCTGACTGAACTTTGTGACTTTACTTCTTTTAGGGTGAAAATTAGTCCAAGTGCATCCTTGAGGTCTCTGATCAGAAAGTATTGAAGAAAAACTGTGGGAATGGAGTGCTATTTTGTGTGAAAACAGGTATTTCTACTCTTTGTCTCTTTGAAGACAACTGTCATGATCTAGTTTTTAGACATTTGACCACCAGGTTTAAGAGCCACTATTTCTTCTATGAAGAAATGACATTCAGAAGTATATGTACATACATGTCTTGGTTTGGAAAGACAGGTGTCTACCAGGGAAACTGGAGTTTCCCTGAGAATGGATAATGTAACTCCCACCCGCCAAAAAGTATAATTTTGCAATCAAGGGCTTTCAGGCAAAGATTTTGGGAATAGGAATAACAGTTCTTTACTAAGAATATTAACAATACAAATATAGTAGAAAACCACCCACCCAAACAAACAAACAAACAAACAACAATTTTGGAGAGGGAAAAAAAAAAACCTGACAGAGTCAGAGCTACAACCTGGCACCCTGCTGGTCAGGGTGCTGGGTGCAGTCCAAAGGTAAGTCCTTCTGAAGTGGCAGATGTGGTTCTGTTGAAGTAGAGATGATCCTGTAGCAAAAAGGGTCCAGTGATGGTAACAGGGGTCCAGTGGTGATGAGTAGGGTCCAGTGGATGGGAACGGGTCCAGTGGATCAGAAGGGGTCCAGTCTTCCTCCCAGAAAACCAGGTGAAGCTACCTGCTTTCCAGTCCCTCTGTCTCAGTTTATACCAGGTAGAAACTGCTTGCCCCCACCCCACTGCCAGGGGCATGTGATGCATCTCACAATAGGGTGATGGAAATGCAGATGCACCGCTCTGGGGGCTGGGGTATAGCCTGGGGGGGGTGCTAATGGCCCATTATCGAAGGTGTCAGACCTCTCTCCCACAGATGAAAATAGAATACACATATTTGGTTCCACAACCCAGGACAATACACAATAATTTCACCCCTTTACCTGAGACATATTGGCCCCTCTTGTAACAAATAAATCATGGCATGCCATGGAGTTGTGCAAAGTTACCAAATGTCTTTCAACAGCAGGTGCAAATCTGAGCCTAGGAAGCCTTTGTAAATATGGGAGGTGCTTTGCAAAGACATCCATGACCATTGAATGCAGCTTTCTTCAGATTCAGTGTTTTGGTTACCAAAAAGAAAAAAAAAAAAGGGCAAATTAAGATATTTCAGCTAAATGCACTTGAATCTTTCAGTTGAGGTACTCAGTGACTAGTTATATTAATTATGGCATTTAAGACCATCTAGGCTCCATATAAAATAGGATGATTGGCAGTTATTGAAGGGGAGAAAGCAGTAAGATAAGAGTCTGTAGACGAAGGATAATGGAGGATTGAAATGAGCAATGCGTGACAGTAATGAAAAAGTAATGTTCCTTTCCTAATACAGGCACAAAAGAGTGACTTCAGATCTGGGAGAAATTATTTCAGCTGCATTCTGAACTTGCCCTCGTATCTTTTGTTTGGAAAATGTCTTCATGTAAGAATGGATTTGATAGCTAGCTATGAGAAAAGTTCCAGGCAGGAAGAAAATAGTTGCTTCTATGTTAATGAATAGACAAAATTACAGTTAATAACTAAAAACATGGACTTCTTAAATTTAATAAAAAATCATCACCTTGTGAGTTTCCAAGATTTGGTTTCACTCAAAAAAAAAAGTTGAATTTCTGCTGTGATTTTTTTAAATTATAATTTTATATAGATGACTCCTGTTGAAAATGAGTTGTCTGTAACTACCTAACAGTTTACATAATGAAAAGACAGAACATGATTATAAAGAACTTTTTCAAAGCTGTTAACAAATTATGCTGCCATTTAGAGAAGTGCACACAAAAGAGAAATTAAAAAAAAAAAATCTGATGATTTTATGTTGAAAGATATTATTATTCTGTTGCACAAAACGAAATTAAAATAATCTTAATGGTTGTTTCAGCTGTTATTTACTGTTGTGTTTCTGTATGACTGTGTTTGGTACATGACTTCCTCTAAAGATTGCACTATCCCAATCAGAAGCTGATTAATAGTCTAAGCAACACAATCAAGAACAATACCCTTTCCAACTTACCACAATTTTACGTTTGCCTTTACATTACATGCTTTCTATTATGTAATCTAGTTGGATCCTTTCCTTCCTCAAAACAAGTTGATCCAGGAACATGGGGCTGTGTGGACGCCAACATGTACATGTGCTACATGTGGTGGTGGGAATAAACGTGGCAGGTCCCTGGAAGCATGTTCCAGATCTTTTGGGCTTTAAAGGCATTCATATATTTGCTAAAGCTCTGTCTTTCAAAGCATGCTTATTAAAATTTCACAAAGAAACAAATCATGCTTAATGGCCATATTTTGATTGTTGATTGCTTCACAGTTTAATGCCATCATGAACAAAACACAGTGTTCAAGTCAGGATACACTTGATCAGCTGAGAGCAGCTGGCTCTTCATCTTTCTTGGGGTTGGAGTGAAGAACAGATGACCAGGGCCACATCAGCTCCAGGAGATAGCTGTAAAGAGGGCAAGGAAGCCCAGAGGCAACTTTGTGGCTCAGCATTGATCCCACAGGTTTTGTCACTGCCATTTCTGCCTTCCTACTCAGAGCCGTTCGGGCCTACCCACACACCGTCGGCTACAATTAAATATAGACACCAGGCATGACAAACAGACAGGGTTTGTCACACAGTGTGAGAAACAGATTTTGTGTACTCTCTCCAAGTGGCTGAATTACTGGAGGCACAATAAGACGTGTAATACTGTAGTCTGATGTAAATAAATAAAAAGTCTCCTGCAAAGCAATAAAGATGGGGGCAAATTTTATATCCATGAATCTCAGAACCTCTAATAAACAGACTCCTGACATACAAGGTGTCATGGATCGGGAATGAAAATTTCTGAATTTCTGATGTCTTTCATAAAAAATCATGATTTTCTGAGTTTTCAGGCTTAGGCCAGCCTCAAAATGCAGTTGAGTATCAGCTGAGCAGCTGAGGAAGTTGGAAATGGCAGGATTTTATCACTTGGATGAAACAGGCTGTTAAGAAAAATCAGTGACATCCTTTTCATTTAATGCCAGCTTGTTCCTTCATGCTAAGAAATCAAATTTAGACTACATCCTTTCATAAGCCATGCTGAATACAAGAAAAACCAAAACAAAACAAAACAAAAATCCCCAAACAAGTCCAGATAGAATTTATTTCTATAACCTCCCTGCTTTTGGAGTGAGATATTTAGAGGTTCTAAAACTCCAAAGAAACCAAACAGTCAACTATTACTCTCAGGCAAATGAATAATTTAGTCTCAAGCCCCTAAGCTGCTGTGTTTTATTGTCTGAAGCAAATTCAAAAGTGATGCAGAAGTAGAGACAAGTGTTTTTCAAAAATTTCAAAGGTGTCAAGCTCTTGTTTTTGGAATGAGACTGAAAGTGTCTTGGCATGTAGCAGAAAATATGGCTAAGAAAAATGTTCTGCCTCCTGCAAAATGATCAGCAACAAGAGGATAAGAAGGACAAGAAGCTACTTCCTTTCATTTATTATTTATTCAGTAACATTAAAAAAATAATTGAAACTATCCAGAGTTAAACATGAACTGAGTGAGTTTTATAAAGGGCATTTGGTTGCCTGTGTTCATTTTCTGTAAGGGAAAATTATATAGACTTCACTTGGAAGGACAAAGTTTGCACAGCAAGTTGTCCTAGCAATTTGAAGAGATGTCGTTGATTTGACATTCTACCAACTCTTCACTTGAAAAAAAAATCTTTCTCACAGATGTATATTCTTTTGGCAAATAAACTCTGCCATGAGAGATCCTACCTTTGCATACCTTCTGTTTCCAATGACTTAAAGAGACTCTCAATAACACACATTTTTCTGTGAACGGGATTGTCCTGCAGTTTATGTAATCCAACAATTAACAGATTTCAACTTGTAGATTAAAGCCAATTTCCAAGTTAAAGCCATGGCAATGCCAAATGGGAACAGGAAGCACAATCTCGCAAAAGCCAGGTGATGTGTACTCACAACAGGTCTTTTTCTCTTCTCTTTGAGGACAAACATTGTGTTAGCTTTAGGGTTTGGTTTTTTGATTTTTTTTTTCTTTTTAATTTTTTTTTATGATGACCACAGTATTATTTATATGAGTCTGACTGAAAAGTGACTAAACCAGAAGAAAATCTCTGAGTAATCCTGGATTTAACAGGAACAAATAAACTACTTACCTGTAAAGGAGAAAATTATATCCATTGATATGGTCTGTCTTATAAGTTTTCTTGCTGTTCTTTAAGTTGCTGATATTAGTAGAGTGTTATTGTTTTCTGTACTGGTAACACGATTTTGTTTTGTTTAATTAGATCTCCATTCACAAACTCATCTCACCCTCAAAATAGGAAGAACATCATGTTTCTAGACTCTCAGGCAGAGTGAAATATTTTGATTTCTCCCTTGTTATTTATCTGCTTTTCAAAAGAGAGTGGGAATTTATCAGGAGAGATGACTTAATCATTGCCATGAAAGCCGTGGCCGGGGGCTTGGGGGGGGAACCCTCAGAAAACAAATAAATTCAAACTAAAATTTTAAAATAACATTGCCAGGAAAAAACCCCAAAAAACAGTCAATGAGCAGAAGAGGAATGTCTTGGTATGAAATATAAATACAAGTTAAATGCTTCTAAAATGAAAAAAAGCCAAACAAAGTGACACCATTGCATGATGTTGAGACACCTTTTTACTGAAATAGGAAAACATGAAATGTTGCAAGAATCACACAAAGAAAATACTTAGAAGAGAATCCTTTATTCTCTTCATGGGAAATTATTAAAGGAATTTTACTGATAGTTTTTGGGTATCCAATGGGCCATGAAATTATTAGTGAATTTATTAATTCACTGATGACATCGATATATCAATAAATATAATAACAATAATATTAAATTTATTAATGAATGGAATATTTATGTTTCATATCTGTTGAATTCTTCTGGGTTTCTTCCTTCTTTGTATTCTGTTACTAAGTAGAATTTCTTCATTTTCTTCCATTCCACTGTAAAGATCGTTGTATACAACTCATTAACTTTGAATCAAAAATATTCATCTGTGCAAACATTCCTAATATATAGTAATTTGGGAACAGATCTTTTGATTTTCCATCTCAAAATCCAGCAGTTTTTTGTACCTGGAAGCAGTCAGCAAGTTCTGTCAAAGGTTTGTCTTCTACAGTTGTAGAAAATAATGTTTTGGTGAAGTTCCTGAAAGCTTTTTAGGATAAAATTATACCGTGCAAGAGGCAGCGGAACCATATGCCTCAGATCCAGTTCCATTAATTCTTATTCTGTCCTACTTCTCACTTACATTAGAAAAACATTCAACTCCTACTGTGTTTTAAACCTGGCTACCTTTTGTCCCTTTTAGAAGTTCCTTTTCCCTGCTCTCTCTTGTATTTTTCTCAAACCATTTTGACTTTCACTGGTCTCTCTCTTATCAGGTTCAGTTGGCATTAATAGCATGCGTTACTCTCCCAAAAGGAACAGAACATCTCATGAGCATAATCAGTCTCTCCTCCATTCAGACCCCCGTGCCCTGAGGGTGTTTGAGTATTCTTTCTCTTCTAACTATTGCTCTCCATATCTCAGGTAAAGAACAAGAGTTGCTACTCTTTTGGGTAATTAAAACTTGTCGTTATCTAACCCCCTTCCATCTTGTAATCCCAGATTCTCACACAGAAAGATATTTGCTGCAATGAAAACTTTCCATGACTGACTAAGAAATGCTGAGTAGGGAGTAGAGGAATATAAGTGTACTGCAGATCTCTTCAAAAAGCAAAACAAAATTTTGTTCAAATGTAGAGAGAATGTCCATGCCCATTCTTAACAAACAGGTATTTAAAACCCTGTGTTCCTCTGATTTGGAATAGTACTTCAATTTTTTTAGAACCTTAGTATGTTCTCTGCATGAAATTTATTGCAAGGGCAGCTGAGATAAACTGAAGGTAGTACAGATAATATAGGAGATAGATTTACCTAGTATTGCTGGTATAAAAATCTATTCAGAAAATTCAGGATCACAGTTTATATACCTTGCTTTTGGCATGCTGAGATGACATGCTACAATATGCCGTTCATTTCAAAAGGAACAAGTTGAATACATTATTTGTTGAAGTCTGGAACATCATTGCTTATGAGACAGAAGATTATTTTTTTGGTGAGGATGTATTTATGATTATATCACTTATCAGGAGTTGAGAAATAATTATTTAAAATCACATTATTAGGCCATATATATCTTTGGTGTAATTTTGCAACACCAGTGGAAGAATATCTGAAACACATTTGGCTGTAATGTTCCGTATTTCAATGTATTTGCAGAAAAAGTTTAGTTGTACACAGTTTTAAAGTAAATATTTTTAAATAAATATTTTGCTTATTTTCTATGCAGTCTCCTAAATCAGATGGAGTCTAGGGGGTTTATTTATGAAGAGGTAAATTTGAGCTCTGTGTTGAGACATCCTGAATCAACTTTATAACATTATTGACCATTTTAGTTCAACTACTGAAATTAGTTTACCTGATAGTCTCCTCCCTCCTTATTATTCTCCTTTTCCTGCTGTTGTATAATACCTTTATCTTCCTTTAAGCTATTGTTCTTACCCCTTACCCTTAGTATAATTCACTTATTCTACTAAAGCTCCTTTCTTTATAACCTTTTTAAATAAAGGTAGGTAAAGAGTTAAGAGACTAAACCTTTTTAATGCACATCTTTTGATATTCATTCAGCTCCCAGAAGGGAAAGCTGTTCTGGCAGCTTTGGTTAATATTGCAGTAACACCTTTTGGGCAGGAAGAAGAATAAAAGAACACAATGTTTAAAAGCAGTTAGTAAATAACTAATTTCAATTTTTATCAGCATCTGTCAAACAGTTACTCATTTTTTGACACTTTTGGAGGTCATAGTTGTTTTCAGACAAGGTGGTGACTGTTTGAGAAGATATATGTTGATATCTTCTAGGAGGGTTGATATCCATCCAATTTCAGACTGTCTATAACAAGGTCTTCCTCACTAGCTAAAAACGGAGAAGACAAATAAGATTTTCTGCTCAGGATACTTATTTTAAGAAAAAAAAAAGAACAGTGCATGATAGTGTAAAAATAAGCTTTTTCTATTTGTGTAAAAAAAGACACAGTGTTAAAAAGATAAAGGCAAAAAATAGACCTTATGTAGCAAATACAAAAGTATTATCGCTTTTTATTGTTGTTGTTGAGAAGATGAAGAAAAAATAAAAAAATACAGTGAATAGAAAGTGACAATGAATACTGAAGATTGAAAATGTCATAGAAGAGCAGCTGCAGTTTGTTGGAAGTTTGTACAGGTGATACTGGTTAGGATCCGTAATACAGTAACTTACATCTGGACCTGCGGGTGGTGTTATGAATCTAATTCTCATTTAAATTCACTTGGAAAGGGATGTGTAACATTTGTGGTCCCTTTTCTAAACACAGACCCTTTTAATCTCTGTAGCAAAGTAATGGAATTTATTTTCATTTTGTGAAAACAACCCGGTGCTCAGGAAAAGACCCAGAGATTGTTACAATAATCAATTACAATTTAGAAAGCAATTGTAAATAAGGACTTCTAGGAGCTATGTCAAATTATCCCAGCTGTAGAAATATTGCTTCTATTAACTTCAAGTGATTATTTTCACTGTGCAAAACACAGTAATCCTGAATGACTGGGGTTTCTAAAGATTTTATTCTTTCTCCTGTGTTATCGCTGCATTTTAAAAATGAGATGTATGGCTTACAGAAAGGTTAGAACATGAAATTGAATCATGTCAAGTAGGCATTAAGAGAAACTGTATGTTCTAAATGAGAATAACTTTGTTATTACTAATATTAGGTTGAGCAAATTCAACACTTCATGTGAAATAGTATTGTCTGAGAGAAAAAAAAAAAAAAAAGAGAATGCTGACACAGGGAAATGTCCAGTCTCAAAGATTTAAAAACACATGTAGGAGAGCCAATTTCAAAATAGTACCCCAAAATAAAAAGCTAAAATGATACAAGCAGTCTGTATGTATTAGTGAGTTGGAGCATCCAGCTGATGCAGTCACTGAGCTGAAGTCTATTACCAGGCACCTGTCCTGAGTTCCTGTGCTTGTGGAGGGTCTCCACTCCTTGTAGTGACTGTGCTGCAGGCTGAGGCTCAGGACCTGCATCACCCTTCCTGCCAGCAAGGTACCTTGTGCTGGTCTTGCTTTCCCCCCTGGCAACATCACCCAGGTAACAGAACTGTGCTGTAAGGGATACTTGCAGCTTCTGCTGCCAAGGTGGAAGAAGTGAGGAATTTTAATGCACTTTAGATTACTGTTATGTGCATATATTTATGATGAGAGATTTTGAAACATCAGCAGGGGTTGCTGAGTCAGTGGCTTACAATTAGAAACTGTTATTCACTGAATGAATAAACCTTTCCAAAAGGTTTCAAAGACCTTGTAAACCTTCCAAGACCAAAGCCCTTGCCTTGTTTCTCCCTAACTCTCTGTGAACAAGCAACAAATAGTGAGAAGGCAGGGCAGCAACACGCTCAGGCTGTATTTATGCAGGGGAATAATAATTATGGCAGAGGTCAGAGAACAGAAAGTCCCAAGCCACAGCCCATCTGCTTGTTTCTGTTGTGTCATTTAAAACAGAAAAAAAAAAAAAAAATGACCCAAGGGCTCAGTTTTGCAGTGGTTCCTGATTCAATAATAAGAAGAGATGATTCCAGCAGTTTTGCTAATAGACTTCAGCAGTCTCCAGTCTCAGAAGACAAATAGAAGGAATGGATAGATTTACCTGGGGAGAAGTTAAATTAGGGCCTTTAGGCTCCTCTGCCAGTTAACAGGAGTGGCCTTGTCACTAGCCCCAAAAACCACTTTTCTTGCAGTCAGGTAAAAATAGCATCTTCCTCTGAGAAGGAAGATTGGGTTTTGTTAAAGAAAAGAGTTTCTCTCAGCTAAATAAGTTAAAATAATTGTTTAGTTTTTGCCTTCTAAATTCATCAGTTTGAGATAATGACTCAGCTACAAAGTAAAAAAATAGTGGAAAGGAAGCATCACAAAGGATTATTTCCTTAAAGCAGGAAAAAGCCAACAGTGTTATTCAAGATTCATATTGTCAAAAACTGAATTCATTCTGCAATGAACTGTGAATTACAAATGTAATAATTTCAGATGAGTTATAGGTTATAATCACCCCTAATTATGCGTCTTCTAAGAAAAATGACAGAAAAGGAGGAATATAGTTTAGTTGTGAACAAGCTGATTTATCTGATGATTCCAATGATGTTTTTCTTTCTTCATTTCCCTTATCATATATTTTCTGATTGGAATGATACAAAAATATCATATTTTTGGTGTTTCATAGCTGAAGATGAGAAAAATATATGAGCTAAATATGAAAAGAAATACTATGATAAAAAATCTGATTGAATTGATACTCCCAGTTAAAAAAAAAATGATATTTATGTTTATGTCAACACTATCTGCAATTTAGGTGTTGCAGCAGCCCTCTTCATAAAGGGTAGAAATGAGCTGAGACACAGAGTTCTCATCACACAGCATGAAAAGGGCCCCGGTTTATTCCTCTTTACAGCTCAGCCATCCTCACTCCAACCATTCACTGACTCTGGCTGCAGAAAGCTCCTGCTGGAGGTTTCCCTTGCAGCCTCTGACTGCTGGTTATTGCCTGCTAAGCTATGGCTGCATGTATTCGTTTGCAGACTCTGACTGCAGGCTGTTACCCAGCTAGACTGTGACTGCAGGTTCCAACAACAGGCTCTGACTGCAGACCCAGACTGACCTCACAGCAGTGATTCTCTTTCCCAGAATCCTCCTTCTTCATGATTTCCTCTTCACCAGCTACTCCACTCCCTTTTCTCACACTTATCTTTATTGGCTATAGCTGTTGCTCATGAGGGACAAGGCTGTATTGGGTAATTAACACAGCTGTTACTTATCGGGGCAAGGTCACTTGTGTTCCCTTCTCCTACATTTAGATATTTTTTCTTTTCTAAATCAGATGAAATTTCAGGAGACTGACTGAGAAAGTCCCTTGTGAGGCAGTCTCAAAGGCGAAAAAAAGTCCAGGAAAGCTGGATGCCCTTTAAGAAGTCTTAAAGGCACAGAAATGGACTGTCCCCAAATGCCAAAAGATGAGCTGGTGGGGTTGAAGGCCAACTTGACTGAACAGAGAGCTTTGTCTAGAACTCAGGGAGAAAAAGAGAAATTTTCACCTTTAGAAAAACAGGCAACTCAGGAGGGCTACAAGGATGTTGTGAGGTTCTTCAGGGAGAGAAAATTAGAAGGGTCAAAGCCCAGATGGAATTTAATCTGGTCACTTCTGAAAAAGATCACAAAGGATTCCTCTAAAAATATATCAGAAAGAAAAGGAGGGCTAAGGAGAATAACCACCCTTTATTGGATGTGGGGGGAAACATAGACACAAAGGATGAGGAAAAGACTGAGGTGCTCAAAGCCTTCTTTGTCTCAGGCTAAAACAGCAAGGCCTGTTCTCCTGTTACCCAGCACTCTGAGCTGGGAGGCAGAGACAGGGAGCAGAATGAAGGCCTCATAATCCAGGAGGGAGCAGCCAGCAGGGACCTGCTACACCACTTAGACCCTCACACGTCCATGGAGTTGGATAGGATCCATCCAAGGGCACTGAAGGAAATTGTGGAGGAGCTCACCAAACCACTTCCCATCATTTATCAGTAGTCTTGGTTAACTGAGGAGGTTCCAGTTGACTGAGGGAGCTGGGGTTGTTTAAGCCAGGAGAAAAGAAGCCCCAGGGGGAACCTTATTACTCTCTACAACTGCCTGAGGGTATAGCCAGCTGGTAGTTGGCCTCTTCTCGGTAACAAATGACAAGAGGAAACAACCTCAACATGCACCAGGGTAGGTTTAGATAAGTTATTAGAGAAAATTTCTTCATGAAAAGGCTGTTGAGCATTGGAATGGGCGGCCCAGAGAAGAGGTGGAGCCACCATCCCTGGAAATGTTCAAATAATATGTGGATATGGCGCTTGAGGACAGGGCATAGTGGTGAGCCCTGGTGGTGATGTTGGTTTAAGGATTGGACTTGGTGATCTTAGAGGTCTTTTCCACCGTTAAAGATTCTATGAATTTGTTTGATTGGGGCAGAGTGAATTTTTTATAATTTCTAGTCATTAGAATAAATTATATTGGTGATTGTTTTTTCTTAGCGATACTTTTATACCAGTAAAAGACCCAATATATAGAATGATAAGGGAGAATTGAAACTGTTACCAAAAGAGTTGAATATCCTCAAAATCCCTGCAAAAGTAATTTGACAGAGATCCTTTCAGCTGGAGAAGAAGCATGGAAAAACCTAAACAACTCTGAGTGTATATTCCTGATAGAGACAAACAAAAAAATCAATTGAGAAAACCTGAGATGTGACTTAACCTCACTGTACTCCAGGTTCTCAACATAGATACAGAGGCATGTGGCATATCCTGGCCTAGAAGTACCAGCTATGCTGCCACAGCATGGAAAAGATGAGGAGCACATTGAAAAACTCAGTAGGAAAGAGTGTGAGTGCTGAGAAAGTTGGAGAGAAAAAATGTGCAGCAGAGGGAAGAGAGCACAGAAGGATAAAATTGTCATTACACCTTCCTTCAGTCACCAGTGATGCTTCTGTGAGTCCCTGCTGTCGCATGACATAGCCAGCTACTGCTTCAAAGCAGGGATTTCACAGGTAGCAGGAGTTCCTAGGCATGGGGAATGAAGAGATGCTCTTGCCCAAGAGAAGGGAATAGTGTTTTTCTGCCAAAACACAGTCAGTTTTGGAACAAAGCTATGGCAGAGATGAAAGAAGAATGTGTGTTTTGCCATTGGCTAACACTTTCAACAGATGCTTTAGCAATAGGCCAGAATATGTGAAGGATTATATAGAAAGACAAGTTTCTAAAACTTTTTTTTTTTCTCTAAAGTGGTGTTCAAAAAGTTGAGTGAAAAAAACAAATAGAATCAAAGAAGCACTGATGGGCTTTTACATGGATAGGAACCTATCAACCTATCAGCATTGACTCAGGAAGTACAGTCTGCTCAGGACCTCATAAATTCTGAGTGCTAACTTTAACAACTGACAAATATCTGTCTAGGAGATAAAGTATAGCTGAATTTTGAATGGAGACATTATGGTATCCTCGTGTAGATTATTGGGAATTTTATCTTGAAAGGATTTAGACTGATTTTAATATTTGCTCTCCAGAGCAGATGAAAGCTGTGTTTTCATCTACATTACTAGAGTTACTTTATATTATGACACTGTAAAGAAATAATATAATTGAAATATGGGTAAAATGCAGTCAACTTCAAATTAAATCAATAATTATTGAAATTAAATTAATTTGAATAGTAACACTCTTAATAGGAAGCAAACAATAAAGCTAGTTCTTTTGTGGAGGTAACTATATTATTTCCAAATCAAAAATTAGATTACATTAGATTACACCTTTCAAGAGTCAACCTTAAATTAGGAGATAGTAAATGGGAGAAAATACTTTTGCTCCTGGTCTTATGCCTAATCTTGGAAATCATTAATGATTTGGGGGGTTTTATTAAGCTTTATTTAAAAATTTATCAGGTGTCTTTCTAGTATGCTAGAAGGCATAGCTATTCCTTTTTGGTCTACGTTCAGTTGGATGATCAGGGTCATAGGGACTAAGCAGGTAGAAATATGCATGTGGTGGGGTAATAAACTTTATTCCTTCTTCCTTTTCCATCTTCCTCTCCCATACCATAACCTTAAAAAGTCTGTTTTCTTAACAAATTTTGTTTTACTCCTGCCTATAGCTATTCATTGCATTAAGTTTTTTGTTGGCCAAATGAGGAATGCTTCACCCTGAGATATTTTTCACTGTGTTTTGAAGATTAGATGTAAATTGATGAAATCTCTTTTAGACTGCACCAGCTGGTAAATGTTGGTTTCACTACCAAACAACTCTCTTCCCAGTCACTCATGAGGGAATAGACTTTTGCATGGCATCTGCTTTATTTGGGATCCACTTTCCTTTCACTACTGTACAAAGAAAAAACATATGTGTAAAAATAACATGAGACAAGATCATACTTGTACTCTCTTAACATGTTCATTCTTTGTGGGAAGGGAACAATTCTTCCTTCTCTTGTAAGGAGCTGACAGACAAATATTCTCCTGGTTAAGAAAAAAATGAGCTACAGGAACTTGAAGTAATTTGGATTAAATTTGTAACTATTTTGGGGCATTCCTGAAGTATATGGTTAAGTGCCATTACTTTAAATTGAAATAAAACCAAAAACGTTGTTGAACAACTTCTAATCCCCAGATTGGAGGGTTTGGTCCAGCTGGTCACTCTTTCAGGTGCAAAATTCTCATGTCACCTACATGAAAGCAGGTGTGTGATGGTAGTTCACCCTATGGCATGAAAAAATATCTCAAAAGCACTGAGGTTTTGAAATGTTTGGCTACTAATTAAGTAGAGAAAAGATCTTTTTCGGAGAGGAATATTTGTAAATACATGGCTTCACTGTATTTTAAATATACTGAGGTAAAATTAAACTTTGGGAACTCAACTTGTTATTGCTCTCTTTAAGAAGCTAGAAATGCTACATAGTTTTGGAACAAAAATAAGAGCAAAACCAAAAATTATTAATTAATGATTAATTAAACTTATGGGCAGGGACAGAACCCTTCATATGGCAAATGTTTCTTCATAGGTCAAATTCCTGACAGTTCTTTGGACAAGCCCCCAAGTGAAATTGAAGAGCTCATGGAAGGATGCTCAGGATTTTCAGGCAAAAGACTCATTTGTTGAGTTCTGTGGGCACTGTTGAAACCTGTCAAATTTTTATGACATGCCATAAAATGAATATACAGTAGTGGATAACTTTGCTATTTTAGTCACAGAAAATCTGTTGTTCACTGCCATAAACTTGCAAAAAATGCTGAAGAATTTCTTGAAATCTCTTTAAAGTTCAGAGAAACTTGTAAATCATGGGTGAGAGTTTTGAGCTTGAATTTTCCATACAAGTGACCAATAGAAGCACATAATTATATTTATTGTGAAATTTCAGCATGCAAAATTGTCAGGGTTTTGTGGGTTTTTTGTTTGTTTGTTTGGGTTTTGTAGTTTTTGTTTGTTTGTTTCTTGATAATGTCAGGGATACATGTCAGGGATCTTTTTTTCCAAAAGAGTGTAGCAGCTCACCATATGATCATCTGTCACTTCTGTTGTCTCATGTTGCTGACAATTTTTTTTTCTATGTGAAAAAGGCCTTATAGTTACATATTTTTCTCTGTTTAAATTAATTTTTTTTTCTTTACCAATGCCTACTGGTAGTTCATATTTGAAAACAGATCAGTGAGTAGAAATGCCAACTTCAGTTACATGAAGTCTGTAACTGTCATGTTGTTTCTCTGATCATACTTAGTGGTATCAACACAGTAAATGAGATTTTATTTGGGGTTAAAGCAGAGGTGACTTTGAGGTGCTTGCAGAGAAAGGTTTAAAATGTGAAGCTTTCAAGTATTAAATGTTTCCAACACTTCACTTTATGATTCTTGGTAGTCTATGAGGAACTCCTGTGAAGGCAGAAGAACAAATTGCTCTCATATCAGGTTCACAGTTCTTGCATTACACATTGTGACAGACATCCTTGCTGCTTGCCACAGAAGGCAGTTGAGGCCAGCCTCATGGATTTCCTTGGTGTTGAGCAGGTGTGGAATCAAGCTGCCAGGACATACACCCTGAAGTCGTGGCACTGCCATTCTTAGACTTTCAGAAAGGGATAAATGTAACATACAGCTGAACTGTGCATCATGTTGTGCATCCCACTAATGCACATGAAGCTCGGGAGCGGCCATCTACACTGTTTCCTTTCCAGCTGAACAGCATGGTCATCAATAATCATTGTAAATGTTTTCATCTTTCTTCACTTTTCTCACAGATGGAGAACTCAGAGCTTGTATGAGCTGGGATGAAAGTTGCCAGCATATATGGAGCACATCCAGGGTGTAAGGGAACTCAGTGTGGGACACAAGTAGTCTAAAGAATGGCCTAAAGGCTCCCATGGGTACTTGTGCAGAACAATAACTTCAGCTGAGCAAATTGTAGGGTTTTGCGTTTTTGTTTTTTTTTTTTTTTTGGACATAACATGATGCTATCTACCTCCACAGCAGCACAGTTTCAATGTGTGTGGAGTTCCTAGGAGAAAATGTGGAGTTCCTGGGGGCTGGAGGGCTTCTTGTTTTGGAAATGTGTGAAAAACTGTAGGGAGAAGCATTTTCCTAGAACCTATTTCAATCTGAAAAATTGTGTCTCATTTCTTTGCTCCTTCAGAAAAGAGTTATGCAAATGGGTGTTAGAGGAGAAACTTGTCTTTGAATGACACATGTTCATGTATAACCATGAATTCACATGTATCTGTCATGCAAAGGGGTTGCATTGGCAATATCCAGCAATTCTAAAACCATCTCTCATTAAATGGAGACTTAACAAGCAATTAAAAATTCTCCAACCTCCTGTCTCTGACAAGTGTCTGTCCCTTCTCTACAGTGAGACTGACCTACTGACTTTCCAGCAAGAATGATATCCAGGGTTTGGACTTTGTAGTGATTTTCTGGGAGTTTTGTTACCCCTGTGGGGAGGAGAGGTTTGATCTTACCCTAGAACAAGGAGGTCAGGATGTGGAGGACAATCACAAGGAGCAGATCCTTTCGGAATGACTTTGTATGTGATTGGTGAGATGTGGTGTCGGGATATCTCTCTTAGAGGTAGGTACCTCTCTGATCTTCCCTGGCAATTCATGCAGCAAATATCAGAAGTAGCATGAAGTCCAGATTCTGAAGTGCATCAAGCCTGGGGTGCCTTTGTCCAGCTGTGTGTCCATGTTTGTTGGGATATGTGTCTATGAACCATGACATGCATCCAACACCTGGAAGAAAAATAGAGCTGCCAAGAAAAGTATCACCTGTGTTCAGGAAAAGACCAGAGATCTGGAGGTTGTGTGAACCACATCTTTTCATATTCCATTAATCATAGTCCTTGGTAGGTCCAATGGCATAAGTTTAAAATGGTCAGTAAGAAGAATGGAACTCCTTTTTTTTTGAAGCCTCTTGCCAAACACCTAATAAAAAGCCCTAGGGTATTGGCAAGCTGATTATGCAATTTCACTGTGAATTCTGAGATGTGTGGGCCCTGGACTCTGCTGCTGTTTGAATTAGTTCTCCCACGCTTATGCAGGAAGACATTCTTTCATTAAGGAGAGAAATTTTCCCAAACTAATGAATTGGTGCTCAGTATCGATCCTCAGAGGAAATTATGATATATCAGGAAAAGGCATACTGCTGAAGAATGTGTATGTGCTGGGAACGTAATTCTCTCAGATCAGATGTAGGGATTTTTGGGCTGGAGTATCTGTAACAACATTTTTTCCTGATTTGTGGCTTTTTCCACCTGACATATAGGAGCTGTCTGCTACTTGTCTTCTTCTGCCTTGATCAGGGGAGAAATATGACAAGATGGATCATAGGTATTTCATGGTTACTGTGAAGTTGCTTGGTTTGGATCTTGACTTACCTTGATCTTCCATGCCCTCTGTGCTGCTGCAAGAATAATTTGTGAAGCTGGGACCTGTGCAAGCCTTTGATAAATTACATACAGGTTTGTCCTTTGCCCAACCTGCCCTATTTTGATACACAAGCAAGCCTGACCCTTGTTGGAAGCTGAAGTTGAACTAACAGGTTGTTCCTTTGGCTAAGGCTAGAAGTCTCATATGGAACATCCTGGAAAGCACCATCTTTTGCCATTCCTCAGAGAAGTGAGGTGACTGACATATCCTTTGATTTGAGAGTTTCCCCAGAGGTATCTCTTAGATTCCAGACTTTTGCCGAGACCTTAGTGTTTTTGGGAGAAACTGTGACTCTTTTGGTTCCAAACTGAGAGGACATGTTAGCAGACACTGTGCTGCACAACTTCCTTACCACTGGTAAAGTGGATCTCCACCTATCTTGTGCTCCTCTAAAATTACAGACTCCTACAACTCATAGGCCAAGTTGATCCCATATCACTTGTGCAGTGCATGACACGACCCAGTCTTGTTCCATCTTGCTCCACAAGTGAAGTATTCCTGAAGTCCTCACAACACTTCCCACCCACAAAGATTAACCCCAACCCAACCAACATGAAGACATGGCAGACCTTCTGCCTAAGCCTGTGATCTGTGATCCTCTCTGTCCTCAGCTCCAGTGCTGCACACCATTTTTGTAGGCTGTGTGTGTGTGGCAGTCTTTTGGATAATACCCAAGTAGCACTTGCAGCACATACTCTTACTCGGCTTGCTCCATTATCCCTTTTTTTTTTTGGTCTCATTAGGGTATTTTAATGTCACATAAGGATGAAGACATATGGTGTCCCAGCTTGCACCTTGAGCTAAACCCACTGCACGCTGGGAACATAAACTGGAAAATCCTGCATGTAACATTTAGCAGCTATGCATTGATGGTGTGTTTCATGAAGTCCTCAGACTTGCAATACTTTTGTGATGACAATAGGATCCTGGAGCATGTGATCGTTGAACTTGACTGGTTGCACTTAATCTACTTCCTCATTAAACTCTTTCCACTAGGCTGCTGGGCTGGGGACAAATTGATACAACACTCATCTTTGGAAGAAAACGTCTGCTTCCATGCTGATTTTGAAAAATATTAATCACGTAGGTAGCATTAGTAGAGATTGCTGATTTGTGTGTTGTAAAGTGTGGCAGCTCCCTACCAGTGGGCCAGATTAAGCATTCTCTTCTTCTCAAAGGCTTATGCAAATTTTCCCATCCCATCTCATCTGTATTGCTTGATCTGATGGTGAATGTGTCAGCAGATTTCCTGTAGGATGAGATATGTAAAGGCCAATGGCAGCAATAATGGACATAAAGTCCCTTAAACACTCAGTTTAAGGGCTGCTCAAGTTCTCTGCAAAGACATCAATAAGATTTGCTAAAAAGCTATTGAGGAGCCCCTTCAAATTTATGAGTGCAGTGGAAAAACTCAATCCCACTGAGACAAATTTATCACAGGATCAGGTTATTGATATATGCAAAATATGCAGGGTTAGTTCCTTCTCTTTTAATGTTGTGGTAACACTGAAGCATCTCTGTTTATTAATCTCTATCTTTGCTTGGATTTCAGAAAATGTACTTATGAAAATATGAATACGTTATCTAAGCCACAAAAACCTGAAATTTATTTTATAATCTGACAGTTAAGCTTGCAAAAACTTTGAGTCTGGAAACATTAAATTCACTCATCTTCAATGTAGTTAGTTCAATTTGCCTGTCAAACTGGAACAATTATTTTCCTTGCAGAGTAAAACATCCTCTTTTATCCCTCCCTTGAATTTCAGTTAAAAAAAAAAAAAAAGATGCTCTCCTCTTTCTGTGATTTTTGTGTAAATGCATTAATGCAAATTAAACTGTAATTTTAACTCACAGATGTCTTTCAGTGCCACTGAAATAGGTAACACTTGACAACACCCCATGGATTTTAGTTGTTTTGAAATTTTTTGTTGTGCATAAAATCTGTTTGTTTTACTCTTCATAGCTTGTCTACATGCCATATTTAGTGGAAAGTGGACTAAATCTAAATTGCATTAATATTAGTTTTTTCCAAGCTTTTCTAAACAAAGTTATACAATGCTTCACAATATCACCAGAGAAGCTTTCAGGACAATTTTAATCATGATTTTAGCCTTATGTTCTGGTTTATAAACAGCTTTTCTAACCTCCTCAACTGCAAAAGATATATATATATGTAAATGTCACATTTAAAACCAGATTGTGTGCATTGGGTGGAACAAGCACATATTTAACATTTATCTGTTGGCTTGAATCCAAGAGCTCACTTAAATTACTCATGTGCTTATGAGTAGATCAGTGTTTAGTGGTTTGGGGCCTAAGAAGACAAGGCTTTCTTTTTCCAGTCCAAAACTTACAATGCTTCTCTATTTTTTATAGCTCTGAAAGTTTTGTCATAAAATGTAATTTACCTTGTAATTCATTCTTTCTTCTTTTCAGTGAAGCAGGACAGAGAGAGTGGTAAAACAAAAACAAAAACAAAACAGCATGGTAGAGAGAATTAAGAGGAAGGTAAATTAGTTACAAAAAACCTACCCTTTCTGCTGTTAGGAAACATTTTTGTCAGTTTGAAAGGGAAAAGAAGACAAAAAAGAAGGCACAGGTTCTGGTCAGGTTCTCCCAATATCCCTATGCAGAACTGTTCATCCAATTTGGAGAATTGCACAGTAACACATCTTGAATCTTCCAGTTTATTCTATCATCTGTACACTTCCATTGAAAAGCTCTGAGTTCCAAAGGATTTCTGAAGTTGTTGTTCAGCGAATGCAAGGTGTATTTTAGTCTTAAGAAAGTAAAATAAAACCCAGGAACAATTAATAGTCCCCTACCTTACCTTTCTCTCCTTCTACAGCTCTCCTTATACACATAGTGCTATATTTGCCTTTTTTTCTTCAATTTTATTAAACAATGTAGGAATATTTTGAACTCTCAGAGGGATGGGAGAAATGTAAAGGCTGGATCTAACTGTGTGCCCCTGATTGTCAGGGCAGATTGTCAGCTAAGATCCCTTCTGCAGAGGGTCCTTCCTTCCCCAGGGCAAAACTGTCTTGGTAACAGGGTGTGCCACCTTGTACCACATCTTCTTTGATGAAAGCCCCTGTCATACCCTGCTCTCTTTCCTCTCAGTTCCTTTTTCTGCATTGTTCCTTTTCAGATAGCTAAGTCTGAGGTGGAGACATCTGTGCCCAGTGCCTTCCTAGAGAGCTACCAGGGTTGAAATTGTCCCCAAACATCTTTGCTTACACACAGGAATAAATTCCTAATGCTATGTCAAGGTGCAAAACAGGAGGAAAGGAGTGATGTGACTACTCTCTTATTGTCACATTACACAAGTTCAACAAAACAAACAAATGAAAGACCTGAATGGGCATTTTGCAGTAACTGTTCTCAGCTGAAGGGGGCAGAGTTTGCTGATGTTCTTTTCCTCCGGGTAGCCTTGGCCAAAGGGCAGATTGTCAGCTAAGATCCCTTCTGCAGAGGGTCCTTCCTTCCCCAGGGCAAAACTGTCTTGGTAACAGGGTGTGCCACCTTGTACCACATCTTCTTTGATGAAATTAAGTGGTGTATATATGGATGAAATCTATAATTCCTCCCGATTTTTGTGGTGATGCTGATAGTTTCCATAGCAACTTGCCTAGAATTTGGAAGGACATGTACTGCCTGCAAGAGGGAGAAGGCAGAAAGGTTGAGGGGTCTTGTACTTCTTTTTCCACACTTTTTCACTGTTTTGGTCATCTCTGTCACCTGAAATACAGCATGGGAAATACTGCTGACTCTCCTCAGACTTTTATTTCTTCCCTTTTCCCTGTAGTCTTCAATGCATGAAAATGTCTTACCCATCTATCATTGTCACTTAGGTAAGGCTGTGGACACTCCACTGGCACCAGGGTGTCCTGGTGCCCCTTCCTGTCCTGTTCCTCAACAAGCTCCAAAGGCTCTCAAGAGGTGGAACTCCAGCCACCAGCATGTCCAAATTTGGGGGTTCATCTGTACATATTGGTAGTTATCCCCTTTGTCATGCAAGCCAGGTAAAGGGAGGAGTGGACGAACAGGAGAGGGGAGATTAAAAAGGGGCAAGGTTTGAGAAGCACTGCAGGCGTACACAAGCAAGATAGCAGAAAATGTTTGCCAGATAACAGAATGATTTTAATTTTGTGATCTGACTTTATCCCTACTAACTGGTCATTGAAGAAAAAAAGGCAGAAATTCAAAAACATGGCCCCCTAAAGAAGAGGAGGCAACACTGCCATGAGTAATTAAATAGCTTATTCCCCTGCTGTAGTCCACATCCTTGTTTAGGAAAGAGCACCAATTCCAAACAGTGATCACTTGGCAGTTCTGATACAGAGGATTTCCTCTCTATATAAAATTTGGTTAGGAAGGCTTTCTTTCCCCTCCTGCTCATACTAGCTGGGTTTCAATACTGTTCATTTTGAATGTAAATCTGATGGATTTTGGTTTTAGTTTTTTGGTGGAAACTGTTAACCAAATGCACTACTGAAGCTTTCAAAAGAGAGAGATTTTCTAACTTGGAAAATCATATGAGGAAAAAAGAAAAAATCCTCCCTGGAGGTAATTTGAGAAATGATAATTTCTTTATGCCATGAAGAAGTTGTTGCTGATCATCATGAGGTTACAAATGACCTAGTACTTTTTATAAAACAGAAATTATGGCTTTAGAATGTTACATTTGTATCTTGCAGAACATAATCTGCACAGTGCAATGAACAAGTTGAAAATACTCATGTGAGTAGAGAGAGTGACTGCGTCTTTATCCATTTTCCTTCTTTGCAAGATTAATGTTTCAGGGTGGGCAATACAATGCAAAGTGGCCTGCAGCACCCTTGTTGATGTCAGAAGCTTTAACTAGAGACTGATCATTATGTCTCAGTCTTAAAACTCATCAGTGATACTGCCTGAGCTACAAGAAGTTAGAATCAACTGTAGTGCAGAAAAATGAATTAGAGGATATGTGACCGTAGATAAATGTATGGCTTGAATCTGATAGGACAAAATCCTTTAAAAATACTGCTGTCTTCTTGAAACTGCTGTGAACTTATACTATTGAGGAACTGAGTAAATGGCATTCCCCATTAACTCTTCAGTGTTTATATTCTCTGTTTAACTAATTTTTTCTCAAAACCTGATGCAGATGGACCTGCATGGAGAGGTTATTTTATACATCTGCTATCTGAGGTACTGCAAAGGACTTGGGTAAGATCAAAAAGTGAAGATTCTAAAACTTAGAAGAACAGCTCAAAGGTAGATTTTTTTTTCTTTTAAGCATATGAGAGCTCATAGTGTACATGTGAAATTCATTTGCTAAAGAGTTATATATCAATGTAATAGATATAAAAAATTATATTTTAACTCCTGGCAAAGCCCTCTCAGAAAGCAAACTATTTCCATTTAAAATAAGGGCATTATTTTGTGTGTTTAGACAATCTCTTCTCTTTCATTGAGATACTGTGTTATTACAGAACTATTGATAGGATTACTGGTGTAATCTATAGGCCTGCATAATTGTGGGATGATATACTTGGGTGAAACTAAATATATGTAATGCCTATATCCTACAAATCATTATTAGAATGTCAATAGTATTTACTTTGAATAAGGCAGAATCAGTTTCTTCCTAAAGGAAAACTGTTTCCAGCACCCATCTGCTTGGATAAAATGCTGTCTCTTGGAAACTTCAATGAGAAAATATTTCCTCTTGATGGTGAACATCTTGATACAGATTGTGAGTAATCTACCTGTGACAGCCATAATGTGACCCAAAATGTCTTTCTGACACTGCAAAGATCATTTTTCCTTCTTGGCTTTTTTCATAGCTAGATGACTCCTCAGCTTGTACTTCAAGAAAGTACAGTTAAAGACATTTCCACCTTCAGCTCAGCTAAAACAGGTTGCCAGAATCTGGTCACTGTATTTTCAGCTAGGCAGAATTATCCCCTGAGGAGCTGGTTCACAGAGGACAGCAAAAGCAGTCTCAAGATCTGGACAGACTGCGATCACAGCATGTTAGCAGACCTTTTCTATTTATTTATTCCCACTCTGCCAACCCTGAACAACACTTCTGCTTTGAAATGTACTTCACAGTAGTCATAATTTTACAACATATTCTGCATTAGACTTTTTGGCATGCATGTCTCCATTCTCACTTCACTGAATTTTGAGAAGGTATCTCTCATAACAGGAGGGAGATAATAAAAAATTACCTGTTAGATCACATGCTCAGAATTATTTTTTGTTTGTGTTATTTCCCCAGTTTAGCATATTTTAAAAGTTCCTGATGTGTACAGAAGGAAAAAAAAATCTTTCACTATTTGACTAGGATTTTCACAGGGAAGTAGGAAGGTGTGTAAGATAGGGTTTTTTTTTTTTACTTTAGAGAGTTCAGCTGCTCTTTGTAACTGAATGAGAACACAAAGAGCACTTCAATTGCACGTCTTTCCTTGAAGTTAAGACTTTTTAAACAATGCATCATTTATTCACTGAAAGGTACGAGGAGAGCATGAAAGGACAGAACCAAGGACTCCTATTTTGGGTTTTGTCCTTGCTTTTTGTCTATGCTCCTCATCTTTTCTACAGAAAATTCTTTCCTCTTGCTCCCTGTTTCTCTGATGAGTTGTTTTTTCCCCCCACGATCTTAAGGTTAGTGATGGAAAGAGCAATTATCCTTACTGTGGTGAAATAGCTACTTCCAGATAAATATTGCCAAGGTTTGCATGTATAATTTCAAAGACCTGGTGGTTATTTTGTTTGGTTGTGGTTTTCTTCCCATCCAAACTACATTTGATTCCAAGCAGTGGAATATACTGAACAGCTCTGATTTAATTTTCATTGAACCAAGGTACTCTAGGAGGTTTTCATAAACCTACTCTATTTAAAATAAAGTTATTATGTAAGAGCTTATTGCTGAATATGAACAGTCCCTGGAAACTTATTCCCTTGCAAAACAAATAGTGAAGCTCTATAAAAATCCTCATTTTGTAACACCTTCTCTTGTTATGAGAGAAAGAAATAAATCATGTAAGATGAAGCAGTATTTAAAATAAGGAGGAAGGAAATGAAAAGCTTATTAGCAAGTCTATAATCGTAGTTCTAACACTTTGTAATTACACAGTGCATAAATTTCTCAGGCACTTACTTGCAATTACTTTTTATTTTTGTAAGCAGAGTTCCAAATATGTAGAAAATTCATTTTTAGCCATGTTTTTCTACTTAGCATATTGTAGCTACAGTTTTACACATGCAACATACAATAAAAACATAAAGCCTGACAATTAGATTTTTTGTTTAATATATAATAAAATATTGCCCAGTTAAATCTTCTGTTAGAAAGTAAATTAAAATGGAGTTAAAAACTTTGTAATTTAACTTTGGAGCAATTGAATAAACATACTGTGTTATAATACATATATAATGTACTATGAACACTGTTGAAGACACAGTTTTTGGACCCATTCATTGTAATAAAATTGCTGGGAAAGAGGTTGGAAATTTTGTGTAGGATTTGGATGATTTTCATTAGTTTAGTAAATTGTTTCAATTTATTTATTAAAATAATAAATCTAAACATGACTGGGAAATTATTTTTGATTCCTTGTACCTTATAGCTTTTAGTGCTTAGCCACATCTTTAGTTCCTTTAGTTCCTTCCATTATATTCCTTTTTTTTCTCTTCAATCTCATAAAAAGAAATTATATGGTTAACTCCATAATTTCCTATCTAGTGTCATAAATTTCTTCATTTATTTGTGTGTTAAGCAATGATCTATACATGTATGGAAGTATAGCATCTGGTAGTTTTACTATTGCTTGTTGAGGAGGTTCATAACCCTTGTTTGAGAATTGCATTGGGTTCCTTAGACAGTGTGCAGCATCCCCAGCATGGCAGCATCTGAGAGCCACTCTTCTCCCCACTCCTATTAATATCAGCTGCCTTGGGTCAGATTCTCTTTTAAGAAATTGTGCAAGACGTTTTTCTGAGTACAAGCACATTTCAACAACAAACAAAGCAGTTATTTGCTTATGTCATACTTTCTTTTTCCATCCTCTAAGCATTAACATTGCTGCTGCCTTGCTTTGCTTTGCTTTGCTTTGCTTTGCTTTGCTTTGCTTTGCTTTGCTTTGCTTTGCTTCATGGCCCCTGACAGGTGTGCACTTCCTAGCAGGTAGATTGCAACTCCTAACAGTTTTGCAGCACACCATAAACGATAGATTCCTCTTTCAGCAGCAGTGGGAAACGTTGTGTAGAGTGTGCTGGAGTCTTCTAAAAGGAGACAAGAGAGGAACAGAAGAGCAGCTGACACTTCAATAATGAACATGTTACCTCATTCCATTTTGGTGGTAGCATAAACTTGACTGAGGCAGTTCAGAAGACAAGAAGAAATGCACAGTGAAGCCTGGCTCTCAGATAGGGACATGTTAAAGACCCTGAAAGAGTAGAAGAAATTATTTTTGCAGAGCACATGTGAGCTTGTAAAGAGTGATTGATGGGATGACTGAAGGGGCAGAGGCAAGCACAGAAGGAAAAGAAGGTCCTGACTTAACATCCTCAGTGAAAAGCGTCCAAACTTGAGAAAAACCAGCAGAACCTGGACACCCCCAGAGCAGTATGTGAGATCTGTCTTACTGTAGAGCTGTTTTGAAGAGTTAATCTAATGTAACATGTAGGTGCTGATAATAAAGTCACATATTGGATGAATAATGGTATTGTATATATGTCCATTTCTCTTTCAAATGTTATGAGAAACTAAAATAGGTGCTTGTCCTTGCTTTAGGGATTTCCTTATCTTCCCTCTTCGAATCAGCTGCTGAATGGATGGAACACATTCCTTCCATGAGCAGTTATATCTGGTGAATGGAATTGAGCCCTGTTGACATGCAGCAAGTGGGGTCATCTGCTCCCTAGAGAACTTCTGTCTTCTCTTTTGTTATTTTTATTCTCAATTTTCAGCCATAGTTTGGAAAGAAATCTAAGTTTATCCATAATTCCTGTATTTGCTTTGCTTTTCCTACCCTTTAGATGCTTTAGAACTTCTTCTTTTGCCCACTTATTTCCTTGCCTTAAAGAGACTAGATTTGATTATATTCTTGATCAAAACCTTGTAGTCAGTGTTTTGCAGAATGCCCAGTCCACAGGAATCCTATTAGGTCCACAATGCTCTCATTGTACAAATAATAAAAAGCATTGTAAAAGTTTCTATTTCTGCCTTGCCAGATTTAATTCTGACAGGTAGCAATGTTTGCCACTTGCCCACACACATTATGTAATAATGTCCTTGAAAACAGCTGTACATCACCACATCAAGAGACATAATTTAAGATCCATTAAAAATAAACCACTTGACATAAGAGACCATTGGTTTGATCTAGAATGGTAAATCTGAAATAGTGAATTTGTTCCAGCATTTTACAATTGATATTATTTTTTTTTTCTTTAATGCTTCGAACTGTGGTACTGTGACTCAGGTGGTAGTGGTTCTTCAAAACATGGAAAAAAATAAATGTGTAGTATAGCCACTGGGAGCCACTTCATTTACTGACCTAGTCAGAGAGGATGGAAACTGGTCATCTCAGATTTAATCAACCTTGAATAAGAGCCTAGTAATTGATACAGGGAAAAAATTCAAAATATGTTTGCTAGTAGGGCCTATTAGAGTGATTTCTGCATTGGTTCTTCAGTCATACATTCTGATTTGACTTGGTTTATTTACTGTGTTCCAAGTTATTTATACCAGGATTAATTTAGCTGGGTGACATTTCTTAATGTGTTTTTTGATTTTAGTATATTTTAAGTAATAGTCAGCAGAACACTTCACCACACCAAGAAAGTTTGTCAAGAGAATTGAAGTTTGCTCTGAGTTTTTTGGGAATAGCAGTTTTTGAGATGCTTAGCATTTTAGTATTCTCTTTACCACATATAGCCTCTGTGAATAAACATGCATATCAGAGAAGTATTAAAACTTAGGAAAAAAAGGAAAAATCATTGTAATCTTTTGAATCTTTTCCTTTTAATACTTAACACTTTAGTGCTCCTTAGAAGATGGGGTGTGGTAGTTTGTGGTAGTTTGGTGAGGTTTTTTTAGGTTTGGGTTTGTTTTTTTTTTTAAATAGTCAAGATATCTCCAAAAATGAGAGCTAGGTGCTTTCTCTCTTTGTAATAAGTTTATGTATTTAGTTGCTCAAATTTCCCATCAAACATTGCAGCACCACAAACCAACAATGATCTATCACACTAGATCTTGCTGATAATTGAGTAGCTTTAACTCATCACAGAGAACAAATGCCAAACTCTAAGGCTCATCAAATATGAAGACAATATCATCTATAGGTACCTAATATACATCACATGATGGTTTTATATAGCATACTGCTGCTATGTCACTATGCCAACCAGAAACCAGCCTTGTTATTTCTTTAGCTGAAGATCCATTTTGTAACACAAATTCAGCGAGTGAGGCATAAAAGCCCACGTGCAATTTTTCAGCTTCAATTTTAAGGTGAATATAATGCAGAAGAGAAAAATACACTTTGGGAAGTACATGTCTCTCCTGAGACAAGGAGGGAAGCAGGCTCATGGTCCCTTCAGTGTTCCAGCAGGCCAGTGTCCCCAGGAAAGTCAAGTCTCTTAGTTTGCAAATTCTCTTGTGCAGCTCTTAATTTTCTGTAGGTGGTTGAATGTCTACCACGGCAACCCAGACACCAGTTAGCATCTCAGTGCTACCACAGTACCAGCAGTAAATAACAACAACCAACCAGTACCTCCACCATTTTAACATTTTCCCCACTGATTTGAGTTGGCCTCAGTAGGCAGGGATGTAATGCAGAAGGAAAACCCCTCAGAGCTAGAGCTGAGGAGTTCTTACCCATCAGGTGCCGGGCTGTGTAGCCCAATTTCCTCCCACAGGGATCTGCTGCCCCACGGGCATGTTGTCGGTCATCCATCCAATAAGAAACATAAGTATACACTGCAGTGTTGAAGGGGGCTGTAGCAACACCTGACCCTGTAATGTTCTATAAAGACATCTTACACTGTTGGCTATCCATTTATGAAAAATCACACTAACTGTACCCAAACCACTGTGCTGCTTGTGGCCCCTGAGAATTCTGCTGGATATTGAAATTATTAAGCTACTGACTCCTTATTAGAATCATATTGTTTTTCTTTTCCTTAATATACACCCTCAAAAAATTATTTTGGTTGTATCTTCTCTAAAGAAAATCCCCAGTTTTGTGTAAGGACTTGAAAGTTTTGGTTAAGAATCTCTTCTCTTATTGATCTGTCTTGTGTCTGAATTAAAGAATTTGAATCAGGGAGCATAAAGGAGTTTTAATCTATGTTTAACCCATACTACTCCTATGATTTCAGCATACTTTGTTTAACCAATATCTGTCAAAAAGTAATAATCTCAATTTTTTAAAAAAATGTATAAGGATTCATGCTATTCTATATTTTTTTACAATAAAAGAAGCAGGATTTTTTTTGTTTGTTTGTTTGTTTCCCCTTGCTAATTTTTATTATCCTCTAGCACAGTGTCCAAATTGGCTTTCAGGAACATTTTTTTTTAGTCTTTAACTCTGGTTTAGGAAAACAGCGATGGCTTGTCAGTGAAGAGCCAGTGCCATCTCGGGGCTGAAAGCTGAAAGGAGGGGAAGTGTCCAAAACATTGAATACAGTCTGGGGATAATAGGAATCAGGGACAGGAAAAAGGGAAATGGGGAAAAAAAAAATCCAGCTAATGAAAGTAGTGTGCAGCAGAGCACAGAGACACACAGATCCTTGCCTGGAGGCAGCTGGGGCTCCACAGGACTGGTTTGAGGAATGGTGTGGAGGTGAGTTCACCTCTGCAAGCTGACACAGCCTCTGCTTTATGTCAGTGACACCTGCCCAGTCCTCCCCCAAACCAGTCCCTCTGGAGGGGTGACTGACTGGAAGTGGGAACGTGCAGGGCCTGCTGTGCCTTCAGCTGCACCCAGACATCATTCTTCTCCATAAGAATTCTAACTGTACCCTGGAAGTGGATGCTTAAAAGAAACAGAAAAACAGCAAGCAGCTTTAAGATCACATCTCTAGAAAATTCTGACCTTTGTTAAAGCTCTTTTATTAAAATTCTGTTTATCATAGAATAAAAAATTTGAATATAATTGAAGGAAAAGATACCTTACATAGAAAACTGCATGCTGAGTGTTGGGCATGACAGCAGAAATTCATTTCCACTCAGTATATTTGCTGAATAATTTGTCTTTGAACTCCCTCTGGTGGTATAAAGGTTTTGCAAGTAGCAAAAGATTTTGGAAGCATTTGTGGAGCCTCAAATAGCAATAAGTTGGTGGTTTGTTCATCTTTGTGACTATGAAAAAAGACTAGGGTGTCATAAAGAAGACTATGAATGAAGATAGGGAAAACTTATGCAGAATTTAATTTATTTTTCTTTTACTTTACTTTTACTTTTTTCTTTTACTTTTACTACTTAGAGCAGAAAAAGAAGTTGCCTTGTGTTGCAATCATGCTTTAAGTTGGCAAAACAATGTAAAAGTCTTGCTCTGTTGAGAAAGAAAAATTTTCTATGGTGCACAGTGGAAGTATTTTGAAGCAGAAAGAGGCCAAACGAGCCAAGGGGGCTGGGGAGCACTGTAACTGGGATAAGTTTGTCTGAAAGATCCTGTGTTGGTCCACGATAGGGGATAGGAGGCACCATCAACCCAGAACAGATCTTTACTGACAATCATGAGCAATTAGCCCTCAGACCTAATTAAGAACAGAATTATTTCCCCATCATGACTGGGCTGCTCACATAAGCAGCTGCTTACCAGAATGAACAAAAGAATCAGTCTCTTTTAATGCTAACTTGTCCACTATGTACATGCAAACACACAGGACATTTGCCAGCTGCAAGTTGTGCTGTGTGTGTTAGACAACAACACTGGTGTTAGACTAAATGTTGGTCTGTTAGATTCAAGCCTATAAACTGCTGTTTCATCTGCTGTCTGCACTGGGTGGATAGAAGATCCTTTTTTCTCTTTGATTAGTCAGCAATTAATTTAATTATGTTTCATTTTTAAGATTTTTAGATGTCATGAAAATGGGATATTTACAAATACATGGGATATGTATTTCCACTACACTATGTATTACTGTATTTCCACTGTTTTACTGTATTACACTATTCCCACTATGTATTACAGTATTTCCAGGATCTGAAAATTCCAGAGCTTCTGAACTCATAGGAAAAAACTCCATCTGCTCAAATATAACTAGGCAAAATTAGTGTAAACTTCATTTAAGAGAAGTTCCTTATGATAAAAAATATTACTACAAATATTAGCCCTAAAAAAAGAATAGTAATTTTCTTTAGAAATGGGAATATTTATTTTGGCAAACTACAAGAAAACTGTGGAAGATTTTGTTCCCAAATGTTTAAAAATAAAAACAAAAACAAAAACAAAAAACCAACCCACATATCTTTTTTATTGATAAAAAGGAGCAGGAACTGGAAACATTTTGAAACTGGATACACAAGAGTGGTGATCAACATCAGCTTTGGGTTTGGGGCAGCTGGATCAGGAGTAGCCAGGCAAAAATGTTGCTGGGAAATTATGCAGGGTGATTTTAAAAAGCAATTTATAGAAAACTCATGGTCCTGATGGAATATCTGTTTTACCAGATGTCTTTAACCAGAGCTCCCAGGATATGTCTCAGCCACCAAGGGACACACGGACGGAGGTTCCTGGCTGAAGGAAGGGGTGCTGGACAGTGTTACCCTCTGGGTCTCTACAGCTTGCTATATAGACACTATAGGGAGATGTCCATGAAAAGCAGTGCCTGTCTTTTAGAAGTCAAGGCATTGAGAAGATTTGATGCTGACTGTCTGCCACAAGCTGGAGGCCTGGTTCTGTTAAATCACAATTTTTTGGCATGTGGGAAGCTGAATACTGACTTAAACAGAAAAAATGACACAGTTCTTTCCTGCCCTGACTTATGAGGCTTTACTGCAATCAAACCAGCAAACACTTGTCCTCATCCTTTGTGTTGTTTATCCAAGGCTCACAACATTCTGGGTCCCAGAACTTCTCCCATCCCTGCTTTCTGCAGAGTAAGGCATCAGGGTGCTCTTCGTACTCTAACCACAGTCCTGAGAACGCCCAAGAATCCCCTCCCTTCCACCCCCCTCCAAATTTGCTGCATACTTTTAAGCAGTGGCCAAGAGTTCAAAATGCTGAATTAAATACCAGTCTAGTGCAAACAGAGAGGAAGGATGAGGCATAGCCAGAAACTTTAATTCTGTTCTATTTATTTGTTTATATAATCTGTTCTTCTATTTTCTCTGCTTCCCCTTCTGGAAGTCAATATTAAATATCTGCAATATCAGTTGTAAGTTATAGTTATGCTGTGGGGAAAATGGATTAATTTTTATTTTACTCATATTGGTATGTATAAAATACTTCTATATATAAAAAATACTTCCTTACAGCAGCTCTACTGTCTCACAATGTGACACTCTTAAATTTTATTATAGCTGGTTAAACATGGGCTGAACAGGAGCACAAATTTCTCCTCCAGAAAAAAAAAAAAAAAGGCTTAAGGGGAGCAAATTTATTTTTATATTATCACCTATTGCTGCTCTGGGAGCTGAAGTTCAGCTTCTGTACAACAGCAAGTCATCCTTCCAGACCAGCAGTATTGAAAATTCCACCTCTCCCTCTCCTGCTGAGTGCTGATTTGGGTCGCATTTAGGCTCTGCCAGAATGTTATGTCTCCTAAACAAAACAGGCATACGCTGAAATAAGAGACTAAGTTTTGTGTTTTCATATCGAAGCCTTGCAAGATGTGAGGGGGCCTTGCTGAACACTCAGGATCCTCCCCAGGCTCTCCAGGCAGGCTCCCAGACATGTCACAGGCACTGCAGACAGCTCAGCTGTGCAAGGTGGGGCCTGCCCGGTGCCTGAAATTGAGCTGAGCACCCCTGCCAGGGCTGGGATGTTGCTCAAGCCTGAGCCTGCTTTGTGACCCTGGGAAAACCCCAGGCATTTGGAGAAACAGTGAATTCTTCTCAGACGTTCATCCTACTAGGAAGAACAGGTAAGATGTGGCTTCAGAATGAGAAGGAATTTAGGGAAGGATGATATCGCCTCAGGTGATATTCTGTTTGCATTTTTATGATTCTATTAGAGGAAAGACAAGCAGTCCAGGACACTTTGAAGTGAAATTTGCTAATAGATAATTATCATATTTTCCCCTTTGGAAAACAAAAAAATGAGCATGGAGAAGACAATGAAATGAAACATTGACAAAGAAGAAAATAATATTTTAAAATGCTTTCCCATTTCCTGAGAAATAAAAAGATTTTAAAGAACCCTCTCCACGTTGATCTAGATTAGAAAGTTGTTTATTTATCTAAGAACTTGAACCAGATTGAATTGTTCAGGAGCAGTTAAAATTTTGGTGTTCAAATCTAGATAAAAACAGAACACAAATCAGACTGCTCTTATAACTTAAAGTTACTACCAGTCAGCATCTTAGAAATGTGTTTGATGTATAGGTGCAGGGTAGGTTTTCCAGAAGCACAACAAAGCTACCAAAGTTTCAATGATATTTCTGGGGTAAAAAGAAGCCCTGACAGGTGATGAGACAAATGCATAGCAGCATGACCAAAGCACTTAGGTGGTCATTATTACAATGTTCAAATCTGTGCCACTAAGGTGACTGCTTGACAGGGAATTTTATTTTACTGCCTTTTGTCAATTTTCAAGGAAGGATCACAGCCAATGAGGACACAATGGTGCCGCACGTATCTTTTCTGAAAATAGAACTGTTTATTTTTTAAGCTGTATGTAGTCTTTAAGCAAAAAATGTTGTTGTGAAGATGATGACTTAAGAGTACAAGAGAGGTGGTGTGTGTAGCAGCAGCCTAAACAAAGAGAGATTTTGCTGTTTGGTCCATATAGACCAAATTCTCTCTCCATGGCAAGTGACTGATCACCGGGGAGCTTGAGGGAAAAGCTAATTAACTTTTATTTCAGGCTGAAAGACACTGTGGGACGCTGGTTCTTGAAGCAGGTTTTTTCGGTGCAGTGTGAAAATGGGTACTCCACAGCTTTTGGGCTTGCTCTTTCAAATGCCAGCTTCTGATGGCATTCTGATAGTGACTTCATACAGTCATCAGAATGCCATCAGATCATACACCCCCCAATGAAGCAGAACAACACTGTCATTCCCCAAAGGAGTCCTTCCATTTTCCTAACAGCTAGACTTAGCACTGACTGCCTTAGGGACTATTAATGTCTTATAAGGAGAAATGATTTGTCAACCCAGGTATATGCTATTATAAAGTATCAGGCATGCATAATTGCTAAAATCTGTGAGTAATTTTTTTTTTTTTCATTATTATTATTATTTGGAGTTTTTTGTGGGAAGAATTAGTGAAAGGAACTTTCCATATGCCTACGGCAGAACCTTAAGCTGCAGCAGTGGGAGAGGACCTGGTGCAAGGTCTCACAGGACAACTTGCATGTGCCATACAAACCCTTATGCACCTCCTGAAAGCCATCATGACCTCCTGTGTAAATGGAAATTTACAAATTTGCAAATCCTTAACCATATTTCTCCATCTCTCTATCTTCAATGCAGGGGAAAATATCTAACAAAAATTGTGTTACACTGATTTAGCATCTGCTGCAGGGCAGTGCAGTGGAGACCACTAAGATGAGAAATATTAAGTGACTGCAAATATTTTCTCAGTCTTCAAAGTTTTTGTAGTTTTCCATAGAGGGCTAAAAGAGGAGATGAGACAGGAGGAAAAAATCTCCTCATGCAGTATTTGGACATGTGAATTCTAGCAAAATGGTCATTCACCCTCTCTCTTCTCCTTCAGGCAAAATTAACCTATCTTTTGGGTATTTTTAAAAAACTTTACTTTTATTTCACTTCTACTTCTTAAGAGAAACATTAATAAATCTTACCAAAAAGTGGAAGTATGTGAGAGATAGTTTAAAAGTAGCCTAACCACTGCAAGTTATTTGTGATTTCTAAGGGAAACCCCATGTTTCAGAAGGAGCTTTTCAAACCATTAAAAGATAACTGGTTCTGGGGACACCCACTGATTCTGTTTTCTAGGACCACGAACTATATATCTGTAAGTGCAACAGCCCATAAACAGATGACAAATGATAAAGTAATCACTACTTCTGATATAAACAAAAGCTGCATTTTTTTGCAAACTTCAATAAACAAGTGCATTTTAAAGCTATTTTATGCAGCAAGTGGCTCCAAACCCATATCTGTGTCTTTTACTCACTTTAGGGAGGGCTTGCACTTTTTTCTTGGAGTTCAGACTGGTATCTCTCTTACATGTTATCATGAATTTTGACTACTTTATATTATTCTCCTGTAAAATGAAATGAGCTCAATACCTTTGTTTATTCCTTATCCTTTGGAGTTGTTGCTAGGTTTGCAAAACTTTGCTAAGTGGATCCTGTAGGTAGGAAAGAGGCTGAGGTATTATTAAGCAAGACACACACTTTTATTGAGCTTTACAAATCACTGATACTTGAGACAGTTGTGTGGCTTGAGTTCACAAAGCAATGCCTTTATGAAGGGAAAAGGCACCTGTGGCAGCTCTGTGAGCTCCAAGCCCAGGTCAGAAAGAGCATTAGAGAGAAGGAATTAAAAACAAAAACACTAAAAAAAACAAAACACAACACCACAAAAAAAAGAGTCCCCACAACAAAACACCAGGACAAGGAAAGCAGTGGTAAGGAAATGAGTGCAGGACAGTTGAGAAAGATCCACCTGACCCCAGTTCATGTCTTGGGTAGTGAGACAACCTGAAACCCTGTGGGCCATCACAAGAAGACTGGAGAGAAAGCATTCTCTGGACTGGAATCACCCAGGAAAAGCAAGTGACTGTGAGAGGGACACAGGACAGGACAGGAAAGAGGGCTGGGTTGGCTTTATAGAGTGGTTCTCAGATCTATCAGTTTGTGAAAGCTCCTCCAGAAGCTGTCATCCAGATAGGCATACAGGAAAGGGTTGAAGCAGCTGTTGGCACAGCTTAGGCTGGTGATGAAATGGGAAATCCCAATGATGAGTGGAGTTTGTGGGATGTCCATGATGAGGGCTACCACTGTGCTAAGGTGAAAGGGCATCCAGCAGAACAGGCATACACACAGGACAGTAACCACCATCAGTGTGACCTTTTTTTTTGGCTTTTTTGAGAGCTTTTCCATTGCAGTGGAGCTGCACCTATCTCAGCCGGCACAGCATGGTGGTGTACAGGGTGCAGGTGGTGGACACTGGGATAACAAAGCCTAAAATAAGGGTGTAGATCCAATTGCCTTTCCACCACACACTCGCGGGGTGGGGGAGCACGAAGATGCACTGGGAGCACCCCTGCTCCATGTGTACCTTAGCAAAGACAGTGAAGGGCAGGATGATGACAGTGATGAAGGACCAGACACAGAGGCTCACAATCTTGGCTGTTGGTAGGTGCAGTAGGACACCTCCCTGGATGTGGTAGCATCCCTGGATGCCACAACGAGGTGGTGGTCAATGCTCATGACGGTGAGGAAGTAGATGCTGGAGAAAGTGTATTGGTCTTCTCCAACTGGTCTATGGAGATGATGAGCTTGCACATCATGAACTCCCTGAAGGGCCACTGCAGGAGCAGGTAGCCAGCAATGTTGTTGGGGAGCACCAAGGTAAAGAGCTCATCAACAATGGCCAGGTTGAGGATGAAGATGTTGGTGCTTTGAGGATCCAATAGATGACAGCAGTGTTGCCTGTCAGTCCCTCGGCACAGATGACTGAGTAGATGACAGGCACTGTGATGTAGTACCTGGGGCTTAGTGGAGTAGTGGACATATTGAGACTCCCATGTCCTCTTCCAGTGCAGTCTGCACATGAGGAATTGATTTGAGGGAGAGAGGAATTCTTCATGGCTACAGGAGAGGATGGCTAGGCTCAGTGGTGGTGAAGATGACCTGGAGATGGGGAAAAATAGGTGAGACCTCTGCTCTTCACAAGGCTGTCTCCTCTGGCACGTCCAACCACTAAAATCTCACATAGGCTGCTCACTGCCACCCTGATGAGAGCAAAGAAAGATCACCAAGGGTTTAGCCAGTAGCCAAGTGTCCCAGCGGCTACCCCTTCCCTCCTCCCACATCCCGGGAGTGCCATTCAGGGACAGCGCTCAGCCTCGGTCTCCCCTGAAGTCACCAGCCATCCCCGGGTGACAGCGCTCGCCTGGGAGCCCGGAGGCCCGACCCGGTCGCCTTCCTCGGCAGAGGTGCTCTGGGTGGGGGGTGAGCGGACTGCGGGGATCCTGCTCTCGGGGAGAGCCGGTGACCCCGGTGTGCTCCCCAAAAAGCAAAACGCACCCCCACCTCCCGACTGGACAGCGCGCTGTGAAGGGGGAGCAAGGATGCACTGAGCGCTTCCAGCCCGGCTGCGGCGGCGCGGCTCCCGGAGCGGCGGGATGCCCGGCTGGCTCCGTGCAGGAGGGACGTGCCGGCGCCGCTCCTTTGCTCCGTCTTGAGGGTTACAGCCGTGTCCGTCTCGATCTGGACAGCAAGAAACAGGTAAGGCGAACAGCAGAGAGGGTGGTTTAAAAGTCGGAAGCTGGAGCATTGCAAAGAGATTTGCGCGATTACCTGAAGTCCCATCCCTTCCCGCGGTCTGGCAGTGCAGCAGCGGGGAGAAAGATCCCAGCTCCAGGTGGCATCTGCTGGTCGTGCAGGGTCCGGGACCGTCCCGGCGCGGGGCGTGGGCGGCCTGATGCCGCACATCAGGCTCCGAGCAACATGATCGAGATGAAGATGCCCTTGCTCATTGCGGGGCGGGGGGGTGGATTTGGTTCGGACTAGATGGCCTTGAAGTTCCTTTCCGGCCCAAACTAATCTATGAATCTTGTATTTTACCAGGAAAACGCATTTTTCACGGGATGTGGGATTCAGAGGCAGAATGGATACGCAGTAGTCCCTGTGCTTCTGCCTGACACTTTGACTCCTTCACGCTGTGGGGGTGATAAACTGGAATATAACCCTGAGAAGGCTATCTTTTTAAGAGGGTAATTCAGAGCTCCTGATTATTGTGGTGGGTTTTTTTTTTTT
>VWYO01017224.1:47778-120076 GCA_013400275.1 Rhadina sibilatrix | reverse complement strand
AAAAAAAAAAAAAAAAAAAAAAAAAAGGTTTTGGTGGAATTATTTCACCTTCTAAAAGAGATAAATAATTTTGGTGAGATTACTGTTTTCATGGGTGCTGTTTGCCTTAGATGTGTACAAGCGTGGAGTCATAGGCCTGGAGTCAATGTCTGTCAGCAATGAACCCAAGTGAGAAATCTGACAGCTCTGTCTCTTTGCCAGCAATCCTTGCAAATACGGATCTGTCATTTGTTTCAGTCACAGGAAGTGGGATTCTTGTATGCCTGGAATATGTCCATGTCATTTTTTGAGCCTTGTAAAGTAGGTAACATTAAATTTTCTTTCCTTTTTCTATAATGAACAGCATAATAATTATATTACTCTAGAGGTCATCAGTGGTGCGTTGTTTAGTCAAATGTAATAGCAGAAGATTTTGAGGTTACTTGAGAATGCTTGTGTGAACAGTTTAAAAACAGCTTGAAAATTGCAGAGGAAGTAGCTAATGGGAGCAACTTGAACTCTGAAGATCCAGGCTGATCACAGTGTGGGAAGGAGTTGGGATTGTGGAAGAGGTGGTCTGGAAAATTTCTCATGCCAAAAGCATCTGCTCGCACCTTTTATTTTTGTTGCAAATGAAGCAAGTTGAAGGCAGAAGAAGAGCCAGAGTGTCTCAGCGTGGGAGGTGGAGATATAGGCCAGGGAGGAAGGAGTATTCATGAAGGAGTAGGCAGGAGTATGACTGAGCAGGAAGGAATATTTACTCCAGGTCCTTCTCTTCACCATGTTCATAGCTGTCTTGGTCTCGCCTTCTTAACCTGCTGTATGAAACTTAGATCAAAAGTCAGTAGGAAGAGTAAGCTGAGCTGATTTCCTGTGAGTCTTTGAAATGCTCCCTTCACTATGACAGTCCTGGAAATCTGGTTGTCTTCCTTTCTGATTCTTATTTTAGCACTTCTTTTCTTTTCTTTTCTTTTCTTTTCTTTTCTTTTCTTTTCTTTTCTTTTCTTTTCTTTTCTTTTCTTTTCTTTTCTTTTCTTTTCTTTTCTTTTCTTTTCTTTTCTTTTCTTTTCTTTTCTTTTCTTTTCTTCCCATGTGTTTTCATATATTCTGTGTTACTGACACTCAAGTTTTTACATAATTCCTAAAACTTGGCTTCAGCCTCTCCAAGTGATCCTAAGGAGGATATTCCCTACTCCACACTCTCAACATTACCATAAGAAACTTCTCATTTTCTCTGGCTGCAAATTCTGACCAGTAGGATATACTTAAGTCTTTAGAACTTCACCAGGAGCAGAAGAGAGCCCTGCAGACTCCTGAGATTTGTCTCAGCACAAGTGAAAGGATATACTATATCTTCAAAAACATTTTAAAAATCATTACTTTATTTCTGCCACTTTTCATCCACTTTTCCAATGAGCCAGAGTTTCACAGGCATGCTCAGCTTTCAGTTCTGATGGGATGTGATGTGAAAATTCATAAAGAAGCCCTTTGTAGCCCTGTGTAGCTTTGGAGACATGGAAACAGTACCCTGCCCAGAAGGGTCGCTGTGTTGGCCTGGCTGGTGCCCAACACACAGTGAGTGTCAGTGCTCTGATGCTGCAGGGTGTGGTCTGCCCAATTCAGCAGTGCAGACAAGACTGTGGCTTTGCACAGGTGCTGACACCAAGTGCCTATCCCACAGAGCTCCTCATCAACTGGTATGCCGTGAACTCAAGGAAGTGAAGGAAGAGACTTGGGTTAAGGCGTGGAGGGAAAATGGGGAATATGTTCCTTTTAGCTAAAGCTGGGGACTTGTATTTAGAATTAATTAGGTCTTGGAAAGGGGAAGTTAAGCTAAGGTGGTAGATGCCAAGAGTTTTCTTCATTCCAAGATTATGTCTTTTTTTTCATGGTCAGGATGCCAGTTCCTGAGGAATCTTCTAAACATATTGCTATTTAAGATGTCCACTGGGGCATCATATGTGTCACACAGAGGCAGAATAAAAAAATCCAGCATTTTTTTTTAACTTTTCTTTTTTTTTACTTTTTGGCAGATTTAATATGAAAAGACATCTGTTCCATTACTACCATTATCAGCCACCACACATTTCATATGTTCATATTTGCCAGCTGCAGAATGGGAATACAAGTGAATAAACATTTTTGTTGCCTGACTGTCCATTGCATCTTGAATTTTAGCTCCTTTGGAGTGTGTGAAGGTAGGGAGAAAAAAAATTGTGCTTTAATTTAGCCTAACGAAAAAAATTGCTAATGTCTGTGACTTCAATGAGGTACAGATGAGCAGGTAAAAGTATTTTCTCTGAGCTTCAGCAACTGGGAAAATTCATTATTTGTTTAATCTATCAACCAAACCAGGGTTTCCAACATAGGCTAGTAGTGACTTTAGGGCCAACATAGACTCTTCCAGAGAATGTCTTTATAATAAATTATCAATAATGATAACGATAATGATAACAATAACAACACCAATAACAATAACAATAACAATAACAATAACAATAACAATAACAATAACAATAACAATAGTATATCTGATAAGAATAAAGCCATAAACTGCTGAAAAAATATTAAGGAGCACTGGCCAGTATGCCTTCACATAAAATGATTAATAACATGGCTTTTGAAGCTTAGTCCTAATAGACTGCCATAGTTTAAAGTTGTTTATAAAGCTTACCCTAAATCTATTCTTACCTTTCTCAAGAGCCCATCCTTATTCTTGCTAATCTTTAGGAATAAATACTAGAACAGACTTATACAATCTTCAGGCAAGGGGAAAAAAGATGTAGTCTTTAATACTTGTGGGATTATTGACTGGTAGTTAAACCTTGACATTCTCTTGTCTTATGATTTTAATTAAATAATGTTATGAAATGCAGCAAGACAGTGACTAAGAAATAAATCCACACAAATATATTGACTTTTGTTTATAATATAATAAGATGTCTTTTGAGATGGAACTGTTAAAGCTGTGATTTTTCTGGCTTAGAGTGTTCTACAGGTACAAATATTAAACTGTGGGTCTATACATTGATTGTCAGTTTCAGATCACATTAATTCCAGATAACAGTTAATTTTTCTTCTGCAGACAAAATTATTACAAACTGCTTATCTTAAATCAGTTTTATTTGCACGTCAGTTTCTGCATTCTGCAAGTCATAAATTTTAGTGCTTAGGGGGAAAAAAAGTGAGACAAGTGGGAATAAGATACAAGCTGTGAACCCCCACTTTCATTAGCACCATTTCATGCTTGGGGACAGGGGAATGGACTGCAGTGCTGAAAAGCCCCAGGATGCAGTTCTTGTTTCTCTTAAACAATACCAGTTGTCCAGCATTTTGATGATGATGATGATGATGATAATAATAACAATAATAATAAAATAACCCTAACTGCTCTAAGTAGTGAGCACATTTAATTTGGACTAGAAAATCCATGTGATTTTAGGAAATATGGGAATGCTGAAGAACTGTGCAGTTGTGCAAATATTTCTACATCAGGAAACTAGCATGCATTGTACCATGCTGGCTCCTGTCAGTAAAATCATGAAGGAAGACATCGGACCCCTTTAACTTCATTAGCAAAACTACATCTCTTCTGAAGCTAGATGTTCTGTTGACTAATTAGATGTTTCTTACTAGTTCTGAAGGTATTGATTTTCAGTTCTTAAACAAATCAAATAAAAAAAATCTTCAAAGGAGAAACAACTTTAAAAATACCTCATGCAGTGACTGTGAGCACTGTGTCACTGTCCATCCTTATCACCTTGCATGTGGACTGATGGAGGGTTTCCACAGTAGCCTCCCAGTGCACTATTAATCCAGGATGAGAACAGTCAGATGCAATGTCCCTCACGTCAAGTGATTGATAGTGACATTTGTTTACCACATTTCCAAGCCCTTTTTAATATTCTGCAATTTGTTTTTCTGTGGGTTTTTATTGTCCTCCACTCTGATTTATTAATTAGTATTTTTATTTATGCTCCTTGATGTTCATCTTCCGCAGAGGGAAATAAACAATGATGGAGACTTTGAGGATTTCAGTGGGTCTTGAGGAGGGTTAGCCTGAGATACAGAGTATCAGAGTGCCACTTTCTTGGGTGGATTTCAGACTGTGCGCCATTTATGTCTCATTCACCTTGCACAGACGCTGCCCAAGTACAGTCTCTTTTGTACACCAAGTGTGATGGAAATGAAGATTTGACTGCCTTGGAATGCACTGTGATGTAAAAGACTCCATACAGCTGGTAAAACAGATAAGGTGTACATCTGTTTGAATGCCACAGTTAACCATGCTGTGATTCATATTTCCAGGATTGGAAACTGCAAAAGACCTGGATTTGGCTAAGTCAGTGTGTGTAAAAGCACAATGCATAACTTGTCCTTGGCCCAAGCAGCATGAGACCAACATTTAAAAATTTACTTTACAGTGTGTTGCACCTCATCTTTCATACATCTACTTTTTCCATTTTATGAATAAGATAAGAAGGGAATCATGGCATTAA
Organism: Rhadina sibilatrix; assembly: GCA_013400275.1. Classification (NCBI taxonomy): domain Eukaryota; kingdom Metazoa; phylum Chordata; class Aves; order Passeriformes; family Phylloscopidae; genus Rhadina; species Rhadina sibilatrix. The sequence continues at coordinate 115,598 of VWYO01017224.1, read as the reverse complement.
TCATGCCATGTGCTGTTTGTTTATCAACAACAGGTTCTACTTTTTCAGTTGGATAATTTATACAAGAAATAAATAATTCTCTTGTCCTGAAAAGATTGCAAATGAAACTGTCACATGCTAAACCCAACATCATTCTTTAGCAAGAAGTCAAGTAATCCATAACTACTTACTGTTGGATGGGACATGGCCAGGTTTGCTTTTATTTTTGCTAGTATAGTATTCTAATATTAAAGAATTTGCTATCTTTCATGTCCAACTATTTTAACATAAAATCAACTTTTAAAATATAAAGTATTATAGCCTAGGAAAATCTAGAGCTCTTCCTAGGAAGTATTTCTGATTCTAGAACATCTAGATTGACTTCACCCAAAAGGAGCACCACTTAGCATGGTAAAACCAGAGTCAGCAATGAGTACAGGGATGAAAAAACGGATGAAAAAAACAAATTTTAAAGCTAACTTTTGGTAAGTATAGAATAATCTCAACAGAGGGATCAGTTGGTGAGTGTATGGAGCGGCTACTAAAGAAAGCAGTCAAATGTAAGATTAACATATTTGCTAGAGGTCCAGTTCTTTTTGAAAGATACTTGCTTTAACTCAGGGAATGACATTATGGTTGTCTAGATCCTTAGGTTAAGACCCTCCAAAAACAAAACAAAAAAACCCAAAACAAAGCAAAACAGAAAAACAACAAAACAAACAAACATCCCCCCAAACCCCCCAAAAACCCTCATAAACAAACAAACAAACAAAAACAAAAACCCCAACCAACCAATCACAACAACAACAAAAAACCCCAAACAGAACAAACAAAAAAGAAATTGCAGTTGGCATTAACAGAGAGAAAAATTTCCTGTTCACATGAGTGTAAAGAACTCACAAGTCAAGTTGTTCAGATACCAGAAAAAGAGAAACATTGATTGAACAGAGTCTAAGGTTCTGTTGGCAGCAATGTTTCAGACTTGCTTTCTGACTTACAGACCTTCAAATACAGAGCCACTGTCTCATCTGGAACCAAAAGATATCACTGGGGTGTAATCAGATCCCCTGTTAATGTCTCAGGCTTGTACTAGGAAGTCACCTGGTTTATGCTGAGATTTTGCAAATCACACTGCAACAATGTATATTTTCAGTAAATGCCTGCAAACTAATAGTAATGATAATTTTGGGAAATGGAAATTTTTAACCTGAAAAAAAGGTCAAATGATTGAAACCCCTTGAAATTCTACCCACCTGCCCCATACATCTGAGAGTTCTGCCACTCATGTTGTGAAAAAAGTTTATTCCTGGTTTTTGAGGCTTAGGGAGAAGTAAAAATTTTGGGTTCCTTCCCCAAAAGAACAGTATTTTATCAGATAATTTACACTTTTTCCTCAAAGTAAGTATCATAAAAGTACCTGTATTATGAAAGGAGCAGGTATCCATGGTGACCAGCAATTTACCATCTTTTGTTCTCAGTTTTCACTTCAAAGGAAGTAAAATAATGGCTCACTATTTTGCCTAATGGCTAATTCTTTCATAAGACAAGACAAACTGTAAGATGTTAGAAAAGAGTTATAAATTACCTGCTAAATTAGCTAAACTCATCCCTGTCAAATAAACATCTTCAATAGAATCGTGTTATTGGGAACATATTTTCATTCTAAAGGAAAGTAAGATATTGGTAAGATATTATACAAGGAGAGGTAAGTTACTGACATCTTTATTTGGGCTTTTTTTTTGGTTTGTTTTAAATTAAAGAATTAAAAATTAAAAACTAAGAGATCTGCCAAGACTGAATCTCACAATCTGCACAGGGTTAAGGAATAGCCACATGAGTATCTGTAGTTTCCTCCTTTTAGCTGCAGACTGGTTGCAAATTCTGAAGATGACAGAGCTGAATCCTTCTTTCAAGTCCACATAAATGTTGTTGCCCTATTGGAATTAAATTAATGAAAAGATTATTTTAAACTTTTGTTTTTCGTGTATGAGAACCACAAGACCTCATTTTCTTACTACAACTTTTATTTATCATCTTAACCCTCTCACACAGTATTAAAAGACAGAGAAGATGTTCAGCAGCTGAAACCTTTGTGGCTTTCCTCCATGTTGTACTAGAACGTACAGAGAACTCTATAGGTTTGATTAATGAAATAAAGGGCTGTATGCTTTACATACACCATAAATAAAACAGACAGCTGGGGTACAAGCATCAAAAGGTCACCCCAGGACATGGAGAAATAAGGAAAACCCTTTTTTCTGTGATGAGTTGCGTGTGGTTGAAAGAACTTGCCACTTAGACCTTGGCACAAACACTGAAGCCTACTGAGTTAGATGGTTAGACTGAGGTGGATTGAGGAGGGACTCTGCCCTGAAGTGTGAGGAGAGGGTAAACTCCACAGGATGTGCTGTGTGAGTTGTTCACTTGTCTGCCTCTCCTGCTAAAGAGGTTACTCCTCTAGGTTCTAGCTAGAAACTACAGCTAGAGCTTGTGGCTATGGCCATGGCTGAGGACAGGCTACCAGGCTCTTACACTCCTTGTTCCTTAAATATCCAGTTATGCAAATATTTCAGCAAAGCAACAGAAATGAAGTATGCTTCAGAATTATATAACCCTATTCATATTTCATTAATTAATCATAGACTGATATTTAACTATGGGTTTGTAGCATGAAGATCTAAAAAAGATGATGGTGGTTATGAAGTTTATGTATTTTCAAGGAAAGAAAAACTTCTATTTTTACATTTTCTCAATCTTTATTATACAATCAAATATAGATAGAAAATAAGAGATTAGAATTTGAATAGAAGAAAGTATTCCCTGCTGCAACTTTGAAGAATTCTAAAAAGGAGAATTTAGAATAGGTAATTTTAGTTCTATTAATATTATTATTATTATTACAAAAAATTACAAGATCAGTATTGATACCACTTAATGATAAATTGTCAGTTTTACATTGGTGGATGTAGAGGAAATAAAGATATGGGTATACTTTTTACTGTCTTATTCTTCCAAACTACAGAAGATGTTGCAAGTGAAATAGAGCAGTTTTCAACAGTAGTTAAAATGTGACCAGTACAAGAGTAGCAGGAAGATGCTGAAATTTTCCTTCATCTTCATCAGATTAGTCACCTGAGGGGTTTTTGTTGTTATTGTTGTGGTGGTGTTTTTTTTTTTTTTTTTTTTTTTTTTTTTCTCTGGGGGGCTTTTTTTTTTTTTTTGTTTCCTCCTGGGGAGCATCATATCTGTAAGTAGGTGAAAGTAGATCCCAGGTACTCAAATGGGAGTAGAAGAGCCTGGCAGTCTGGATTTTCTCCAAGCAGTTACCTCAAGGAGACTCCAGGCAGAGTCAGTAAGTCTGGCTGCCTTGGTAGGACTTGCAGCCAGACTTATGTGTCCTCATACATAGAACCAGTCAATAAACCAGTGCTGCTGCTTTTAAGCTGGGATAGTTCATTGACATCTTCTGGGATGCCAATTCTCTGCAAGTATCCATCACCAAAGCAGGAGATCCCCTGAATGCTAACACTGCTTTTCTTAAGGGATCAACTAAGCTTTTCAGGACTAAATACCTGAAGTATGTTTTGGCTGTGGCAAGGATATAACTTCATAATTTACTCAGATACATATTGGTCTATTGCTACATTTATATGTCTTTCTATTCTATTTATTGTTCAGCTAAAACCTTTATATTTAAACTTTTTCTGTGTATCAAAAATGAAATTTAAAGGGACTCCCTGTGAAACAGAACACCTCACTGTAACTGAGGTTTTCATGGACATTCTGCCCTTGCTGTGGAACAATTCCTATAAACAGATTTCAATATAAGTTGCACAGGTTGTGCTATGTTGCTTGAGGAAAAAATAAATTCTCTAGTTAGAAAAAAAAGTACGAATTTAAAGGTTCTGGTGAAAAGCACCATAGGGTGTTGTGCTGAGATCTATTGCACTCCCCTCAGCTAACCTGAAAGTTGTTGTGAAGTGCTCATCTCAGCACTCAGAGCTCAGGCACCAAACCATCATTAGGTTTAATTTCACCAGAGCCCCCAACCATCACAGCCCACTGTATGGATGCACAGCACAGCTGCACCATCTCCTGCTCCATAGGTCAATAAAGTTACTGCCTACAGGCTGTGATTTACCATGTGGTTATTCTTCAGTAACCCAAAAGATTCAGTCATGTTTTCAAAGGCAAACAGATTTGTTTCTAGAGTTTGATATTGTTTTCTAAACCCTGTGCCCCTGCAAAGTATAAACTCAGCTCAGCTTTAAATATTTACACTTCATGCCTTTCTCTCTTCTGGGACTGGAGTGTCACAGGGGAGAGGCTTGCACAGTTTTGAAATGGCAGTATGATATAAATTGGCATAAATTGAGCTGGTGGCTTGAAAGAAGTATTTGTGAAAAATGTAGGTTATTTTTCTCAGTATTTTGAAAGCTCCGGAGTGTTTCTTATTTTGAAAAAAGAAATAGAACTAGATACATAAATTTCATGAGCCTCAACTTCTTGGGGGGGGGCATTGTTGTGGATGTAGTGGCATTAGATAACTACATTGGGAAATAACTTTTGTTCATTATATGTCAATATTAAAATCACAGAATAAGAATTACGAGGTATTTAATAGAACAAATGTTGGAATAATTTTCTCATTATTTCTATTTAATATTTTTTTCCAATTTAGTCAAAATTAAAATATAATAAATCTGTAAACTGTAGTTTTCATTTTCTTACAGTACTGTGTCTATCTTTGTATCTAATATAGTCATACATAACACAATAAATACTTTGAGACTGTATGTTACTTTTGATCTAGGCTGTAGGTACAATATAGCTTTATTGTCCATTCCCTTAAAATCTGAAATTTTGAATGTGTGTTAGCTTGCACGTTTGCTAGGCATATATCCCAAATTTCTTGGGACTTGATTTCTATGGCTGGACATCAGGAGCCAAGGACTAATTCTCACTGATTTATGCTGCATCATTGGTTGTACACTAGTCTGTGAAATCAGTGTCACAGCAAAAAAAAACCCCTCTTTTACTACATGTCAAAGGATTACTTCTCCACGTTAAAACTTAGGGAGGTTAGAGGGGCATCTCAGAACCTTTGTTTCCTTCTGGGCTCTACAGTCTGCTGGAGTTCACAAAATGCTATGGTAAATAGATAACATTAATAATCTCTCTGGAGTCAGTCAAAAATTGAAAAGCCTATTTCAACTCACATCTCTCTTGCTGGTAGCTGCCCAATTGTGTGTGCGTGATCCCACCAGGGAGCAAAAGAGGAAACATGCATTTATCATCTGGGCCCTCAAACCAGTTCTCTGTCTCTAGATTCTTATTAAAACCTTTCTCAACTGTTATTGATGCCTTAAGTTTAGCAGCAGTAGAGCAGAGTGCCATGATGGATTTTTTGAAGCTGGGACATCAGGAATTTCAGTCTCTTCTGTCACCATTTTCAGCAACAAAAATTTGTGCAAGAAAAATATTTTGGCAATGAGAGAGGTCAACCACTGGAGCAGGTGACCAGAGAGATTATACAAGTTTCATCCATTGGGATGCTCAAATTTGGACATGGCCCTGAGCAACTTGATACAAATTGGAAGATTGATTTTTTTTTTTTAATCACTGTTTCCAATGCAGAGTTCTAGTGAAATCCTTATTTTTCTTTGAAGACATGATCAACTTCTGCACTGAAACTCTCACCGTTGTGCAGCAAGTTCAGTAGAATAGAATAAATAATTGAGAAGCTTTGTAGAAAATGGCACGCTCCATTTAGGTACCTTTGTATTTATGTGGCATGTTTAGAAATATTTATCTTTTTGGTGGGTTCCAGTTTTCATAGTTCCCACAGTAGAGAAGTAAATGGTGGTAAATTATCCTCTTATCCTTTTCAAAAACCATAGTATAAGGTCCAACTTTTTCATAAATGCAGTCTGGAAAATTCTAGGCCTCTAAAAGTACAAAGTTAATTCCTGTACCTAATAACTGGGTCAGAGTTCTGTAGGATATCAGATCATTATGTCTGCCTGCTCTGAAATTCATGTGATCTGGTTCACTTTCTGTTCTCCTCTGGGTTGATTTTATCGTAGTGAAAATTCACTTACATGTATGGCAGCACAAAACTAAAACCAGAATTTTAAAACCAGACAACTCTTTGACCTTAAATAATGATTCTCCCACACCATTCAAGAATATAACTCAACCTTCTTTTAATAACAATTGAGAATCTTCACTATACTGGCAGTACTTTGTTTACAGAAAAATTTTAGTATGAAGAGAGAACCAGGAACATAACTGAAAATGGAAAATATGTATAAAGCATATATATATAGTATACTCCATATGTGTACAAAGTATACTATAAAATATAGGGTTCTCACAAGTTCTGACAAGGTTGTTTTTTGTGTTGTTGTTTTGTTTGTGGGTTTTTGTTTTGTTTTGTTGTTGTTGGTTTGGCTTGGCTTCTTTTGTTTCCATCACAGCTAATTGACTGAATTCTAAGACAAGGACATTGAAATCCACTGATGTAATACTTGATAAATACAATTCATTAATCTGGAGACTGTGAGAACTGCAGACACACTCAGACAAAATGATAATGTCAGATAGACTTGGCCATCTCTTGTGGCTCAAGTTGGAATATGTAAACACCAAACAGTTAGTAAAATGTTGATAATTACTTTTCTTTAGTTTCGACTGTAGCTTTGAAGCAAAGTATATCCCTGGAGTCTTTACAAAGTTCTTTAGCTTCCAAGAAGGCCACTGGAGAGCCCATAGGAAGAATTTTGTATCTACACTTTAATGAGCATTGATGAAAACTTTGAATTAAGATCATTAACAGCAAAAATTGCATAATTGCCTTTGAATAATCTTTTTTTGCTAGAGGGTAATAACTTTGACTTTTATGCAGTTTCCTTACAGATTAAAATTCCATAAACCAGAGAGGGCTCCATGGTAAAAACAAGCAGGAATGCAGCTCTCACCTACTGTTTGGGGAACTATTGTAGAATGGAAAAAATAATTTGTTTTAGTGCTTTGGTCAAGTGATAATTAGCATAAAAATTAAAAAAATGGAAAATATAGGAATGTATTGAGGACAAATAGTACAGATCCTGTGACCTCTTACATTTTTAAATAGCTGATCTTATAATTCAGTCTCTTAAGCTTCAGGTGCCACAGCAACAATACCAGTATACCAATAGCATTGAATTCACAGAGGCGGAATAATGAGACCAAGCTTTATTATGTTGATTAAAAAATGGTTTCTGAGTTCTGTTCCTGGTCCTGGGAGAGAAATTCTCTGCATCTGAACAAATTGCAAAACTATTTGTTATTGATTGTGCCCCTTTCTTTTGTTCTTCCCCCACATAGGCGCAGTGTAGAAGAAAATGTGAGTTTTTAATTTTCCTGCTGTATAAACCAGCTGTTCAGGCAATCAGTCATGGATCTGAGCCTCAGAGTAGGACTATATCCAGAGAGAAGATTATTTCCAGGAGAATTAGGGATAATGGTACTTTTGAAGGCTAATCAAACACATTTGAAGGGATGGAGTTCAGATGAGGGAGAAATGGAAAAAATATCTGAAATACAAAAAAGAGTCTGTATAATCTTCATGAAGTAAGGTTTTGAGAGCTTCTCCTAGGAGTGTAAGCAGAGGAACTGGTTGAAAAAGAGACTCAGCATAAAGGAAGCCATGTGACTGCATCCAGATAAGAAAACATAAGGACATATATAGTCATGAGAAATGGAAATGCAGAAGGATGTAGAGATAGACAACCTTTTTGTATAAGATGTGATGTGTTTCAGCACTTTGGACAATGCTCTTCACCTTTACTCTCCTTCATTGACTTTTACTTTGTTAAAAACAGGGAAACCAGAGCATGTGCTACAGCTTGATCAGCCTGTGCCATCTTTTTACATTTGTTACTGCAACAATCTGTCACCTAAGTAAAACCAGGAGGCTCTCATTGTCTGTGTCCAGAAGCAGAGATGGCTTGAGACACAGAAAATCACAAACTTAAGGAACCTTGTTTTTCTCTTTTGTTTGTTTATCTAAAGCATTTGCTAGGAAAATATCAGAAGAAATATTTTGAAGATATCCTTATTGTTGTTCACAGCTGTTATTAACATACATATGATTTACTTCAGCTGTGTCAATTTAACAATTTCTATAGAAGAAAGAAAGAAATTGTAGTCATTCTGTGAAGGAATAAATATTGTCTGAAAGTGCAGTGTATTCTGTATGCGATGAACCAGGTCACAGTCTGTGCATTATAAGTAAAATTTCCAGGTTTTCCTGTGTGTTACACTGCACTGGATCACTTTGCTACTCATTTTCCATTCCATATTGAGGTAAATACTTCTACATTCTTCTACCTTAGCCCTCAATTACATGTTACTTAGTATATGAAGGAACAATTCTATCTCTTAAGCAGAGGTACTTAGCTGCAGAAAGGAAGCAAAAGATTTTGAGTAGATCTCAGAAAACTACTGTTTATCACCTTTCAGTATCTCTTTGTCATGTGCCATTAATAAAAAGCAAGGCTTCTTGATGCTAGTAGTTATAATCACCAAATATATTATTTACCCATCCTATTGTTGATTTTTCTGGAAAGATTTTTTTCTTATCAGAATTCTCTGTCTCCTTAACCTTCCCATCAGAGATAGTGAGATGGTGTCCACACAACAGCCATCAATTTCAGAAGATCACAGTTTTTCACAACAGCATCTTCTTACATCATATTTCTCCAAATTATTTCAATGGGTGTGTTATAAATGCTTAGAACTGCAGGTGTCTCCTGCTGTCAGCTGTTTCCCTTTCTAATTTCCCTAATCGAAGCATCCTGGTGGTGGTGGGGAATGGCACCATGGCAATGAATCAATTTAAAGTTGAAAGCTAAAGCACAACAATTATATTTCTTTTCAGAAAGCAATAGCAGGATGTAAAAGGGACATAAGTGACACTGGAAATATAGTGATTTTTTAGCTGTTGAAAGAAATTTCTTTCTCCTGAATTTATTACTACAGAAAATAAAAACCTTGAAAGAAATACTAAGAAATTACTAACTCACCCAAAAGCAGCTAGATTATACTATGGTCCTGTTGTATTGTTTTGCACTTTCTGTTAAGTATCTGGTCCTGGAACAAGCTTGGACTAAACAGTCAGAGGGATTAATCTAAAGCAGATTACATCTAAGAGAGTAAATATGTCTCTGATAATTTGCTATTGTTTGAGCATAAACTAGTAAAGCTTTCTAGTTTCTTTGAAATCTTCCTTTTTCTCATCAAATTTTGAGACTTTACTCCCCTGCCCCAAGGTCTTGCACTGTCTGCTTCAATGCAACATAAAAATCCCCTCTCTCGTCCACCCTCTCCAGTGAGGTGTTGTCCATATGACCCATAACAGTAATTGAAGATCCTTTACTCTCCTTTCTGGATGACGAGAAGATGACAAAATTACATTTCAATGCTGCTTTGGTTACAGTGAGATACTACAGGGTAAGAACTGAACATCTCTCCTAGTTTCATACAGCTGAAAAACTAGTTTGAAGTGGATTCAGCTCATCTAAAAATTGTAAACTTACTGTATTGGTTTCTGTTGATCAGACTATGGTAAAAGAAAATATTTTGAGAAGACTGTTTCTAGATACACAAAAAAGAAGAAATGTGAAAGGCAAGAAAAAGACTGATTTGTTCAGTCTCATATGTTGAATATAGGTTCAGCTTCCTTGGAAATAAGTCGTTAACTCAAATTGTCTGAAAAATTACATGGGAGTATTAGAGAAATCAATAAACAATTTGTAAACAGGTGTATTTAGAACTATTTGTAGTTTTAGAAAAAGGTCTTCAAAGCTAAGGTCTGCCACTAAACTTCATCAACATTTTTTCTTTCCCTTCAATACACAGAAGTCCTGCAGGACTATGTTTAAACTGAGGTAGACTTGGGAATTCAAGCACTACAGAGAAACAATGTAAAACAGAGGATTTGACTAAACTAGTTCTTAATTTTTATCAGAGAGGCCCAGCTTTTAAAGTGATCATGGTGAAATGAGAGTAGTGAAGGAAAGAAGTCCAAGAATATAAACTAGGTCAGTGTGTAACAACTGGAATAAGTTTTGTCTCATATCTTCCTTGATATCCAAGATACATCCCACTTATTCTGGGATGACATCAGATGTCCAGACTTTATGTCAGAAGTGGGGAAATTGTCAAGTTCAAATCTGTTGCAAAAATTGTTCCACATGGTGTTCTTCTGAAAGAGATGAATCAAATGCTTAAAATCAAACTGATTGTGCTTTAATGAGCTCTCTTTGCTTATTTTAAAATGGTGGGAATAGAGAGCCTGTGTTGCATTAGATGATATCTGGGAATCTTTGTATTACAATGGCTCAGTAAAGCCATTACACAGTGAAATCCAGTTTCTTGATTTTCAGTGTAGCTCTGGGCTCAAATCCATTCCTGTCTCATAAGTTTTGTTCCCCACCTGATGTCATTGAATATTAGAAGAATTTCTGATGGAATATTTCCGAAAGGCAATAAATTTCTGTAATATATCATTGTTCAGAAAACATGCAATACCTTAGTTTTGTTTTCTCATATAACTCCAAATAAGTTAATATGTTCCAGGGAATGTAATTTTGCAATACTGTGGACAACAATAAAGTCCCAATGTGTAATGTTCTGTATAGTAACTGATCTTAGGAAGTGCTTTCTTAGCTGCCTACTAAAACCTTGCACTTCATTTTTGCTACACTCTCTGCTTTCAAACAACAATCCCCCAGCCCCCGCCAATAAATAAAAAATTCCCCCAGAAAAATCTAGCTTTGCTTTGCTTGTGACTCTTTTTTCTTCTTCAGGTTAATCTTGCTCAGTAGTGGCCTGAAGTGTAACTGGAAGTTTTTCCTCAAAAGTGTCTCCAAAATTTTTCTGGGAGTATGTATTAAACATAGCATCTTCAATATATTATCTCCTCACTCTACATTTGGCATTTTTCATTTCTGCTCACAAAAATTATGAGAGTTTTTGTGGCTTTTAATAGGTCTCATTGTATTTTAAAATTCCAATTAATTTGATAATTTGAATTTATATGATCTCATTCTATATAGTAATTTGAATGCACATGACATGTTGAACTTCATGAGCCTTTGACTCTTTTCTGTTGATCAGACTATGGTTCTTGGAAGTAACTCGGAATAACATCTGTCTTTTTTTTCAGGTTGATCATAATACTGATTTGTGGTTGGAAATTGCCTGCCATATTCAGGTCATTCTCAGTCACCTCAAACTTGTGGGCATTTATAGCAGTAACAAAAATGTAATTAAATATTGAGTGCCCTTAATGTTTCCTACAGAATATTTCCATCTGTATTGACAGTGCTCCTAGCATAGGTTTATCAGCAAATATCACTGACATCAAAATAACATGGTGCATGCCTTGTACAAAAAAAAAAAAAAAACAAACAAACAAAAAAAACCAGATGAAAATAGTCAGATCCATTCCAATTCCTACCCTTCAGGAATTCTGGTACAGGCAAATATTTTTCTTTGGTTTTGTTTGGTGTTCTCCTTCATCTCACCAAACAATTCACCTTTAGTTACCAGCCATTACCAATCCATACTTTTGCTGGTTTACTACAAATTTTACATTTCTTCCACATTTTAATATCTTTCTTTAGGAAATCCATTGTACATTTAAAGTATGTATTCTCCCCCAGAAAACAAATAAAACAAATCTTTTCCATTGGAAAGAAGGACATGGTTTTTTAGTTGGCTCTTGTTATCACTATTAAATCACTACACCTTTTGGGAACTCTGAAAATGCACATAACCTTTGAAACAAGCTTAAATGAGAGAAGTCTTGCATTCATTTTGACACCAAAGATAAATATTACTCTTTCATTTTTTTAGAATTTGGTTATTGTAATTAGTAAACTATGTCAAAGATTTTGAGCTAGTAAACATTCTGTCTCTGTTCCCAGAAAAATTAAGATCTTGAATAAATACTGGAAAGCTTGAATGGCGTCACAGGTAAATATTGACAGACTACAATAAATTGCATGTGAAAAGTGGCATAATGCTGTAACCTCTTAGAAAACTGAGAAGTGGTTAAGAGGCCTGCTTGATGGAAAACAAATGTTCTTGAAATTCTAATGGGGAGACCCATCTGCTCATAGATGAACCTTCCTCTCAGTATCTGAATACATTTAATGTCTGAAGGACAACACTTATTTTATACTTTGAAGCACAGAATCAAGTTTAAAGGTTTGAACTTAAGCAATGTGTAGTGTAGTAAAATTAATCCTGAAGGAAATAATTTTCTGATACAACTGTGTGGGAGATACAGATGTCTACAGGGCAGATGGAGAGATAATGCAGTTTGTCATTCTTAGATGACGGAATGTGTTCAAATATTTTATTCTAATTGCATTTTTATGCTTGCTACAGTGGATCACTTATAAAGGCACTATCTATAATTTGCCAGTCTAGCACAGCTTGCTTTTACTGAGAAAAGTAGAGAAGGCATGAAGAAAGCTGTGATATCCTTTAATATTTGTTGAATAAAGTGCCAGAAGGAAGATTTAACATTTTCCATGTGTCTATTTAAAAATGCAAAATCATTTTGCTAGACATTGATTTCCAGAGGAATTAAGAAGCTTGTTTAAAGAATAGGAGGTTGGTTAATGAAAGTAAAATGAGATGTGAAAGTAAGAATGTAATAGGATAAAAAAAATACATGATTTGAAGTTTTGAATGGAATGTCTGATCCAGGCTGTCTCTGACTATGTGATAACCAAACTCTGGCTTACAGGCTAAAATCAGATCTATATTTTTACTTTAGATACCTCTTTTCTGACCATTGGACTCTCAGTTGCATCTCCAATTTTTTTCTTCCAAGACGGTTGTGAAGTTGTCAAATGCCTTTTCCACCCGTGGCACACAAATTTGATTCCATATTGACCACAATCTTTGAAATGTGGATCAGGTTTTGAATACAGTTGGTCCCAAATATTGATCACTTGGCTTGTGGTTTTCGTTTGTTTGTTTGCTTGCTTGTTTTTTTAAGAAGTGGTGAGACATTATTGCAACTGTTGTCAATGTGAGAACTGAATTTCAGTGTGGGGATGGGCGGAGCCCCAGTGGCTCTGCCCTGGNTCACCAGCTGGAATATTTCAGGACTAGGTTTTGAAGAAAATTTGGAGAAATCTCTTTTTTATTTGCAGTATTTCTGTAAAAATTCATCTAGAACAGAATTGTTTTAGCAAGTCATAGGGCCTCCAAATTCTCTGGTTTTGAAAGGCAAGTAAACAATTCTTAAGCTTCCTTCCCTAAAATCTACTAGATGGATGGGATTTCTTCATCAGAGGAGTGTCTTTCAAGTGGAAAACTGCGTTGTGTGTACACATTTCAGGTCATACACATCCAATTGTTTGCTTCCTTAAATAATGAGTAAGCATTATTGGGACCCCTACTTGTGATAATTACCTCCATTTTGCCCTACTGTCATGGTTGCTCCTTAAACACTGACTTGCTAGAAATGGTTTGTCTGGAAATTCAATTTGACTTTGGCTACAGTCCAGAAAAAATTTCAGCACTCGTTAAAGGAAGTTTTGAATGAATAATTTCCTAATACTGTCTTGTTAGATAGAAGTGCCATTTTTTCCATGTAAAATAGTTCATATCATATTGTAGGTAATTTCAGCCTATAGGCTCACTGCTTCTCAGATAGATGAGATTTATTATCCTATGAGTCTTTTCTCAGGAAACAGACAAAAAATAATTTATTGAGTTATCTTTTAGTGATGCTTTTAAAGTGTGTTTTTAAATTTCTGCTTTCTCTGTGTGAATGGCAAATCCTAGTATAGTTTTTCATAATTCTATCTCTAGGGTATAAAGAGAGCCTTTTTAAAAAATTATTTTTGTCTTTTTTTTCTTTTTAAGTGATTAAACATTCTGCGATGTTTGAGGGATTTCCTTTATTATTCTTAATGTGAATATTTCAAAAAATGAAATAGTTATTGTTGTCTTTTATAACACTTCATGCAATAGTTTTTAACCTCAATTAGGCATATTGTGTGGTGGTTTGGCAAGTGGGTGGCTGTTTTTCTGAGAGTTGAGACCCACAAGAGAACTGTTTTATGTTGTTAGTAGGGAAATTCCATGAAAGTTCTAAGAGAGACTCCTCTCCCAAAGAACTAGATTATTTTTAAATGGTGAAACTGACTGAAAATCACAGGTTTTGTCTCTTTATATTGTTAGTGGGAAAGTGAACACTTGGGGAAGGAGGAGATGTGTTTTGAAAGTTTCATTTTGATGCTCATTTATTTCTTCTAGTGTGTGTTAATAAATCTATCTTTGTAACCTTTAAGTTTGGGCCTGTTTTGCTACTCTCCTGATCCTATCTCACAGCAGAGTTCTGGTAGATACTCAAACCCCTGCACTAAATTTGGCAAACAGAATTAGTCAAATGTGAAACCACTACATGAATTAGTGTTTCTGCCCAGTTGCAAACAAAGCCATCACACATACCAACTCAAAAGTACAAAGATTTCATGAGTTTTAAGCAGCACCTGATACAAAAACTGCTTGTTAAGTTCAGAACATAATTACAGATATTCACAATGCAGGTCTGAGGCCTGATTAAACTGTTGTTGAATCTTCAATTGTCTAGATTTTAGCATTTGGACTGCCAATTAAATTACGTTAATTACATTGCTTAAAATATTTTCCCCAGCTATTGCGAGTGTTAGAGTTATAAAACCTAACTGTTGGAGAGCAACCATTATTTCCAGACCAGGCTAATAGAGTATCAGTGGCAGCATTTGACACAAAACTTAAATTTGTTTCAGGACTTCAAGATGGAGAACTGCTGTATGCAGCAGCAGTTTATCAGGGACCTTCAAACATCACCCTGTTTACTTAGATAGAAGCTGATAAATGTGGCACTTTAGCTCTCTCTTCTGCAAGGTGTCCACCTTACTCTCCTCATCTTCCCTCCTTGGTACACCTTCATTCAACTACAAGATAAAACTCCTGCGGACTGGATCCCAATATGAACCACTCTGAATTAATTCCCATGATTTAGATGCAGTTCCTGAACATTTTGGTATTAAGAGTGAATGTCATGATGGAAGATTTGGTTCAATAATCACAGCCTGTTGAAGTCAGTGGGATTTCCAATAGAGCAAAATCTTACTGAGCATTATGGAAATGAGCCCAAATCATTATACAGTTATTAAATGACTGTGTGCACCAGGAAGGAACAAAAACCACTGGTAGCTATAAATGCTTATAATTAAAACTGGTGGAAAGAAATGGAGCAAAGGGCAATCTAGGCTGACTGCTAGAAAAAATGTTTAATGGTAAGGTTTATCAAACTGTATAAAAGTTCACTGACTAATGGAAGTAATTTTCAGTTATTACACTGAACTGGACAAAGAACTGAAATGTGTTCTAGTAACTTTTTCTGACATAGTAAGCTGAATAGTGACTTTTCAGATTATGTGAATAATTATTTTCTCTGAAAATCTTGTTAGCTAGGCTGTAGGTTTAGTCAGTATCTTCCTTTCTGCTTGAAGATTTTGTATTCTGAGTTGCAGGTGTAGGGAAACATGTAACTTCCAAAACATAATTCTGACTGTGTGACAGGTACAAAATTCCCAGTTGCCTTTAGAAAACAAAAACAAGGGATGTTCAGGACATTTTTCAGGAGAAATCTAGACTGATGAAATCCAGTTTCATGCAGAATTGAGAAATGGGAGAATGACCGCAGGCTAGGCAAAGTTGCATTTAATTCTTTAATGATTACCACAATCACAGAATGGTTGAGGTTGGAAGGGACCTCTAGAGAGCACCTGGTCCAATCTCTGTCTCAAGCAAGGTGAGTTAGAGTTAGGGCTGTGTCCAGTCAGCTTTTGATTCTCTCCCAGGTCAGAATCTTCAAAACCTCCCTGATCAACCTCTGACTCTTCTTGGTCATTCTCATGGTCAAAAAGTGATTTTTGTTGTTCAGAAGGAACCTCCTGAGTTTCAGTTTGTGTCCATCACTGGGGAAGCAAATTACCTGGTTACTGGCCAACGTAAGTTTTCGGCTTTTGAATGCTGTTTATTAAAATGGCCAAAACCTACCTGCATTATTTTTTCCACTTTATTTAATTCCAGTCCCAGTGGCCAGAAGAGAGNTATATACCACCCCAAGGACAAAAAAAAAACCCCATAAAAAAAAAAAAAAAAAAAAAAAAAAAAGTTAACTCTGTAGCTATGTTCTCAAACTGTAATCATCTGATTTGTGAGAAGTGAGAAAATGTAGATTGTGCATGGATTTTGTATCATCTCTGTAAGGTGATGCAGTGACCCTTGAGAAGGATTCTGAAAAAGCTGAATTTGTAGGCCTGGAGTCTGAGTTGTTCAACCATGTGTTGTTCAGTCCTTAAGAAGCTGCAAAATACAATTCACCCCACTTTAAAAAATAGACTTTTAATACCTGCACCTTCTGCTTTTATGATTAATGCTTAAATTGGAAGCACCCAACATTCCTCTCTTAGATGATGATAAAAAGAACAAGAGGTTGGGATAAGAAATCTGCTACTACCCTAAGAAAATGCATCTTAGGAGAAGGTTTCAGATGACACTGTTATTAGTATAGACCTGGCAAGAGTTTGTCTTAGGTTTTTATTAGTGTTTTTGCAGAAGATTCAGAACCAGTTCAGTCCGATATCTACATAGACATGTTGGTGTTCATATGCAGTGCAAGAGGCCTTACATACATTCTTTACCATAATTATCAAGAGAAAAATTAATAACCACAGAAATACCCTAAGAAATTCAGTATGCAATAATTTCATAGTAAGAATGTTATATATAAATACTTATTTGTGAATAAATATTCAGAAACAATTCCCTATAAGCTGATCTATTATTCATAAAAAATGAAAGGACTTAACAGGAATTCAAATACAGAATAATACAGAATAACTTTTTTTTCAATATCAGTGACAGATGATTTTTAGCTTAAGGTGATATGAAATTTTGGAACATGACTTTGGTACCTAACATATAGCTGCTAAGATTTAGTGTTGCTGAGCAGTTTGCTTGGATGCCTTTGCAATGATTTGCAAAGCCTTGACGATTTCACAGAGATTAACTCTACCATATGCTTTTTTTCAAAGGCCAATTTTGCCAGGCCATCAGTTTATATGCAGATTAAGCTGGCAAGTGCGACCAAACTTTTAGAATCAAGTAAAATAAATGTTAATTGCTTGTAACTACTTTCAGTTTTCTTATTGCAATTGGAATGTTACAAAATAAAGAAGATAGGTAATAAATGAAATTCCCATTTGGGATGACAGCTGGAGTAGCAGAAAATTTTCCTTTTGTCATGGATTATAGCTATCAGTTATTTTACGTCTAAATCACTTCACTCATCTCTGCTTGGCAGGATTTCTTGGCACCACCAATATTTACAGTGGATGATTCTCTAAGAGAAGGCTGAGAAATATTTTCCTTTCTCACTGCTTATGAATGACTTGTGTTTGGTACCAGAAAGAAGGCAGATTTCTAAGTACACAGTAGAGGGTTTGGGCCCTGGAACAGGCAGGTATGAGTAAATACACCATGAGATTAACTCAGTTGGTTAGAGCACAGAAATAACACCAGGATCATGGGTTTCATACCTATATGGAGCAGGACATGATGACCATTGCAGGTCCCTTCTATTTTGAATATTTGTCCAATGAGAGAATAATAAGTGTTGCTTCTCTGGCCATAGACAACAAAGTGAAACAGAATAGATACTGTAGGAAAATGTGAGGTGTCTGCCACAGTGGCCTTTAAACTAGGGTCAGGAATTCAGTAATCAAAAAATGCACTTTATTACTACTGTCCATAGCTCAATTAAAAAGTACACTCATAATCTCATATATATATATATATGCACATGTAACATAGACTTACAATTTATAAATAGCTTGGTGGATAATTTCCTGCTTTTGTCCTGACATCTCAAGCTCTCTCTGCCAGGAAGGAAAGAACATTTTGTTCTCAGAAAACTAATGAACTGCTTATATCTTGTTATATATGGCTTCACTTAGACAATAATATTTTCTTAATTTATGAGTATGTGAGGAAGTTTTTCTGAGGAAAAAGCTAAATTCAAAGTATTGAATGATTTTTGCTTTCAGAAATCTTGCTGCTATGAAAAAGAACAAGTCTGAAAAAATGCAAGGTGAGATTTAGGTTTAGAATTTACTTGTAACTCAGGTTGCTGGACCCTTATAGTGTGTCAGTCCTAAGGTTTATGTAAGCGCTGACACACAGATGAGCTTGTGGTTAGATTACAGGGGAGATAACTGCGAGATGGGAGAAATCTTACACTGATACTGATGAAAACTTGCAGCTTGTTTTATTTCTGTGAAGGTATTCATTAAACCTTTGTTAACTTTATTGTCTAATTCTAGATGTGAAAACAAATTACTAAAATTCATTTATCCTGTGTTCTTTGCAAACAATAAAGCATGTAGATAACTACTTAATAAAACTTCTAAGAGTCTTGAGGGAGAACAGGGGCATGTTTTTGTTTAGAGGAGCTAAAATATCCTGTATTTGTAATACAGCTTCTCTGTGGTGGGAATACTTTCATGAGAAGAGACTCCACGGTGACTCCCTGATGACAGGAGAAACCACCAGAAATTCAAGGATGTAGGAGAAGGGAATACAGGTGACCTTGCCCCTGATAAAAGTAACAGCTGTGTTAATTACCCAATACAGCCTCGCCCCTGATGAGTTACAGCTATAGCCAATAAAGATAACTGTGATAAAAGGGAGTGGGTTAGCTGCTAAGGGGGAAATAATGAAGGAGGAGGAGCATTGTGGAAGAGGGCTTGAGAAGATCATGAAGATCTTCATGAAGTGGAGGGCTCCTGAGAAGAGAGAATTACTGCTGTGAGGTCAGTCTGGGTCTGCAGTCAGAGCCTCTTTTTGGAACTGCAGGAACAGTCTAGCTGAGTAAAAGCCTGCAGTCAGAGTCTGCAAACCAATACAGGCAGTCATAGCTTAGCAGGCAATAACCAGCAGTCTGACCCTGGCTGCAGCAAGCTCCTGCTGTAGGTTTCCCTTGCAACCTCTGTGAATGGCTGGAGTGAGGATGGCTGAGCTGTAAAGAGGAATAAACAAGGACCCTTTTCATGCTGTGATAGACAAGAAGTCTGTGTCTCAGCTCATTTCTATTCTCTAACAAGAGGGCTGATGCAATGGTTTACATTATGTTTGTAGATAGCTTCTGCTCTTTTAGACTTGAGACACCTAGAAAAGGTACTGAAAGCCATCTTGGTTTACATTTGTAGATCCCAGCACTAATTTTTATATTCCAGGAAAAGGTTTCTATGCTGAACAGGTAATGCACATTCAGAGTTTGGGGAAGAATAATTTTATTTCCCTTAAACTTAGTAGCTACCATGGTGAAAAAAGTTAGCAGGCTCCTAAAAAAAATAGGTGTTCAGTTAGGATGAAGTTTTTTCTGGAGGGGAGAGGTGGGAAGTTCAAGGACTAAAATAGGTATCATAGCCTAGAGGGGTCAAAAATTTAAATTAAGAGAGTAAATGACTATGGAATAAGAAAGAGGAAATGAAGATGGCAATTTAATGAATAGCAAGGAAATGGAAATATTAGCTATAATTAAACACTTATTGGGGGAGACAGAAAATTAAGGAAGGCTGAAGTGAGGAAATAAGTGATTTACTAATCAAATCATCTAGAGGAAATCAATAAATGCATCAAGAGGGTGCATCCTAGAAAGAAGAAACTGCACCACCATGAATATAAATAACTCAATAAGAAAGACTATGCATAAATATTGAGATTCAAAATAAACAGGAGGCAATTATATCTCATTAAAGGGCAGGTGTGGGAGTACTTGGAAATATTGCCCACATTGATCATTTGAGACAATATACACTTCCCACGATACTGGCAAACAAAATCCATTAAGGAATGAAATTGGACATTGGGATGAACATTTCTCAAATTTTAAACCAGGTTAGATAATAAAATTAGAGTAAGTTAGATGTCAGGCCATGTTTAGAGGTGCATATCTTAAAGATGTAATTAACTTAGTTAAAAGTTGTAGACTTTTTGTCTAAAGAAAATGTGCTGTAAAGTGTAAGAATTTGCCACACCTCAAGAACCTTGAAAGGACTGCCTTTTTAAGGTTGTTTTTTTTTTCTTCGAGACCAATCCTAGAAAAAAAAATAGGTTTAGTAGACTAAAAAAGATAGAGTAAATAATAAGAGTAGAATAAAACATGTCAGCATTTCTTTCTCAGTTGGACCACAGAAGCTTTCTTGGGGTGACCAGATGGTGGAGAAGGAAGGTCACGAACTCTGAAGAAACCTTTATTGCATGAAGGCTTTGACCAACAGAGAAGAAAGTTTTCCCAAAGCTATTTTGTGGAGGCAATATAGAAGAAAGCATGAGGGATGTGGAAAACTGAACTGCTGACCTCAAGTTTTCCATTTTACTTATGATATCTGTCAAGGAAAATGGAAAAGTTCTGCATCCTTTGGAAAGCTTTTTCCTTCCCACTATGTGTACACATCTTCATGAAGGGAAGACATGACACTTGGAAAGACAGTGGTAAGGAGTAAAGGAGGAAATAGAAAGAAAATGGCAAAAAAGAAGAAAAATATATGTAACAAAATGCCAAGGGTCATGGACATAGTAAGGAAATAGCAGAATTGTATTTCATCAGTTTCAAAATGTTAGCCCTTGTGGTAGAAAAATATTTTAATGAATATACTGAAATACTGCCTTTATTTTTGGTTATCATCTTCAGAATAAGGGTTAGAAAATTCTCTTTATTCCCTCTTTCTCTCTCTCTGTCCCCTAAAAGCACAGGCTAATGCTTACCATGTCTTTTTAAAGGGATACACAGGATAAAATCTTCCATTCACACGGAGACCCACTTTGGTGGAAAATGAGTCATGAATACAGAGCCTAGTGTAGACCTCATTAAATTTATCATCTGCTTGATGTTGCAAATTAATCTTAAACTAATCAGTTGGTATCTTGAAAAAGTGGATATGTCTGAAATAAAATTCACATAATACACTGGTTGTCACTTAAATAGCAGGAAGTCATAAGCCAAGCACAAATGGTTAGATGAAAGGTACCTTTCTTCATGCTAAACCTAGGAAGACAAGACAGGTGAGATTGCTACAAGAAGAAGAAAAAAAATTGATTCATTTAACATTGACCCTAAAAAGTTTGGTGAACTGGAGGTATATTTATGGACAAACCTCCTTGTTATTTCTGATACCATAGAATAGCAGGTGGGTCTTGATGCAGGAGTTAAAACCACATCTTCCTACTGCAAAACATGGAGATAATCTTCAAACCAGAAAACATGAATTTAGGTCTTCTCTACTTTACAAGCCCCAAATGGCTGAGGTTGGGAGGCAGCCTCTGGAAACAGCAGTCCAGCCCCCAGTTCAAAGTCAGGCCAGCCAGGGCAGGATGATCAGTGCCACAGGTGGATCCCTAAACCCAGAGGTTATAAAGTATGTTGAGTTTCTTTCTTCAAAGTTCCACAGCTGGAGGGAGAACAGTGATGTGTTTTTAGAGAAACAACATATCATGTAAACACTTTGTTTATGTGCATGCTGGGAATCCAGGAAGCATAACAGTAATCAAGCAGAGGAGGTAAATAGATATTTTTTGGATTAGTGCTCCAATAAAAATGTTTCAGCTTGAGGCAGGCTATTGTAGACAGAACCCTTCTGGGAGAGAAAAGATCCCTTTGTGGCTCTCTGACTTGCTTAAATATTCTAGTTACTCGTTCAGCAATGTTATTGGTTGGTAATTCTACACATATAGCAGAGAGGTATCTGCTGAGCTTAGGAGGCAGGCCCCCTCCCTCACTTCCAGCTTATTTTTATGGAATCAGAGACTTCCCAGGGTGCGATAGCAGCTGGATGGAGGTTCCTGGGGTTAGTTTGGATTCAGGGAGAAAGTTAAGCCACTCCCTCTCACTTTGAGTGTATTTTTAATTTGAGCTGGTTGCTGAAATACAATTAGGTAGATGGCAACACAATCATCTGTAAAGTTGTTCTTTTCTGCCCTTTAAAAGGAAATTGAAAATAGTAGATAAACCGAATTTGTGGGTAATTAGAATGACCTGTTAATTGTCACACTGCAGCTTGACACTCCAGCTGATTTGCATATGATTTGCTCAGAGACAATCTTCTGACATTTCCTAAGGGCCCTGAGAAATGTGTGGCTGAGCACCCAGCTGACCCTGCTGCACTGGGTAAACTACAGGTTGCCTGGATGATTTGTGATCTCACTGCGCCATTTAAATGCCTGCTCAATTATCTTGGCCACTGGTGAAGGTGAATGAAATGAACTTGCTGAGCCATCAACTAGCGAAGCGAGGTAGAAGCATGCGTTCCCACTTGTCTCACTACAAGGATATTTCCTCAGGGATGGGACAGAGAGGATTGCTGTCATTTCTGAGCTGCTGAAGGATATCTTGAATCACATATATGTGTGCAGAATAATAAGAGGAAGAACAGAAATCAGCTAGTAAAAATTTTATCTGTCTCCCTTAAAAGTAAAGGGATATTAGTACCGAAGGAAGGAATGGAATCTTCCTGTTAGTGTATCAGGTCTGAAACTGAAAGATTCAAATGTGTGAGTCCTTTCCTGCTGTTTTCTAGACAGAGTTAAGAGCCTTTGTTAGGAAAGAGGATGTGATGACCTGCAGACTCCTGCAGACCAAAGTGATAGGTGACAATCACACTGAGGTTAAAGTAAGCGAAGTATCAGGGTGAGATTTGTTCAAACCCCTGGGTGCAGACGATTATAGCTCAGTAACAGCGAGTGGTGCCTTTTATTATGCACTATCCTCTCAGGCAATGGGATGGAGGTGAGGTAAGATAAAGAGCTGATTGATATGATTGTCCTGAAATCCCCATGTGTGGGGGAGGAAATACATAAAATATTCCTCTTGTCAAGCATTCCTCTTTACTGAAAGTAGAAGAGTATGTCATTTAAATGGAATGTATTTTTGTTTTCTTCTTTGCCACTGTTATAGGATGAAAAGAATGGAAGCTGTAGAGCAGCAGTCAAAGAGAAAGTATGGAATTAGCACAAGGATGGAATGGTTTTAACTGTAAAGAGGAGAGATTTAGATTAGATGTTAGGAAGAAATGCTTTACTGTGAGGGTGGTGAAACACTGGCACAGGTTGCTCAGAGAAACTGTGGATGCCCCAGCCCTGGAAGTGTTCAAGGCTAGTTTGGATGGTGCTTTAAGCAACCTGGTCTAGTGACATCACTGCCCATAGCAGGGCAGTTGGAATTGGATGATCATTAAAGTCCCTTTCAACCCAAACCATTCATTACCATGATTTTATGAAATATTTTGATTCAGGCTGAAAAGAAGCTTCAACACAATTTGGGAAGAGGAAGGAAGGAAAAGAAAATCATTGATTTTGGAGAAATTTTAGCTTGGTTTACGTATATTTGCTAGAATCTATTGTCTTATTAACTTGATAATTTGAAATTAAATTTTGAAAAGATTTTTCAATATGGAAAACAAATTCCAAACCCATTTTCAAATCGCCTTGCCAGAAAAGTAAACTCCTGGTTTAATGAAAAAAAATGATATTCCAACTCTTGATTTCCTTCCACAAGAAGAAGATTAAGATCAAGAATTAACTTGATTCAAAAGCAGCTGAAAGCCTGTTATTTAGACACAAGTTAAGATCCCAAGCCTCTCTTGCTCTCAAATACTACATTCTGAACCAGAGAAAATATCATCTTTCACTGCTATTATTTCAATTATAGACTACCACAATAAGTCTTTTTAGAAATTTGTTGGGTTTTTTTAATTACTCATATATCAATTGAATTAGTGCCATTATAATATAGCATATGTTTTATTTGAAATCCTAATTATGCCAGATATTTATGGAATTTCAATTTCCTGTTTTATTGGTGTATTTCTTACACACATACATAACATATTTCACAGCACAGCAGGACTGCATAAAATAAAAGGGCTGGGTATTGGTTTTTATGGAAAGCTATCATTAGTGAAAATTAAATTAATTGTATTATGCATTGTGTGCTGTTGGTTTTTTATGAAAATACTATAACAAAACAGCAGGATTTCTCAAGAAGGGAAAAACTCTGTAAACAAAACATCAAATACCTCACCAGGAAGCATTAAATTTCTGAAAACTAGTAAGAATTGAACCATAATTTCTAGCCTAATGGGGATGTTAGAACCACAGCCTCTAAAATACTGTCTGTACTTTCAATTCACACCAATGACGTTGCTTAGTCCTTTTAGCCCATTACTGGTAAATTCAGGTGGTCTCCAGAGTAACTTGTTTCACACCACAGAAAGATTCTTCAGACTCTGGTTAGCTGGATAGGACTGGATCATATTTAAATACAGTGACCATATTTGGCATTTACTTCATTCTGCTTGAGAAATTCTTGGAAATTTTTAAAGTAATTTTTTGTTTTCAAATGATAGGGAAAAAAATCTGCCACAACTAGATTGCGAAAATCTGTCAGAAAGAGTTGTTCTCCTCCATCCAAATAATTTTTTTAAATTTTCCTTTTTGCATCGGTGTGTGTAATTTTTTATTGATTACACATCTATTGAATTGATCCATGAACTTATAGCAAAATAATTGCTGTGAAATCTAGAATGTCCATTAAATAAACAGAGGTTACACAAGGTTGCTGTTACCCACCAAAATATCTACAGACTTTGAAACATATCCCAGTTGGGTTTCTCAGTGTAAGAGCACAGATTTTACGGATTATATTTCTGCAGTGCCAAAACAGATCTATTAAAAGTCTTTTTAATTCATCACAGGACCTTGCCTCCTGTTCTAATCTGGAGCCTGAAAGCTGCATACACCATGAATCTCTCTGGAGTATTTACAAATTCACTTCTATGTTAAAAAGTCATCAGAAGGAAAATTACCTCATCTGAACACTTTTCTGAATAGAAGAGAGCCTGAAGCATTTATTACAATTTCTCATTTTTTTGGTGAAACTTTTAATCCAATATTGATACGTAATACTCCCTGAAATGTGAAAGTGTGAATACTTATGGCATGTACAATGAGGTATTTAAATCAAATAGGCATTAAGAAAATTAAAGCAATGCATTTCTGCAGTAATCTGTAACTGTTTGATTGCTTAGCTGATTTCCTTTTTTTTTACAGGTGAAAATTTACATAAACCATAAATTTTATTTTAGTAGCTTTTTCTCAGGTATGTAATTTGGTGCTTCACTATATTAGCTCTTCAGCTGCAAATTGCACTGCAGACCAGTATGACACAAAATATATTTTAATAGAATAAGGAGATGATCAAGAATTGTTCAAGTGGAAAACCAAAATTAGTTGGAGCAGAAACAGAGAAGTGGCAGTGATGCAGATAGAAAACAGGAATCTGTAAAACAAACCTTTTGATTTGTATCTGTGGAATGAACTTCTTGGAGTGAGAGTGCTATCCAAGACACACTGCCTAAGATGATGAAAAGTAGGACAGCTGGCAAAGGGCTGTTTTCATATGGGGACTGATACTTCAAAAAAAAGGAAAAAATCCAGCCTTTTATAGAAAAAGCCAAGTCACTGACAAAATGTAGTTAGAAAGCCTTAAATCCTACAGAATTCAATGAAATGGTTTGATTTCTTTCTTCCCTCCTGCACCCCCTCCCCCGCCTCAAGTGACTAAACTGTCATGAGAAAAACAAAACTTTCAAAAGTAAAATGAAAAATATTTATTTTCTGGAATTGATCATCACCAAAAGAGGTGCAGCATAAATTTTTTTTAAAGAGTCATTGAAGATTATTAGGTCTCTGGTATTTGTGGGAATGCTTTTAAAACTGTTTTGAGGCTGATCTATCAGTGACTAACAAAGAAAAGTGGAGATGGGATGCTGTGACATGTGGCTTTCAGTTAAAATAAAGGAAAAACCCCACAAAAGCTGACAAATCTTAGATCTGTTTTTTATGGGTCTTTCTAGGGACAAAAATATTTAAACTAAACAATTCAATTCCTACAATATCTATTTCCTTCTGTTTTCCTTAGATTTTCTTACTCAGGAACAGAGACTTTTTTGTTGTTTTCAGGCCACTGTTAGTAAAAAATTAAGTTTAAAAATTGAGATATATAGCCTTAAATCAGGCTTTAAAAGTTGCATTTATGCATTTGCTGTTATTTCCAATAATGTGCATCATATGGTAACAAACCTTTAAAAATGTGGACAGCAGTGCACAGCTTAGGAGGATTGGCTTAAACAACATCCAAAGCATCAGACTTACCTGAAGACAAGTCAGAACTTCTGACTTTTTCTTTGACTTCAGTAGGTGCTAAAGAGAGGTTAGTTAAGAGGCACTTATTACATGCCCATATAATGACACTTAATTTTAAAATGAAAGCAGTGCTGTAATGTCTCAGGTCTATAAATGTGTATTTAAGTTGTGGCTGTGGCTTTCTCTTTGGCAGGGAACAACACGTAGAGCTGTGCCTAAGTGCTCTCTGCAAATTACCAGCCAACTTGCCAAAAGGTGGCATCTGAGTGAAGCAGATGAGTTATAAATAGCCCTTGTAAGGCTCAGAATTAAAACTGGACTGTGGGAAGGGAACTGCTTGGACATTTTTCAACATTTTCATAGGAACAGTAGGATAGAGTAACACTACTTCAATAATATTAATTCAGACCCCAGTGGGACCATTCCTTGTGGCAGATGGTAGGGCACAGAAGCATGGACTCCTCAGACATCTTTGGTGTTTTTCTCTCCATTTCTTACCATTGTAACTCTGACATTTTTCAGTATCTCTTATTTTGAATTTCATTCAGCTTTTGTCTTCACTACCATTTGTGATTTTCAAATGATAGGGACATCATTAAGATGTGACATTTGCTTAAGACATTTGCTTACTCTGTGAAAATTACTGTTTCTGCTATGAAGTGTAGATTTGATGCTTCTGGTTTCGTGCACTGGCTAGGGAATCTCACCTTGACATTTCAGGCTTATCTAGCCATCTTCAGATGTGTTCAAAAACTCAGTGTATATGGCTTTATAACTACCTCACATACAGGCAAAATTTGTGTATCTACACTACCTTTGACAATTAAGTTGATGTGCATCCCTAATTTGCTTCCTCTAGAGGGATTTAGTTTACAAAGCCTCTGCAAGAAAGAGACAAGATTCAGTGCTGAAACACTGCATATGCTTAGCTGCACTGGATCCATGTCTAACTCAAATAATAAAAGGCTGTGGCATTGTCTTGGAAAATGCTAATGGACAAGGATCATTAAAGAAGGCAACAGTCACACAAAGGTAATTGTCACCATACTCTTCTATTGCATTTCCTTACCTATAAAAAGGTAATTTAAAAAAAAAAATCAGTTACATTGAAGCATAATTTCATTTTGAAATTACATCTTCATTTGATTTGAATTCAGGAAATGCATTTTCATTCAGTTTCCTTTATTATCTTTTGTGTAGAAGGGAAGACTTGCCATTCCTTGTTTTTGAGGCCGACTCTCTCCTCATGCTCATAGTGATAGCACTACACTTATTCACAGATATAATAGTACTTTACCAGATGGATGAAAACAGATGGGCTAGTTTTATTTATTTTTTTCCCTTCCTCTTAGTTTCTAAATAAGGCTAAATTTCTTGCACCTAGTAAATTGACCCTACTTTTGTATGGGGGAAAAAAAAATCAAATCTTTTATAAAGTAATTATTTAGCCATAATTAGCAATTCATGCCTGAAAATTTAAAAATATTCAAAAGGATGTTCATAAAAATTACGCAAAATACATAAGTCAATACAATTCCTCCACTGAACTGTAAGAAACAATTCAAATGCAAATTCTTTTATTGTTGAACTTTTATTTAAACTTCTGGCTTAGAGTATCACTAATGCATTTCTGAAATTCAAATGAGTACTTCATTTTGTAAATTCAGGTTTGTGTCTATGAAAATCTTCCTTGGTCCTCAGTTTATTCTTCAGAGAGAAAATAAAATCAATAACCCTTTCATCAAGGACATTTCATGCTCTAGTGAAAAGCTAACCAGGTATGTACAGTTTCAGGCATTTTAACTGTTTGCTTCACAGGAAGCACCATCTTCTAAAGAGAAATTTGACTGATTGTCTGCTCCAGCCAGCCCAGACAACTGATGTCATGTATTTGGTGCAGGGAGGATGTGGGCAGGGCTGCAGGGAAAGCAGTCACTGACACAGGCTGCCTCTGCCATGGTCTCTTTGTGTGAAAATACAGTTCAGCCTCTTGTGGAACCACACAGCTGAGCCTGAAGGAGCTGTGTACTCAGGTAAGATCTGCCTAAACAAACAACTACGCATGCAAAAAAAAGCTTTTAGTAAGGAGGCTGAAGGTAAACACAAATTGGTTGATTTTGGTTTCGATTTGTTTCTTTTTCAGCAGCAGCATGTTTGCAACAAGGAGCAAAGTCTTGCAAAAGAATATGTAGAAAGGGTTTGTAGCTATAGAAAAACTCCATCCCCTACCCCATAGCAAGTAACAAAACACAAAGTCTTTTGGGAAGATTTACAGTCATAGAACTACAGAATGGTTTGTGTCGAAAAGGACCCTTAGATGTAATCTAGTCCAAACCTGTTGCAAATGAGCGAGGACATCAACTAGATCAGGTTGCTCAAAGCCTGCCCAAAGTGACCTTGAGGTCTACATTTGTTACCTCCAATGTGCTCCCTTTGGGAGAAGCACAGGGAGCAAGACTTGGACCTGGCAGGCATTTGTCACAGTCCTTCACTGAGGCAGCTGGACACATCTGGACAGTCCCCACCTGTAGATTGAGGATCTTGTCCCTTTTGGAGTGCCAGATGGTACTGAGAGGAAGCAAAGAGTGCACATTTGCTGTGGTAGGTAGTGAACCTCTCCAAGGAGGTTTCAGATCATCTGAAGCAAGAACTGGAAGGTCAGTTCTGGTGAGAAGCATTTTAGAAAGGCTTGAAACGAAACTGAGCCGACTCAGTCCTTGCTGAACAAGGTTTTTACGTTTTATTAGTAACAAAAAAAGCCTCCTACAACAAATCCTTTGCTAACATTTTATTCTCTTTTTCCTTTTGGAGAAATCCACAAGGCATCAAATATGTCTTAATGATGGGACTTGGGAGGATGACACAATGAATGAGACCAAGTTATAAATGAACAATCTTATGCAATATGTGCATACCTATCAAAAATGGAATAATGGCTTTTGCTCATCCTGCCGCTTGACAATGATGCATTTGAATTCCATTTAGAAGTGTGGAGTTTCTTGGCAAAGGCAAGAGACACGGTCTGGGACTGCTCTTTGAGCTTTCCAAGTGTGGGATGGGTGTTGAATGATGCATCAGCACTATCTTGAATTCAGCTTTCCCTGAGCCTTGTAAAACATGCCCGTGTAAAACTTGTCCAAATTTCATAGCAGATCTCTTAGAAAGGTATGGTATCATTAACATGCATAGTAGTAAGATTTTATAAGTAATAGTAATTAAGAGAGAAAAAAAAGTTATGTTTTTCCAATTTTAGATGGAAAACAGCATGAACTGTTTTCCAGCAGGAAGGATTCTCTCAAAAAAACACATGCTGTAGCCTAAAATTGTGCATAGGCATAATGAAAGAGCCAGTAAATACAGGAATTTTATTTTAAGGCCAAAGAGGAAATAGAAACCTCATAGCCATTTCATGACAGGACAGCATCTGGCTAAGCTGCAGAAGACAATGATCTACTTCAGAAATAAATGAGATGATAGACATTCTGGTTAAATGTAATTTTAATAGCACTGGGAATTTTCATTACAATGCTCTCGCACTATTACAGCCCTGTGTTTTCAGAAATACTCAGTTTTATCTTCCAAAAAGGTCTCTAGGGATAAAATAGATCCTGATTCCTCTGACACATCAAGTCAATCTATTCCTACCAATATTAAAATCCCTAAGCCCATGCTATGGGGAAAACTCTTGTAGTCAGAAGCATCGCAAGAAAAATTCTCAAGGGTACACAAGTGTACAGCTCTGCCTACACCTGTTTTCTCAAATACATTTAAGAATGTCCTGATTCCAGACACAACAGAATTAAGTTTTGCAGCAGCCAAGAGAGGAGACATCTGGGACACAAAGGTTGTCTGTACCACTCCATGTTATTTTCCAGGATGGGGGAAGGGCTCCCGGTTGTGTAGTGTGGTGCAGGGGGTGGTTGGGTATTGTGGAGGTTTCTGTGAGAATCATTTGCCTCTTTCTTCCACCTTCTGTCATTAGTGTTGTTGCCTGTACTGTTCGTTTTCCTATCTCAGTTGATTCCAGTAAATTGATCTTATCTCAAACCCTGATCCTTGTGCCTCCAATTCCCCTCTCCAGCCAATTTCAGGGAGAGAGGGAGAGGGAGTGGGGTGCAAGTGAGTAGTGCATGGTTTGGAGAGTCTCAGTAGAAGCACTAAATTGGGGAGTACCATTCCTAAACGACTGCAGCCTTATTTGAAAATTAATCCTGTCTTGGCTGGAACAGGACAAAGAGCTATTACAACCACCCTAGGTAAATCTCCTGCTTTACCCAAATGTAGTTGTGATGGTGCCAACGCTATTGAACCTGTACTAGATTTAGACTCTAGTGTTCTTAAAATATAAAAAAATGCCTTATTCTTAACATTCTTGGGCATAATTTTCATATATTCCTCTTTGCAACTGTCAAGTTTATTTGTATTTCATTTTTGTCAGAAGGATTTCTTGCCTTTACTTCCTGTGTGCTGTGTATTGGAGTTCTGTTTTCTCTCAGTTTTCTTTTCAACTCAACAAGTACAGTTTTAATTAAAAGGGATTTCCTTCTCTGGAACATAGTAAATATTTTAAAATAATTCCCCCTTTCTAGTCACATTTATAAAATTTTATTTTCCTCCTCTTCAGTCTTGTATGTATGTATGTATGTATGTCCATGGCAAATTTAAAAAAAATAATTCACCTTGATTTGTGTCTTATCTTTCTAAACTAAAAATTAATCATCTTTTCACTGATCATATTAGAAATGAGTTTTCAGCTTCCAGACCCAGCAGCAGCATGTCAGCATTTGGGTATTGGACTAATAGCATGTGGCCATTAATTTTGTCATGAAAATATGCAGGAGAATATAAATAATTTCTTAGAAATACAAAGTATAAATCAGAGGGACAGCTAAAGGATTAATCCACCTGTCTACAACTATTAATAAAATTGTTAATCTGTTGCTTGCTCAGAAAATGAAAATCAGGTCTGATTGATTGCAGCATTTTTATCTCCACAATTTTCAGTGACAGACAAAACATTACAGGGAAGCAAAGCCTACAACAATCCTAACTTAGTTTAGTGCAGGTAATTTCTGTCTCTATCCACACTCAAACAGTATGGTATGAGACTCATCTAATTTCCTTGTTCCACCACACAGAAACCCACCAATGAAATTTATAGGTTTTATGTTATTTTACAGAGCAATTCTAACTAGGTTAAATTAACAGGAACATCTTATTCAACACTCGCATGGATAATCTCTTGCCAAACTCAGGGGCGTTACAGCTTGGTTCAGGGTGTGTCTGATCCACATCCACGCCCTGATATGTGCTCGACTTATGAACACAGACAAACTGGCTGAATTGTATCATATGATCAGAGCTCCAAGAAGCTTGACTTAATGTCAACATTATCTTTCTTGCTATTTTCAATCTGCAGAATGAAATTACAACTGGAGTGATTGGAAAAGCATGCATATTTTTAACCTTTGGAAACTTATGGATTGAGCACTGGTAAAGCTAAGGTTGAAATCATGACAGTTTCTTTAGGGTCTAGGAAACAACTCTTATGACCAACAGCTCAGGGAACTGGAGTTGTTTAATCTGGAGAAGCAAAGGCTCAGGAGTGACCTCATTAATTTCTACAGCCACCTGAAGGAGATTGCAGTGAGGTGGGGGTCAGTCTCCTCTGCCATGTCTCAAGTGAAAGGATGAGAGCAAATGGCCTGAAAATGTTCAGGGAAGGTTCAGATTACATATTAGGAAAAAAAAAAAAATCACTGAAAGAGTCATCAGGCAGTGGAATAAATTGCCCAGGGTGGTAGTGGTGTCACCATCTCTGCAGGCATCTATATGTGGCAATTGGGGATATGGTTTTGGGGTGATTTTGGTGGTGCTGGGTTGACAGCTGGATGAGATGATCTTGAAGGTCTATTTCAACCTTGATGATTCTGGGGTTCTTGCTTTGCTGTATTTTCTCCAGCATGGAGGTCTGTTTCATTCTCAATTGTACATTGTGAGACATTTAATGTTTATCTTTTTGGTAATTTTTAGGAACATTGCCTCAATAAAACATCTAATTTTAATGTTCACTGTTCAGTAGGAGCGTTCTTGTGAGACCTCTTGTATATTCCTGTATCACCTCCCATCAAAGATGAAGTAGAAAAATACAACAGCATCCCTTACTGAAAATAAAATTGACTTAAGTGAGCTTAGTCTGAAGTCTTAAATTATTAACAAATAACACTACATATCTAACAGCAAGTTAGATATACATAGGCAAGTCTATTTTGGTCCTCTGGAAATAATGGAATTACTATTAGCTATGCATTCCTAATCTTCTTCAAAAATTGCACAGTCATCAAGGATCATCAAGGAAATGTGACTGCATTAAACATGTTCTAGGAGTATATTTTCACACTAACCACAAATAGAAAAAAAAAGTTCTTTACTTTCACACATAATACCCAAGATATCATCCCAAGAAGATGAAGACCAGTTCTTCATAGTGGAGGAGGGAGAATATGAGAGAGCACAGGCACAACGTGAAACAAGAGAGGTGCTTCCTGGATATACAGAAGAACTTTTCTCCATGAAGACACTCTCAGTCACTTACTTGGATCTGATAAGCACATCCTGTTCAGCTCCACCATGTGAAGTAACAACACACACACGCACTTAGCCTTGCATATGGTTTATAGACATAAAATCAGAGTAGGTAAAAATTCAAGCTGTCCTTTGGAGGGTTTCAGTTCTTCCTGAAGAATTCTGAAAGATGTATAAGAAAAGTAGTTCAAACTCAAGAACAACTTAGCAATGCTTTAGATAGCTAAAGCAGATGGAAGAGCCTGTGTGTGAACATTTTATTTAGGCATTTGGAAAGGCATCAAAAAATCCCTAATTTAATGCTCTATACTGATTGTTTAACAAGAAGAGAGAATTTCACTTCTCTTCTGTAAGATCTCTGCTAATTTCTTAATAGTCTCTTCTCCTCATTAATAATAGCAGTAAGGTTCCATATGGAAAAAAAAATCATGGGAGAAGTATTTCAGTGTCATTTCTCTTAAGAAATTACACAAATGTTGCATTGTAGTTACCTAAAATGTAGTCTGAATTTTGTATTTTATCAATATTAATCAATATGTCTAGGTCACTTGCTGTTGTGTTTTATGAAAATTATTGTTCATTCACACTTTCAGTCTTCCAAGAGATCAGCTTATCTCAGCTTGCCAAGAATCTAACACAGCTCCTCAGTGTACAATGACCTTTTCCTTCTGGGTGAGTTAGGGGAGGATTTGATGTTGGAATAAAAGTAAAAGTAATTAATTTTGGAATTTTCTAGGATGAGATTTTTATTTTTCAGTTCCCTATAAACCTAGTCATTGTCTCCTCTATAATTCTCCCCTATAATTCTCCCTGGTCATGTTCTGAGAGGGTAAATAATGTGATCAAGTTGAGATCACAGATCTCAAGGGATGGAAAATACTAGTGGAGAAAATTACCAACCTGATAACATTTTAACCAGGTTTCCAAGCAGAAGAATTAAAGCTGTGTTTCAAACAGGAATTTCCATGTCTTGTACATTCCAGATGCTAAATTGTGCCAAACCTCCAAGTAGAGTTACCAGCATATTAACTTATTTCTTACAATAAAAGAAAAGGCTGCTTCTAGCCCTGATCCCTGCTTCTGTCCCACTGTCTTATTAATATATTGTGATCAACTGGAAGAGGAAATTGATTGAAAATTAAACAAGTAGTGAAAACTACTATTTTTAGCTTATCCATGTTCCTTGCCTATCAAACAGCTCCACAAACAACCATAGTGCTGCAAATGAAGCAATGAACTGGAGCAGTAGCTGACATCACTGTTCGAAGAAATATAAGTATAAACTCATAATTCTCCTTTGTCATGATGAGCTAGGTATAAGTGCTTGTGAGTCTTCTTTCCCCTTATAAAATTACTATTTGAAAGCTGTGAACTGTGAAATAATTTTAATGAAATACCAACTCTGAAATTTAAAGATGTCAAGGTTTATACCGCACATTGCTTTGTCACTGATCATCCTAGCAGAAGCAGCCAGCTAATGGGATCCTCTCCTGATTCTGCATTTCCATTTCAAATATTTGGAACCCAAATGTACATAAAATTCTCAAAAAAAATTACCAAAAAATTCTTAGAATCCCGTTGCCTCACTCCATTTCTTTTCAGACTTTATAGATCCATCTCTTACTGAACAACTGGAACTATGACTTTTCTAAATAAATTTATATGGTGAAATGGATATTAATATTGGTTCATGCTGTCTTCTTCTCTGAGCATATTTTTGTGCAAAGATTAATATTGAGCAGATATTATTGTGCCATCTTTACTTTTCGGAACTATCTAACTCTTAACAGCAATCTTTTCTCTTGCTTGAAGTTTTTCTTTGATTTAGTCTCCTCAGCTTTTCTGCACGTTCCATTTTTCCTGCTGTTTGATATGATTATTGAATTGTCTTGAAGACTGAGTATCTCAAAATAGCAGCAATCTCCTGGAACCAAGTAAAAGATGGACAAACAATCTAAGATGGTTTCTTTCTGCTCACATTAACAGGCAGCTCTAAAGTCCTCTCAAGCCAGTAACGAAACATTAACTGAACATATTCACCAGACACTGAGAAAGCATGAGAATAACTCACTAAAATAATGTAGGATATCTTTCTGTTATGTCTTCTGTTATGAAGAAATGCTTCTTATTAAATAATGTAATAGCTGCTAACTAAAGGAATCCTTAAATATTTCCACTGTGAAAATTAGTGCTACTTGTAAATGGATAAAGTTATCTTTTCAGCAGTTGTTTGTAACTCAAAAAGTCATTCAACTGACTTTTGCTGTAAAATTTAAATTTAGGTAAGTGGTCAGGTTTTTAACTCTTTTAGATCAAATGCATGAAGGAGTAGGCCCACAGATTTTTAACTGCTTTTGATTGAATAATTAGTTTTGAGGGAAAGAGGTCTGTTTTGCTCATACAAAATGTATGTGATCTGTATTTAGTGATGACTTGTGAAAGTAGCGGAAACTCAGTTTTATATTTCAGCCACAGCTGTACAGAGTAATGCTGTTTTTTCCACAATTGTCACTCCTGTTTGTGCTTCTTTCTGCAAACTCTGTTGCTACAGTATATTCCCCTTGTTTCTCAAAAATTATCTTCAATGTTTGTTTTGTTTTTAAAGAGTGGGTTTGAAAATACTGTTTCAGTACTGTTTCATTTCTTTAAGCCTGGAATTTCAAAGAGTATAATTACAGTAGTCAGTAATTTATTTTTAATATCTGGAGATATTTAAATAAATATCTGTAAGTATATCTTGTAATAAATCCCTTAAGAATTTGGAAGAAGAAGCTATGAAAATAATTTTATCTATTAGTTAAAATCATCAAAGAAAGAATTTTTTAAATTAATATCTCCTTCTTTAATATTTTTTTCTGTATCTCGTCTGATTCTCATTATGTACATGGGAAGACAAATTTTTTTAGACAACTATTTTTCAGATAGCCTTTATTTTGACATCTCTAAATCATCTTCAACATGATAAGAAGTTATTTTTCACTGAGTTGAACTTCATTCACCTTTACTAGCAGCAAGGCGAATTTTTGGAGGAGAGGAAAAAACGTACTTTTAAATAGATTTTGTACTTGGGGATGGAAAAATGAAGATAAAAAGTTATCACAGTTACAGTACAACTTTTTCATTTCTTATGATGTGGCTGCATTTGAACCTGCCTTCCATGCAGGTTTCCAATTTGGAAAGAATTAGCTATGGGCTTGAGTGAATTTATTAGCCTGATATGACTAGGAAGAATTTCTAGTGAATTTGCTCTAGCACCAAAACTGTTGCTGTTCCTTGTCAAAATTTTAGGTATTTCAGTAACTCAAGAAAAATTTTCAACTTTCACACATTTTTCCAAGTCAAAACTATGGATATAATCAGTGGAAGTGTCTTTCCTTTATATATGCATATGACATTGTTTGGTTTTCCATTACCATGGTTTCACTTCCTGCAGAAAAGCAGATTTTTCTGGCTGACACAGTTCCAAGGTGCTGCTGTTTGAATGGAAGATTATTCAGGTTCCCAAACATTTGTTGCTATACCAACCCAACTGATGGCATGGCCTTGTTGCTGAGCAGCTGGTTTGATACAAATTGAGGTTTTACAAGCTACACTACAAATACATGGCTTGGTTCAAATAAAAGGTTTACAAAACAATCTTCAGCTCCTGAAATCTGCCTTAACACATTTGCTGAATTAAAACTTTAGCATTCATTTAAATAGCGCAATTTCTATTCTCATGAAAAATAAGCTGTATTTATGAAATCTAGTTAACAAAATGTAACTGTTCTGTAACAAAACTTCCTACTGTCATTGATCTTCATGATCTGTCAAGACACTGAAATTAAAATTAGAGAATTTTCATATATAATCTGGAGAAAAATCTGATTTGCTCTTGCAAAATTCTCTGCTCCTTTATTAGCCAGGAAATTATTTGATAAAGTTTCAGCCCAAGAATGAGGTAGTATTTCAGAATCTCAATTACAGTGGACTTACTTAAACAAATATAATTTTTTTTAAAATTATCTTATTTCTTAATTAACCAGTGTGTTTTATTACCATTATGTAATAAAAGACGCGCAGTCCCAAATAAATCAGAAGTAGAGGTTTGGCTCTGGCTGACTGAAGATTAGCCTGGGATGATGGCAGACAAGAATTTAGGTGAGGTTGCAGTGTTCCCTTGTAGTGATGGTGTGGCTGCACTATCAAGAGTGCATCAAGTAGTCAAGGGAAATGATTATTCCTTTCTAGTCAGTATTTGCAAGGGTAAATACTATATCCTCCTATGTCTTCTGTGTCCTCCTTCTCCCCAGTAGGAAACAGTCTGAGACACTGGAAAAAGTTCAGCAGAAAGGTTCTAACATGGCTGGAATGCTGTAGTTTAACAAATGAAGAGACACTAAAGAAAGAGGTTTATTTCAGGCTGGGGAAGAGAAGACTAAAAATGTCACTAGTCTTCAGCTACATAAATGCAGGCTATAGAAGACACTCCCTCCAGCTTCTCTATAGTGCATAGAATGACAGGCAGTGCCCTCAAGTAGTAGCAGGGAAAATTCTGACAGGTACAAGGAAAAACAAAAAATAAATCTGAGAGTGGTTAAGCAGTGGAATATGTTAACTGAAGATGTGAAATCTTCATCCTTGCAGATCTCTAAAAGATGACTGGACAAGACAAGACAAGAAATCCCTTATATTCTGTGATTCTAAGGTCAAGTTAAGCAGAGAGCATATCTGTTCTTTCCCAGGAAAGTAATAAATGGCTACATTTGGTCACTCTGATAAGGTCAGTGAAAGCAATAAATGCCACCCTAGAACTGCTGAAAATGGATTAAACACTGCCTTCAGCTAACCCAACATTAGAGCTGTCACAATCTGTTTACTCTTTGCCATCATTGTCCAGTGACACATTTTGGCAGTGATGATTTATCAGATAAATGTATCAATTGCAGAGCTGAAACTTACTTTGTTTAGTGAAACTTTCCTGAACATCTCTGTCATCTCATCTGCACTCTGCCTACTATGTTTACAATTAGTCTGCCTCAGAGATGACTGGGTATGTGTATCTTCTATCTTTTCAGAACTATGACACATGCACTACTGTACTGCATTACACTGATATTTATGAATATAGGCCTTCATAAAAATGTAATCTTGGCCTTATTGAAAGGAGTGGTTGATCCCCACTAATCATAGTAAGGAATGCACCCTGGTCCCTCTTCATGGAAATGGTGTATGGGGAAGAGTCTGGAGAGAAACACTCACAATTATTTCCAACACTCAAAATAAGGAATGAGTGATGCTTTTCCCAGTCACTTACTCAACAGTAGTAGCTGCAGCATTTTTATAAATCAGACACAGAATGTCTCTCTGAGAATATATCTCATAAAAAATGCCATGGGAGACAGCATTACTCTACCACACATTAGAGTTCAGAAAGCTCTGCTACTTACCACAGAAGTGTAGAAATGAAAATTTGTATGTCCTTGCAACAGTAAGTTTCCTGTTCTGTCAAAAGATACTTTACACTTTAAAAAGGTTGCATAAAATTTTTGAGTTTAGCATTATTTTATGCATTATCTATGAAACATTTCTTTTTCTGTATCTAACTTGCTTCTACACCTACAACAGCATTATGTCAGGAATGCCTTCAATTTGAATCTTTTCCAAATGATGACACAA
This sequence comes from Rhadina sibilatrix, assembly GCA_013400275.1. NCBI lineage: Eukaryota > Metazoa > Chordata > Aves > Passeriformes > Phylloscopidae > Rhadina > Rhadina sibilatrix. Next base: position 77,048 of record VWYO01017224.1, on the reverse strand, counting down.
ACCAGCTGGACTGTATTTTCATTTCCCAGGAATACTTCTTGGCCCAAAGCATGACTCTGTTTAACAGTTTTATCTTTTTTAAGTCTGTGAAATAAAACTTGAGCAAAAGGTAATTATTCCCAGGCAAAAATCCCTGACACATACTATTCACTATCTAGACAGTGACTGTGGCTGTCTGTAGCCCTGGAGCGACCTCATTTCACCATTTTCAGGTTACCTCTGAATAGAGAAAGACTTTTGGCACTCTTTAAGGGCAGTTCTGTAAGGACTCTTCACTGACTTACAAAATGGTATGTGGCTTGGAAAGAGAGCTCTGTGTTTGTTTAGTTTCACTTTTCAGAGAGAAAAATGTGGGGCAACACTGCTTTAGCATGCTTCATTCTGCCTTAAAGTTTCCTTGACTGAAAATAACCAGTCTTCTCTTCAGTTTTTTTTTAGCTTTCTTTTTAAATAAGCATTTTTATCAGCATTTACCATTAATCTCTCCTGAGCGTGACAGTAATGAAGGAATTCACTCATCACTTTTGGATTATTTGTTGTGCTATAGTAAGAACTACTTGTGGCATATGAGGAGCTCTTTGTACTACCAAGACAACCCATACTGCTCTATTGTACTCAATATACTATTCCACTATCCTGAAACCAATTAAATAATGTGGTATGTTAAAAAAAAAAAAAAAAAAGACATATGTTCATTCACATGTTGATTTAGATTCACTGAAGAAATCTAAGATAATTCTATTTGTCATTTGCTCTAGACCATGTTTCATAAAAACCTCAATATTTTTGAAATACATCTTGGGTGTAAATTTGTCACTTTTTAGTGAGATAGGAAATAGTCTTTTCTAGTTTCCCCTCTACAATCTAGGTCTGCGTCTCCAGAGGCAGTCTGGATCTCATATCAAAACACTCCAAAGTCTTCAGAGACCTGGAAAAAGCCTTGTGATCCAACCCCTGGAGGCTCTCTTTTTCAGTGTCAACTATACGTTTGTAACAAAGATTGTTAAGTAGTATTTTCAATTAAGCTTTGCAAAACATAATGTCTCCATTTACAAATAGGCGTCATGATTTTTAAATTAAGTTCTGGGTAAGCTAGCTCATCCATCTAAAATGAAATGTCCCATTCTCATAGATTCACATAACTTTTCCATTTTTATTGTGAACATCATGTTTGTTTTATGTCTGCCCTATTACTTTTTCTTGTTTTCCTCTGAAACAGAAATATGTTGCCAGTTCCTTGGTTTTGCCACATGTTTAGCTATTCCTACTGTTTTTATTTTGCTCCTTCCAAAGGTGCTTATTAAAAAGTGTGCTTTTATTCATCTATTATTACATTGGATTTACTACTGATAGCAGTAATAGCTCAAGGCAAGAAAAATTCAGATGAATGCTTTTTCAGACTACAGAGCTTTGCTACATTTGAATTCATAGATAAAGTACTTGTTTTAATCTAGTTTTCCAAGTCCTTAATGATGAGACTGCCAGTGATGCAAAATTTTGTTTTCTTTCCTTACACACACAATGGAACATTTTTTTTTTTGACCAAATAAAAATTCAAAAGCAGACCTTTTACCATGGTATACTTTACATTTATCTGGCTCCCTTAACTCTGGCTGTGAGCTGGATGTAGGAAAAAGGAAATTGGAAATGACAGAATAGTACCTTAACAGGAGTTGACAGACATTCAACACCTAGGATTTCAGATGCTGGATTATTTTTCAGAGACGGACATCTAGTTTTAAAATTACACTGAGCCAAAGCACAAGCTCACTTTACCCAGAAGCTGTAGTTTTCAGAAATAGTCACAGAGTATAAGAGAAAAATCTTTGGCCTTATCAAGATATGGTAATCAGAGCGTAAAAGAATCTTTCTTTATTGTCCATACAATTAGTGTTTTGGGGGGGATGTTTATGTTTATTTATTTGGGTTTTTGTTTGTTTGTTTTTCTGTTATCAACCTTTTCTTTCAAGTCTAACATGAAATGAAAGTGCAGTATGGTCCTGACCTTCTGTTGTACAAGTTCAGCTCTTAGCTGTGTCACAAAACCAGTAATCCCATTTATCTTTGAATTAAACATGCCACAACTTTCTAAGAAAATAAATTAAATCAGGTCATTAACATTCAAAATACTAAAACAAAAACATATTTAAGCAAAATTGACAACATTGATAACATTCCTTATTACATGTAAAATATCTAACACCATAAATAACATCAGTGATCACAGTAGATAACCTTACAGAATGTGTTTTCAATTCAAATTAGTTATCAAAATCGTGTTTGCAATTACTATCTTTCACTGTCATCTAGTGTACAAAAATACTTTCTGCAAGTGCTTGGTGAAGAAGAATGCAAGAATGCACAGAAGCATGAAACACAAATTTTTCCCAACTAAATTTAAAAACTTTCGATCAGAAAGTAATTCCTAAGGTTTACTTCTGTCCAACTAGTCACTCAGTCTTGAAAAGTCTGTACTGCTGAACATGCATGCCCAGCAAGGAAATATGAAATGTAGAGGAAATACCCTTACAGAACATAGCAGAGCAGGGATTTCAAGTCTCAGTTGTATCAGGGCTATTAGGGCTGCAAGAAAGTACAGTCAAAATACGTCTGTCAATTTGAACAGAAGAAATAAGTATCTAGTAAAGAAAGCCATTAGAATATTTTGCTAAATAAAACTCCCAAGCCCCCCCCCAATAACTAAAAATTTAATTGCCCAAACAAGAACGTGCATTAAATATATTTCATATGTTCCCACAAATTGTTCATCTTTTCTACATAAAGTAGCAAGAAAGCAAAAATTTCATTACCTCAAGTTCCTGAAAGTATTTTAACTCATTTTCTGTAAAGAAAACAATTTATTTTACAAGTTTGAAGTGTCATTTCTTTGAATTTTTTTAGCTATGGTTATCTTTGAATTATGAACATGGTAATTTTCAATTGGAACATAATTTGGAATCCATTAAGCAGTTCAAACAATTTCAATCCTTTGTGAAATTAAGTATATGTATCTAGTAAAATATCTCTTTATCAGTACTTGAACATTTGATGTCACACTGCTTTGGACCTCTAAATTTCTGCTTGCTTTTATTAGTGCATTAGAAATATTCAAGGATATAACTTTTGGAAATAGTAGAAGATTTTCAGAGAACTTTGCAATCTGTAAAAGAAATAGAATAAAGTTAAAATAACTTTCTGAAAACTCTTCCAGCCTCACAAAGGATTCTATATATGATATGCATTGGAATTCAGGAGATATTCCTATTGTTGTCCTTTAATGAAAAATATCAAAAACTAAATCCATCCTTGCTAATTGAGAGTTTGGAAAAATACTTAAGAACCAATTAGAGAGAAATAAATAAATTGCACAGGACTGGCATGCAGGTTGATTTTTCATCTATATATTTTCTTGTCTCTTCTGGGATGTCTGCCTTACTCCTAAAAAAAAAAAATAAAGGAACTATTTTAAAAACATTCCTCTAAATAATCCAAAAGGAAACATGAAAACTTATGAAACCGTACATCAAGAGTGGGTATTCATCCCAGACATACTCCACATCAGACATGTTTAAAGAATTTTAAAAAGCAACTCCTATCACCAAACTGAGAGCTCCCAACACTTGCTTTCAGAGAGATTAAAAATGTAAAGACTAGCAATGACCTCTAGTGTTGTGGTTTCAGTACTGCAAAACACTCTTGCTAGAAATAAACCACAGCATCCTTGGAGTATCCACAGAATTATAGACTGTATTATTCAGTTATTAGTGCAACACACAAGAAGATCCTTTGAAGAAGAGAAAGTGTTTTGCTTCTTACCTAAAGCTAACATCAGCAGAAATACTCTGCTATTTCTCCAGTTTAAAAAGAGTAGTTTGCTGTTTGGGTTGAAAGCGTCTGTGTCTGATGATACAGTGGGTAACTTCCTGTACTATTTTTTGCACCTGTTTCAAGAACTAGGATTATGTATCAGGTGAGGTGCCACTCTGGCTGGCTTATAAACCCAAGCAAGTAGGACAAGGGGACCAGGAGATAGTGAATGAAATTCCAAGAGGAAGAGTAAATAAGAAGCCACTGTATTTCATGCTAATACTGGACACACATATATTGGACCATTAGCAAAAAAGGGACAAAGCAGTGCTGCTTTCTAAGATGACCTTCATGCCTTTACTGTCCCCTTCACAAGCAAATGTCCATGTTTTATATTGGTTTTATTAGCCATGAGAATGAACAGAAAAAGCCTAGATACACAAATATTGCTATAAAATGACAAAATGATGGTACTGGGACCTAAACTAATTGCCCATTGAGGCTTGAGATGAAATGCACTACTTGTCTTTGGTAACACCACAGAATTATTGGTCTTACTCTTAAAGCTCCGACCTTGCTTTTAGATTTTTTTCTGCACTTATTTAAGAAGCAGGATTATTTTTTTTTCCTCTACTACATATTGAACAAAAAAGTCTACAGCTACATATATACAGCTTGAAATATTAAAAATTGTCTATAGGGACAAATTTCCAAGGCAGACTTAAAAGGTTAAAAAGATCATATGAAGTTCGCTGTGAAATCCTTGTGTGGGTAACCTGATGATTAAGGGGTATTTCCCAAACACAGCTGAACTGAAATTACAAAGTCATCTTCTGAGGTTTTCCAGGGCTTCCTCTTATCACTGAGCACTGAAAAGAGTAACGTTTCTGTGTCTAATTCCACTTTTGGATCTTGCTTACTCTCTTGTGCCTCATTTTTTTCCTTCTTAGTATTTCCTTCTTTTTTTTTTCTTTCACAACAATGTTAAATACACTGCTGAGTTGTTCCTTACAGTAAGAGTTTTCATGTGCTCTTTATCACTTTGGTTTTGTTTAAATGCCTCAGTTTTGCTGCTATTTTCTATATCAATGTGGATATGCTGTTTTTTTCACAGTATACCTGGCAATACTCAAACCAATCTATATCTGTCCAAGGCAGACTTATTTATCACGAGATTATTTTTATCACAGACTTTCAGAAATGTAATCCTGTAGTTAGACACCATAAAACCTCCTGCCACAGGTTTGACTCTGCTAGCTGTGCTGCCATAGCTGCAAGAACATGGAGCTCAAGTTGGGTTGGCCCATTGTGGATTTCCCCTTCACTGGCTCTGCAGCCTTGCCTGAGCCACACGCAGCTACAGTTGTGTAAAGCAAGTTCCCCTCTGCTTTGATGGTCTGAAATCCCATACAGAGCATTAGCAGTGTACGCTCATGCTTAGATTAGCTGCCTGCAGTAAAATCACAAAACCACCCCCTTTCATGCTAGAATATACTTCACCAAAAAGTTAACAGGCACAATGACCTTAAGGCTGTGTGGGGAAAAAAAGGCTTTTTGAGTTGGTAGTCTCAGAAGAATTTCTGAATTACAGATAATTGCATGAAATCTTTGAATTTCTAGATGGCATTGGAGAGCATAATGCAAACCCAAACTTAGGCAGGCTCAGATTATAAGAATAATTCGGGACAGACCAAGGTTACTCCTCTTCTGCATCCTAAGCAAACTTATAAATTGAGTTAGCATGTAGAGAAATAAAAACCAAATTTTTTTATGACAGTTTCTCCAGCACTGTCTTTAAAAAACAACCTCATAACTAAGCTGGAAAAAAACCACCAACAATTTCTGCTTTAGATATATCCAGATTAACTGAGTCTTTGTGACTGTTCAGTGACCACCAACAGTTTTTATTTTATATTCAAAACAGATATATTTTATTAAGATTAAGGGACATAAGTAAACTTGGCAATTACTTTTGACTCACTTTTCAAAGATCAAAGTACTGAGAAAAATTATTGAAAACACACATACAAATCAAAATGTAGATGAAAATTGAGTGTCTGAAAATGATTTAATAAGCAGATAAAAAACCCCAAATTTCACAATCTAGAGAGAGCTGCTGCTATGAGCTTTTCCAGATTCATCACTTATATAAAAATACAGAATTAAACAACAGCAGTAATAAAACTAATCAGTATTATGTAACAAAACAGAAGAAAAGAGAAACTGATAGCAGTAATGTGAACTCGAAGCTATGAAACATGGTCCATAGCCAGTCAAGGCAGGGGTCAGTTACTCTTTTTTTCCCCCAGAGTCCTAGAACTAAACATTAAGCCTACAACAAAGTGCTGAAACTATTAATGATGTGACAATTATCTGCTGTTAATTAAGAAAGTGACTGGACAGAGATGGAATTTAAGTAAGTTGAGCTAACTTGGGGTTTTACACTGTGGTCCACTAAAGTTAGTATTAATAAAAATGTGAGAATCAGGGAAACTTTAGAAAATTGGAAGTATTAATGTTATGGTAATGTTCAAAATGGGCAAATAGATAAAACTGCTTAATCTATAGTCTGATCTGATGTCTTCAACACAGTCTTTCTTATGATGCCAGTGGTACAATTCAATTAATACAAACAAAAATTAAGAATAGTAAATGTTGCTCAGAAAGATTTTGTGAAAATGGACACCAACCAATACATTTTAATTGACTGTAATTATGTATTTTAGTAAAGCACATACTGCTCACTGAAGTTAATTTCTTGTCAAGTAAGAAACAATGCAAAGCTTTATGTACAAATCTGATTTTGTACCTAGAGTGTAAAAAAGAAAACTCAAACCAGTCTTCAAGGAAGCAGGAATATTGTGCCAGGAGCAGAAATTTTGGGAATCTCTAGGTGAAACCTCAAGCCACAGGCCAGCCAACATCGCAGCAATCACCCAGTAAATGCACATCACCAGGCCCTCCAGTGGGCCAGACTTGGCATTACAGCTTTGACACAATTTTTCATTCTTTCCTGTGCTCGAATAATTAGGCAGGTATTGATCTCTGTTACCTCTAACTTGCTTACTTCAGTAGAAGACAGTAATTTGTAATTATAAGAGATTTGCATGTGTCAGTTTCTATTTGGTTGTCCTTCATACACTGGGATAAAGTGTACTAAATTAGATAATTTTAGAAATTTATTTTGGAAAGACATGAATTTAAGAACCGTGGTATTTTTAACTGCAAAACAGCCTACCGCAATCTCCATGTATCTAAAGAATTCCCTGTCTACACAGATTTGAACAATCTATACATGCTTTTAAAATGCATAGGAAACATAAATGATGCAATCAAACCAGCAGCCATCTGAGCTGCTGTATTGGAATGCTCAAGTGAAGAGTAGATTCCAAAGCTGCAAAACTCTGAAAGATGACTCTACTAGCACCCACGCCTGATCTCATCAATGAATATAAAAAAGCTCCTAAGAATGAGTAATGAATGCAAGTGCACTTAGAATAGTCAGTCTTCTTTTTTTTTTTCTTTTTTTTTTTTTTTTTAATGATTTAAAATCTATTTTAAATTAGTCCACTCCTACAGTATCTTTTAAAATAATGTAGCTAGGAATTTAGGAATATTTGAAAGCTATAGCCTCTTCTGGAAATGCAAAGAATCACCAATTCAGTGTACTTAGTTCATCATTTCAGTTTACTCTGTTAATTGAGGTCAGTGACTAATTCTTTGAATTGAGATCCTGGGAGATGTAAAAAAAAGGAAGATGGTTTTGTTTCTATTTCATTCAGAAATAAAAGTGAAAGAAAAAGGACTGAAGACTATAAGTTAGCAGAAAAAAGGACAAATAGTATTCAATATGTTAATAGATTATATTTTCAGTCAGCAATTCATCTTTATATAGGTACAAAGTGGGTTTTATTTATTTAAGAATCTTTGTAGTTTATTTAAATATATTAATAAAATAAATTAAACAAAGATTTTCAGCATCATGAATTTCTAGTTTGTGTTACTAGAAAGGCTGGGAAGGAGAGGGGAATTTAGATGCTTATTTAAAAAAGACAATTAGTACTTATTAACAAAATGCAAAAAACACTAAATGGCTAAATTAGTGATGCAGATTAAATGTAACCATACTTTTGTAGCCTCTAAAAATAGACTGCACATTAAAAGCTAAATATAGAAGGAGTGGACATAGTCTAGAAGCATTTAACTCTCTGGAGCGCCTGATGAGGTACATTTCCAGGCCAGCTGCTGTGACACTGGCTGGATTGTGGACTGTGGTTTCAGCTGTAGATGCCTAAAATCCCTGCTGCTGGCACAGCACTGCCATTTGGATCTGGATTCCCATACTGTTCCATGGGTTAGAGTGAGAGACAAGTCCACCGGCATGCAGGGCTAAGGGAGAAACTGAAGCTTGTATCCCTTGGTTTACAGATTCTGTCCTTATGGTTACCAAACTAGGAGAGTGAGTGATGCAAATGATGAAAAGATCAGAATATGTCATCTGTGAACAGAAAGATCATTAGAATGCTGTTTTCTAAATGGAAACAGTATTTTTTTTTTCATGATTGTAAAGAGAAAAATACATCAAGTTTCTAGAAGTACAGGCCAAACAAATTCCTGGTATAACTTCTTCAACTGAAATATGTGCATAAGTAATTAATTTTTTGTTAGCAGGAATTAAATTTTAAAAGTACGATTTTATATGTGAACAAGGAGAGCTGCATGGATTAACAAGGTGCTCCTGGACAAAAGCAGAAAAGGGAAGCCTACAGAGGGTGGAAGCGAGGTAACCTGGAGGGAATACCGGCAAATTGTCCCAGCAACCAGGGATCCGGTTAGGACAACTAAAGCCCTGAAAGAATTAAACCTGCCTAGGGATCTCAAGGACAACAGTAAAAGCTTCTTTAAGTACATTATTAGTAAAAGGAAGACTAGAGAAAATGTGGGTTCTCTCCAGAAGGGAACGGGGAAGCTGGTTACCCAGGATATGGAGAAGGTTGAGGTACTCCATGACTTTTTTTGTCTCAGTCTTCACTGGCAAGTGCTCCAGCCACACCACCTGAGTTGCAGAAGGTAAAGGCAGGGACTGGAAGAATGAAGAACTGCCAGCTGTAACAGAGCAGGTTTGAGATCATCTAAGGAACCTGAAGTATACAAGTCCTGATAAGTTGCATCCATGAGTCTTGAGGGAATTAGCACAGAAAGTGGCTGAGCTACTTTCCATCATATTTGAGAACTCATGGCAATCCAGTGAAGTTCCCACTGACTGGAAAAGAGGGAGAAAATCCCTTTAAAGGGGGAAAAATGGAATACAGGCCTATGACTAATAACAATTTGCTCACTAGTGTCCAGTCCTTAGTAAAACTCTAAGATATAAGAAAGAAGTTTTTTACAATTAAGTTTTTAAAATGATGGAATAGCCTGCCTGAGAGGTGGTGGATGCCCTGTCCCTGGAAATATTCAAGGCCAGGTTGGATGGAACTCTGAGTAATCTGGCCAGGTTGGATGCAGCTCTGAGTAACCTGGTCAGGTTGAAGGAATCCTTGCCCATGGCAGGAGTGTTGGAAGTAGGTAATCTTTAAGTCCCTTCAAATCCAAACCATTCTATGATTCTATGAACATGACTTCAGTGCTTTAATATAAAAAACCAAAGCTGATGGACAGTAAAGAATGGGAATTCTATTCTCAGTAACACTAAATATTCAGTAATGCTTACACAGCTATAACTTTCTATAAATACAACTAACAATATTACTGTTGTTCTATGTAGTCTGCACTGTAATGCTTGTTTGACCTTGTTGTACTCATCATCTGAGTGCTGAGGATAAGTGATGGTATTGGAAGGTCCCTTACACAAATAGAGCCTCCTAAATGAAAATGCACAACAAGGGATTTTTACAGGATTATTCAGGATGTGTGTTTTCCCTTGAGAGCTTCTGTCCTTAACCACTTCTGAGGGTATGTCCATTCTGACTTTTTAACCTGAGATTTAAATGTCCTTTGCATTTTTCTGCACAGGACCAAGAACTGATCTCATGACCTAGATGTTAAATTGAACTTAACTATTCCCTTCCTGCAAGGAGCTCTGGCAGCAAACAAGAAAAATCACTTATGAATTCAAAACTTGTGTAGTCAGAACTACTGAAACATTGGGAAGCCACACGATGTTAAAATCACGGGTTAGGAATGATCCGTAACGAGGTCAGAGGGAGTGGTATGTTTTCAAAATGGCATCAGCTGTTCTTGAGTCACTGACCATTCAAAAACAAATTAGTGATTACTTATGGACCAATCAGCGCTCTCAAAAAGAAGCAAGAGATGAGATAGGACTTGGTGTTTGCCATGGACTGCCAGGCTACATTAAAGGACAATCAAAGTCCTTGAAGGCTCTCTCAAAAGACGCAGGAGTGCTTGTGTTGTTGGAGACTGGTGTTCACTTTGCATATTCCAGGTCAGAACAATATTTTTTGTACTTTAAAAAATATTGGGTTCTGAAGTGGTTGTTTAGTTGGAGGAAGACTTAAATTGAAAAGAAATACTGGTTGAAGATTACTTTGCAAGATGCCACAAACCATCAACAGAGAAAGAAGGAACTTGGGTTTAAAGCATCAGCCTGACCTAGCAGAGGAATAGAGCTGTTTCCAGTATTTGAAAAAGCAGAAAAAAACCCCAAAACAAACAAAAACCCCAAAAAACAACAAAACAAAAATCAAGGGAAATCGATGAAGATAGTGTTGTGTTTGAGGTTGACTGGGGCAGAGTTAATTTTCCTCTTAGTATTTGGTATAGTGCTGTGGTTTTTTTATTTAGTGTGAGAATAATGTTGGTAACACACTGATGGTTTAGTTGTTTGCTAAGCAGGGCTTATCCCAAGTCAAGGACTTTCCCGTTTCCCATGCTCTGGCAGTGAGCAGGTGCACAAGAAGCCAGGAGGGAGAATGGCCAGGACAGCTGATCTGAATCATAGGGTTCCATAGGGTGTCGTGCTCAGGGTATGAACTGGGGGGAGTTGAGGCTGGGAGGGGCCGAGCACAGCTCAAGATAGGGCTGGGCATCTGTCAGTGGGTGGTGAGCAACTGATTTAGGCATCACTTGTCTGTTTCAGGTTTTATTTCTCTTTCTTGTTGTTGTTTCTATTATTATTATATAACTTTATTTGAATTATTAAACTGTTTCTATCTCAACTCATGTGTTTTACAATTATTTCCTGCTTCTCCTCCACATCTCACTGCAGAGGGGAGCTGTGTGAGCAAGCAGCTTTGTGGTACTTGGTGGCTGGCTGAGGTTAAAACAAGACACAGCAGTAAGGGAAGCAGAAGTACACAGGGCAAATTTCTGGCAGGCAAAGCTAAAGAAAATAGGAAGATGTGGGTTTTGAAGTACATTTGGAACTAAATAAATACTGACAGTATTGGTCTCTCACCAGCATGCAGATAACAATTGTACAGAAAAACTGTCACTAGACCTCCCTGATACTGTGGGACAGTGCCCCTTGTCCATGACAGTGCCCCTTGTCCATGACAGTGCCCCTTGCTGCCAGCCTTGGCTCCAAGCTTCCTTTCCCCTAAAGAGCAGCCCACTCTTTTTGCTCTCTGACAACAGCTACATAAATATGTAGTTTAAGAGACACACTCTTTGGTATATTAAATTTAACACCCAAAATTAAAAGCACACAGTGAAAAACTCCATCAACCTTCCTAGTTATTTCACAGAATGTGAAAAAATATATATAGGTGGATATTAAACAGTATCTTGAAAGAATAATAACCTATATTTTGTACAGCACTTTGAAAATGTAAAGAATTCTCAGTAACCCTGATTGAATGCTTTCTTTTTGTATAGCCTAGAGCAAAAACTTTTTCATAAAAAGCTGCTTTTTTTTAGGATAGAAGTGCTAGATATAAGATTAAATTTTAGGTTTTGTTCAGACAAGCTCATGAAAAAACCCTGTAATTAGTTGTTTGGCATGAAGTGTCTCTGGAACACTTTGAGAGGAAGCAACATAATGAAATGTTACAAGAACAAGCCAGAATAACCTGCTCTGCTAGCAGCACTTTGCTTACTCCCCAGAACTGAAGTTCCTGCTTCAGTCCTGCCTGAGACGCCTCTCAAATCAATCAACAGTTGTCCCACACGTGCTGTAAAAACCAGAACCATGCTAAAGTGCCTGAAGCCTCATTTTATGTAATTGTTGAAAGCCTGACTGGCAGAGGTGCTTTGCCAGAAAACTACAAACCCTGTTGGCACTGCTGCTTCAGTGTTTGAAGAGATGCTGCTGCTTCTCTTGCCAATGTCTCAGCTTCTCAAACTTCAGGAGGTCACTCTCAGTAGTTTCTCCTAAAGACAATTTTAATGAGACTTATTTGTCCTTCATGTTTACCAAACCTCAAATTTGAATTCTGATAATAGCATGCATGCCACTTGTTATGTCAAGCTCTATCTGGATATCATTACTCTTACTCTAAAGGTCAGTCCTTCATCACAATCGAAGGGATTTGATTTACGAAGAGGATGACCATTTTAGGAGATGCAAAAAGCAGAAGTCAGCATCTGTAGAACTAAAATAACACAGCTTTAACATAATCAGTATTATATTACAGAAGGCTGCCTTGAATTGCTTTGATAGAAACTTGTATTATATTTCCCATTACATTACATCTGTTTGAGTAGCGATATCTTCCCAGCTCCATTTATTATTGTAGCTTGAAGTGCCAAAGGTGCCTTTCAGAATTTGGACACATCTCCCAACAAGCTGCACAGTTGGAGAGTACGTGTTTATGGGGTGCCACAAGGTGCCAACTGGGGGCTTTCTTTAAAAGGCCAAGAAATTCCTGTCTGGACAAGCTGTGACTATTCAACATAGCCTTTAACCTGTCAAACAGGCAGGAAGCTCTCCAACATAGCAGAGGTGGCTCCTACAAGTTTACTGTGAAAACCATAAGCCTGGTCCAGCTTATGAGAAGTACCTTAATGTACTGGAAGGCTGCAATTAGGTCACCCCAAAGTCTTTTCTTTTTTGGGATGAACAAAGCAAATTCTCTCAGCTTTTCCTCATAGGAGAGATCCTCAATCCCTCTACCCAACCTGGTGGCCTCCTCTAGACTCTCCAGCATGTCGATGTCCTTGCTGTGCTTGGGACCATGACATGCTTGCACTCTTTTTTTGCAATCCTCCTCTTATGTACAGAGTATATTCCATATCTGAACACACCCCGGCCACAACATTATGCTTTGCCATGACCTGCTGCCTATGGTGTATGTTACGGAAGGAGAGGTGAAGGTAGGCAGCAGAGAAAGTACAATCCAGCTGTATAGTGTTCTCGAGGGATCTTGGCTAGAGGATATCCTTGATGCTGGCGTTGTGATCCTCTTCCACATCTACGAGTCAAACAAGCCTCTTGCTTGTATTCCTCTCAAATTCACTCTTCTCTGATTTATGTGGAAATGTCCTCATCCCAAAGTTCTGTGGGCCAAGCCTCTAAAGACACTTGTAATAAAAGAGAAACCACAAGTGACATGTGCAATGTTTACTTTTGCTTTCTCAGACAAGAATAAGAGGTCAGTTCCCACCCTACAGCTCGTGGGCTGCTTTATGTCAAAAGCTTTTGGAGGGCCCCACCCTGGGGGACGGGAGTGAGTGCACCTAGACAGTGAGTGCACCCAGGGCCACCCTCACTTGCTGGCACTGAACTCACTTGCTAGATGAACTGAACATTTGCTACGTTCTGCCTAGCAGCTGGAAATGCAAACAGCCATTATCTTAAATGCTGAAATAACAGTCAATGCATATAGCAGGAAAAAGAATATAGTGACAGACAGCCCTTGATTCCCACGCTATGAATCCTTCTCTTTTTATTTCTTTCCAGTTTATCCTTGCTAGTAGGTCTCAACATTTAGTCTTAAGAAAATTCTTGTGTATTTGGGAAATAGACACATCCTTTGGTTGGACTGGTCATGGTGATCTCACTTTCTTTAAGTGACAGGTGATACCTAGAAGTTTGGTAGGAACCGGTATCCCTGTAGTTGTAAATGTTTGATAAGTTTCCCTAGTAGAAGCTGGCATTTTTCTGTTTGTGCAGTGTAAGAAAGTTTTGCAAGTCATCTAAAAAAATTTTTAAGATTGCATTTTATAATTCCACGTCAATGAAGCACAAGTTATTTAAGTATAGTTCTTTACAATAAAACTTTACAATAAAACATACCGGACAGATATCAAAACCTCCTAAACTTTTGATCTCTTGTCATCTCAGATTAAAATGAAATTGAATAAACCTCCTGGTTGTGTAAGGCCAAGGGCTTGACTTCCAAAAGACAATTATGTCCTGGGCAGGATCAAAAGCAGCGCAGCCAGCAGGGCAAGGGAGGGGATTCTGCCCCTCTGCTCCGCTCTGCTGAGACCACAGCTGCACCGCTGCATCCAGCTCTGGGCTCCAACCAAATGAAGGACACGGACCTGTTGGGAGGGAGTCCAGAGCAGGCCGTCAAACTGACCAGAGGGATGGAGCACTGCTCCTGTGAAGAAAGGCTGAAAGAACTGGGATTGTTCAGCTTGGAAAAGACAAGGCTTCGGGGGTGACCTGATTGCGGCCTTCCAGTATCTTAAGGAAACTTGGAGGAAACACGGGTCAAGGCTATTCACAAGNGGAGGAGACACGGGTCAAGGCTATTCACAAGGGCATACCGGGACAGAGTGAATGTATTTAATTGAAAAAGAGTAGGTTTAGATTAGATACTAGGAAAAAATTCTTAGGGTGACGGTGGTGAAGAAATGGAACTGGCTGCCCAGAGGTAAGGTGGCAAGATCTTGATCGCATCCCTCCAAGTGTTCAGGGCCAGGGTGGACCGAGCTCTGAGCAACCCGGTCTAGCGGACGGTGGCCCTGCCGTGGGCAGAGGGGGCTGGAACCGGAGGACTTCAGGCGCCCCTGCCCTCCCAGACCCCTCCCGGATGGCGCGCGCCNGGGAAGGCGGGGACTCCGGTACCGGGAGGGCGGCCTTGGCGAGGGGCGGCGGTCCGGGCGCTGGGCGAAGGGCTGTACCCGTGGGGCGGGCGACAAAGAACTGGGAGGCGGCGGAGCGGGAGTCGAGGAGGACCGGGATCCCGCGGCTGGAGCCGGTCCCTGGGCGGCGGAGTGACCCCGGCGCAGCTGCTGTGGAGAGGCGGTGGCTGCCAGCCCTCAGAGGGGAGCAGCGCCGGGCGGGCCGGGGTGCTCCCTGCCTGCCCAGGGCTCCGCTGCCAGGGCGAGGGATTCGCGGTGAAGTTACTACGAGGAATGACTCAGCCTGGCAGCGCCTCCGTCCTCGCCGTCGGCGGCGGTCGGGCGAGCGCCGTGCAGAAGCGTTGTGTGTTTACAAACGTTGTTCTGCCTCTCCCTCGGTTGTTTACTTGGTCCTGCTCCCGAGGAAGCGTGTGTCCTGAAATGAATTTTCCCGTCGGTTTTTTCTTACGGCTCTTGAGTAGAGTTTCAGGCTGATCTGCGGATCAGTGCTCGCTTCTCTTTCTTGCTGACCCCCAAAAGTACGAGCTACCAGTGATCCAGAGATAGAAATACTAATATAAATGATGGGAGAATTAAATGAGCTGGCCTTTGTAATGCTCGTATTTCTTACGTAACATCGTGAAAGAAAAAGTCACATCTGGCCCTGAGAAACCCAGAAATGTTAGTTTAGACCTCATATAACCAAAACTTTTTTTTTTTTTTCTTGTGTTATTTGTTTTTGTCTTAAGTAGTTACCTGGTATGTCTTGGCCATGAGCCGTTTCTTGTGGTTCATATTTTAGGCTTTCACCTTTATTTCTTTATGGGAAAGAATGAGAAGGTTGAGGTTTGTTTTTTGTTTGGTTTGGTTTTTTTCCCTTGTATTCACATACATGTGTGTCAGAAGTAGTTTGTGCTGTTGGGTTTATGGAAGGGCACTTTCTGGAGATGGGTGCTTAACTGTATGGTAAAGGGTACCTCAGCAATGGTGGAGAAGTAACAGGAATGGAAAAACATGTTTCAGACAGTTGAATTTTATACAGTTGAGAAGTACTGTGAGGAATAACACTATAAATAGAATCAGAATTGTAGAATGGCCTGGGTTGGAAGGCACCTTAAAGATCATCTAGTTCCAATCTCCATGCCATGGATGGGGACACTCTCCTCTAGACCTGGTTGCTCAAAACCCCACCCAACCTGTCACTAAACACTTCCAGGGATGGGACATCCATGGCTTCTCTGGGCAACCTGTTCTAGTGTCTCACTATCTTCACAGTAAGGAATTTCTTCCTTATATCCAATCTTAACTTATACTCCTTCAATTTAAAGCTATTGCTCCTTGTCTTTTCCCATACATGTCTTTCTAAAAAATTCATCTCTATACATCATGGAAGCACTACACAATAATAATAATAACATGCACTATTATGGTATTTGTAAGTTGTGAATTTTAAGAATATGTAGTACCTTGGGAAATTTTTAAAAGAGGAAGCATGTGAGGAAACAATCTTACTCTTATCTCGTGGTCTAATACAAACTTTTGTGCCAAGAAAGAAATATTAACAAGAAAAAATTTTGATGTTCTAACATCATTAAGTTTAGATTAAAGTGTGTAGAGGATATATTTGTACTTACTCTAAATACTGCCTGGAAAATGGCTTTTTTTTATTATGTTGAGAGTAGTAAAGAAAATTATTTGCTGAAGAACACATGGTAAGGGACTTCAGCTGTGCCAGTTTTAGAGCTGGAAATACCAACGGGATCTTTTGGGATAACGGATTATTGTAAGATAGACCTAATTGCACTTTGGAAGTACATTATTGTTGTCCACTCTGTACAAGTAGCTGTGTGCTTTGTAGATTGTAAAATAGCAATCTATCTTAGCTGTAATTGTGTTACTCTAGGCTTGTGCTCAGTACAGATTTGGGTTAGTAGTTTCTGAGATCGTGTTCAAGGGGCTGTCTCTCTCCCCATGTCAGGTTACTATATTTATAATTAGAAGTGTATGCAGCAGACTTGTGCTCTGGCTGGAGAAGAGGGCAAGGGTTATTTTGAGGTCTTTTGTGGTGTCTGTTTAAAAAAACAGTGTGTTCTTTCATGTTGTCTGAACACAGCTGTTATATAGCCTTGCAGAAATGGAGGTGAAAAACATAATTTCTAAACTGAACTTTAGTTATTTTGGTTTAATAAGGGACTGAGTGTATGTTTGGGATAAGGGAGTAGCACGTTGATTTGTTTTTGATAAGAGTGGCTGTTACAGTGGAATCACTGGAAAGAATTTTTCTGTATGTTATCAGTGTGTCCTTAAGTCTTTATTTGCTTTTTAAACTAGCAGTTACTTTCTGTTAAAGACTGGCTTTGGGTGGTGTGAAGGTCTTGAGACTTCAGTTGCACAGGATGGGTTTATTAGCATGCTGAGTAAAGTGAAAACAAGTTATAATGAAAAACTACAATGTGTGTACCCAGTTGTTACACGAGCCACTTCAGTCATTTGGATAGTGCCCAAGCAGTCATATGTCTCCTTCTGCATTTGCAATATTGCTCAAGAAAGTTGTGCTCCTGATTTTTGGATCACAGCTCAATAACATTATATGAACGATTTCTGAAGATGAGGAGGAGACAAAAAAAAAAATCTTACCACTTTAAAGGAGCCTATTAATAGTTAGCATTCTGATGCAAAGTTGTTAATCAGTATTACTGAGTAGTAAACACTTGATTACAAGATGCCAACTTACATAATAATATTGTATTATACTGCAGGATATGATTGAATGCAGTGATAACAAACAGGCAAAAAAATATCATTAATATGTAGATTACAACCCAATTACAAGAATTACAGAATGTCTCTTTTCTAGCTGATTTGCCAGACTAATGATTTTGGTGTACGAGTTGAAAGATCTTCACATGAATTGTGTCTTGTAAAAACCTATAGCATGATTAATGGTGATAAAGAAATTGCTAGCAATTATTTTTGTGGGGTAATTAACATTCTGTGGTTACTGAGAAAGTTACTTGTCTATTTATGAGTTAATTCATAGTGCAGATCCACTCTTTAGTTAGTTTTAATTTAAATTTTAGTTTTTTTAACGTAGCTCAGTTGAAAGGCAAGTTGGAAGACATCATAGCCATGTACCAGCTCTTTCTATCTTTTCTATTTGTAGGCAGGGTTCGAAATGGATGTACTTTGTGTTTTCTAATAGGAGTCAAGTATAACTATATTATTAATAATACGTGAATAATATTTCAATACTAGTTATTGGAAGTTGTCAATAGAAATGTCAAAACAAATTTATTGATACCACATTTACATTCATAGATTGAGACAGGGCCGATCAGCAGAAAGACCAGGGCTGTCAGGGCAATTCTTGGTTGTCTTCTGTCCATCTGCAGGTGTGTATTTTCCTTTTGTTGATCAGGTTTGCGGTCCATGGTTCAGCAGGATTCTGAGCTCAAGCTACCAGCTCGAGCAACAGCTCAGTGTAGTTTTTTATGACCATCCAGGATGCTGACAGTTTCTTTTGGAAACAGATTTTGCATCTGGGCCTGCTGTCTTTATCGCGTTAAAGTGAAACAATTATGGTGTGCTATATATAAAGCTCTGGTAGTTGGTGTATCTAGAAAATAAGCTGTGCTAGAATGTGGTAGACTGTTTTCTATGAATTAGTACAAATAAGTACAAAAAAGGCTTGTTTGAGTGCTGTGTGAATTTTTTTTCTGGCCTGTGTTAATGAAAAGTAAAATATAAAACTGCTGTGTACCCTAGTTGGTTTCCAAATGTCCTGTATCTGTCTTGCTGTGTAATGCTATAGGATCAATGAGAAGAATGGTGTGTGAGTATTTGAAAGCAGCTCTGCCTAAGTAACGTTCTAATGGGTTTTTAACTGACTTCAGAACACGGATTTATTTTCTCTTTATAAAATAGCTCATGTTTTCGTACCTTGTAGGACTTTCTTTTAAAACAGTATTTTTGTTTTTTAAAACAAAAGTAGGAAAGCTGTGGTGGCAATAGTGAAATAGTGTGTTCAGTGTTTTGGTGTCATGTTACTTTTATTTGCAGGAATTAGGTAGAATAAGTATCTGTATGATACATCAATCTTCATTGTTTTTCTTGAAGATGTGTTTGACAGGCCAGTATGCTGTTTTCATTTTGAACAGATTGAAAATGATATGTATTTTAGAGGTGGAATGCAGTATTGAAGAACTAATTATAGGGACAGTTTTACTTACGTTGTTGTATTCAAAAAATCATACCACCCTTAGCAAAGCAAAAATATAAATTCTGTAAGAACTGCTCTTTGCTGAGGTCTGATTTTTGAATGTTTGAGCTAGCTGTTTCTGAGTTCCCAAATTCTATTTTGATTTAATTCTGTGGTTGAACATGTTATGTTCTTTTGAGTTGTAGTTATAGCTTCAGTACTTCTTGCTCTTTATCACTGGAATGGTGTTCTTTTTTTCCTGATATTGCAGGGACTTTCAATGTCAGTGGTTTATCTCAAACTTTGAGTTTGTTGATGCCAAGTAGCTGTGCTGGTATGTCAAAAGTGTGAAAATTTGACCCTTATTTATTGTAGTTGCCTTAGGATAAACAGTTCATACTGAAAAAATGGTGCTTTTTTTTTAATACAGTTTTTCTTCCATCCTCCACAGTGTGTATCTTTATTAAATTCAGATGAAGATTCTTACATAAGAATATATTGTGTAACAGGACTAGAAGCTGTCTTCTAATACATTGTGCTTATGCTATATTATAAGTGTTCTGCTAGTAAATTCAAGCTGACTTCTCTATTTAAAAATATTCTTTACAAGTACTTGTGTTGTCTACTGATTGAAAGAGACTTGATTCTCACCCAGTGAATGGTTTGAAAATATGACTCAAAATTCACAGTTCTGTCTGAATTGGGGGGGAGGGGTAGTGTGTAAGCTTTCCTTTTTATATGGAAGGCTTGGTGGTAAAATACCTATACATTTCAAAAAGCAAATGTATTGTGACAACATTTTGATATGCACATTATGGCTCTAAACAGTCCAACCAGGGTTCAATAAGGCAGGAATATAGCTCAGTCATTGTAAGTTGTGTTTTTCTTTGGTTTTCTTGGGGTTTCTTTGGTGGTTGTATAGTTCTTAAGTTGGTAAAACTGCATAAAAGAATTTATCTGTGCATGTTGCTAGCTGTTATAAGCTACCAAAGATGTATATTCCAGAAAGGTAAAGAAGGGCAGATGAAAATTAAAAAGCTCCTTCTTGAGAGTAGAGACAATTTAATATTCTGCAAACTATCCTGCAGCTTTTCACATTTCTCAGCACATTGCTGTTGTCTCCTTTCACACTGTTGCCAATAGAGATCCGAAGGTGATTTTTAAATATGTGATATGCCAGAAGAGTTAAACTGATTTGAGAAGGATCTAGACATTTTTGAATATGTATTCCTAGGGAGACAGGGGGTTATATCAGCTCTGCATCTTGCTGGTGGTCATTTACTTTCAGATACCACTGAAATACAAGAATAGGAGGAGGTTGGTAGGTGATGTGTGAGTTATAAGTAACTTAAAAAAAGAGAAATTTGGTAAATTCTATCTTTAGATAATGAAAATTCAAATATTAATTTATAATTAATATAATTAATATAGAATAATAAAATTTTGAAACAAGTTTGAAAATTGCAAACCAGTGAAAGTTTACCAAGATGGTAGTGGATTTCCTTATTACTAGAAAACGTTAATGGTTTTTTAAAAAATCTGATTGCTTAGGAATAGAAATTAAGGAAGAACCTGTGACTTTTATGTAGGCAGTCAGACTAAATCAGAAGGATCTTTACTTGCCTTACTTTTCATTATTGTCAATCTTTGACTTTCTTTTCCATCTGTAGTGTTTTCGTTCCTGTGAAGTAAATGCCATTTAATCAGTCTTATGTTCTGTATTTTCATTTTTTAAATAGTTCTGACCAAGATTTTCTCTTTTCTACATAAAAGAAAAAAAAGTTGTAGCATTAGGATGTTGTATCTGAAGAGGGAAGAACAGGGAAAATGGCGTCCTAGACTATGTTTTGAGAAACTCTGTCCTTGGTTGCATCTGTGAGAATTGCAAATTATTAAGTTATCTTAGCCCGCTTTTTAAGAGAGTACTGATTTGGTGGTGGTGTGTTTTTTTTTTTTTGTTTTTTTTTTTTGGTTTTATTTGGTTTTGTTTTTTTTTTTTACTAGATTTCCAAGAAGTGATGTATTAATAACTGAGGATGGCATGGACAGTTAGAAATGTGAGTGACACCTTCTGAAAATTTTCACTTGTCTCCTTGAATGGTAATTCTGATGTTGAGTATCCTCTGTATTCACTGGCCTCCTTCCAGCTTTAGTGGAAGTGCAGTTTGTGGAGTTATGTAATGAACCAGATCATGGAACCAATTTGAGCTATCAGTATCCTGGAGAAGTATGCTGTTTCTAACTTATTACAGCAATGTCATCCAGTTTATTCCGCAGAAATATGGGTAGTTGCACCACTGAAAGTTGGTGCAGGGAAAGGACCAGAAGAAGAGCAGGCTGAGGAAAGGGATTCATAAGTCTGGTGCTCCTTCTGTTGCCAGAGTTTGTGGTCTTGGTTGATCAGAGAGAGTGTTAGTGGAAGAAACACTGGTGCCGACTTGTCTGAGTTGGGTATAAGAACAAATGGAATTTTTGTTGTCTGTTTCTTGCAGAATTGTTTGCAAACACTGGAAGATTTTACATGCTAATTATTTTAAAGAGTACGTACCTACAGGAAGAACCTTCCCACCACTATGAAGTCAGTTAGTAATTGAATAAAACCACCTGAAGCTCCATATATCCGAGTACCAATCTTTGCAAAGAGAATGTACTAATCTCTGCAATTTGAGGGAGGCCTGTACTCCACAAATGCTTTCATATGGCAAAATTAAACATTAAAAAAAGAAAAATCAGACAAAACCTTCAGTTAAATTTTTCAAAAACCAAGGCACAGACAGCTGTGGAAAGACTTGTTTCCATCAATTAAAAACGAAAAAAAGGGAAATAAAGGGATACTTCTACAGGCTGTGGGCTGTTTCTTAGCAATAAGACTGTTAGAAATCCTAGGTTTGTTTTCTGGCTTGTTAACTGAGCCACAGAAGTTCCATTTTCTATCATGTAATAGATGTGAGGTTTTGAAAAATGGGGTAAAATTGTATTTACTATTGAAAGAGGCGAACTTTTGTCTGATCTGTTATATGGACTGTGTTTTGGCAGCTCCTCAACTCAGTGAAAACAGCAGTGTAAATAGATGCTAACCATCAGATTTGAAGCTTTATAATCACGTCCATATGGAATCATGACACAGGGCCTGAAAATGGGCTTGTTGCCTTATGAACATGTTTGAAACTATTGCGTTCCTAGAATTCACAGTGTAAGTTTTGTCTGAACTTGTAAGAAGCTGCATTGTTTTGGGCCACGCCAATTTCAAAGCCACTCTTCAATGCACAGTGTTTTCTTGCCTGCCTTGATTTGCTTTTGATCTGCTCTTTCACCCTTGATGTTGAGGACCTCTGAAGGCATCGCAGCACCTACTTAGCTGAATAAGGAGCTTCCATGTTATTCAGAATTGTAGGAGCAACTCTGAATATGGTGGCCATACGTAACTGAAGGATCAGGTTAATAAAACATAAAATGATTCACCTTATATGAGGGGAAGGGGGAGAATTAAACCTCTTAGACTATGAAATACTGAATTACTGACTTTCAAATTCCTCTTTAGTGAATTGGGAAGTAGGGGTTTAGGAGTGTCCCTGTTGCTCTGTGGGATTGCAGCTTGGCTCTTGGGTTGAGTGCAAAAGACTTCCTTTGCTGACCAGCAGCTGAGTTTAAGAGCTGTTAAGAACACAGTGACTGTTGGAGATGCTGTAATTAAGTAACCGCCTCTGTGCCTGATGCACATCTCAACATATAAATAGAGCTCCAGATGGCACCTTACAGATGTCAGGGATTGACAGCTTTTCTTTAAGACTGCAGTGTGGCTTGAACATGAGGTTTATAGGCTTTGATATAAGGTAGTAATGGGAGATAGGATCTCCACCTTCAGCAATATATATCTTGGTGATTAAATGTGGTCTCCTAGTTAAATTTATTTTGGAGGAGTAGGAGAATTAATCTCTGCAGCTGCGTTAGGAGGAGCCCTACTACTTACTCGTCGCACAGCTTAGGGCTGTTTTTTTATTTTTTAGTTTTTCTTTTAAGTTTTTAAAGTGCCTTTTAAAGCATATTTCTGTTCAACAGTTGGCAATCCAGAAAATGATATGCATTTGCACTGTATTTTAGAAACATAGCCATTTCTGTTGCATAAAGCATTACTAAAGAATGTGGTCATGACCACAATGAGGTCATTCTTTCTGTTCTTCTGGTGGTGGTAGTAGTAATATTCAGCAAAATTAAGGTATTTCTGGTTAGATGCATTAGGTTGCAGTATTGAAGAAAGATCCTTGAAGCCTACTTTTAGAGAGGATCTTACAACTGACATTAAGAGAGATGTTAATTGCATTAAATTTAGCTTCAGTTTCTATTTTCATTTTTCTTTGATTTATGTGCTATAAAATACTCTGCTTCTGGGGTCTGCAAGTTGGAGCAAGAGACCATTTTTTGAGAAGGGCACTTCTTAAAAAAAAAAGAAAAAAAGTGGAGATAGGCAGGTTTAGAGAAGAGAACAAAATTAATTGTAAGGAATATTCTGCACTGGTCTTGTACCTTTGTCTATTACAGAGTTACTTAAATCAAGCTGAAGCAAGAAATCTTGCTCTGAAAGCTGAAACTACAGGAGCTGTAGCATCTGAGATGCAAACCTTAAGATTTGTGGTACGGAAATGAAGCACAATTTAATAACATACTAATGTGTTCCAAAGTTGACTCCATCTCAAGAGGTAATAAAGGTATATTGGCCTTGAGGTGTTAACCCAGATAAGATATTTACTGGATGAGGAATAGTACTTGAGTCTTTTTAAGCATGTCACAGACTTGTCAGCCTTTGCCACAGATGAATTGCCCTTTCTACAGGCAGAAATTCTGTGGTGGTGTCCTGTGAGACTCCTGACCCTCTTAACTGGGGGTAACATTTATGAGTCATATAGGAGACACTGTTACCTATAGTGTAGCCTCAGCACTTCTGCAGTAAGGGAAGTGAAACTTCTTTATCAGCAGCATACAGATGGTGATCACACAGAAGTATATGAATGTCTAATAGCAGTGGAGGAATGCAGGCACTGTGTGAACAATCTTGCCTTGATCAGGTAATTCAGCTAGTTCTGTCTGCTTTCAGGCTTGAGCCCATTTTGACCTGGGGATATATACAGAGGGAAAAGAGTTTGGGCCTCTTGGTTCTATCTGACCTGGCAGATGAAGCATTGATAAATACCACACTTAGCATACAGATGTGAAGCAGCACTTCCCTGCTCTCCCCTGAGAACAAAAAGCAAGATATTACATACTGCTTGTGTGTTGCTGTAGTGGATGGAATTTTACGCCACCGGGTTTAAAGGAAAGCCATTACTTTGGCATAGTTCAGTTTAAATTTTATGGTGTTAAAGAAAAATTTATCACTACCTCCGTTTGCTGAAGTTTAGTTTGCAATCCAGATTATAAAGGAAGTATGGGAAATGAGTTGTCAGAAACATGAGTGTGAACAATTAAGATAATACAGAGAGAACTTAATGGCTAAAGTGAAGTTGATTAATGTCCCATTAAACCTAAACAGCATAAATGTTGATTTCTGTCTTTGTCCTGCTCTGAATGCCATGATTCAGTGTTCAAGTTTGTGAAGTTGGAAAGAATTGTACCATGAAACAATGGAACAGTCAGCATTGAGTAATTAGAAGCAGGGATTCTGCATTTAAGGGCAGAAATGAATGGTTAATGTAGCCATAGGATTATTTGTGAAACCTGTGATGCCTGTGCTGTAATAACAAAAAGAGTCTGTAAACAGACATTAATTTGCTTCTGGAGATGTAACAATGAGCAAGTTCTGAACTGAGATACATTTCAGTACTTGTAAACAGCATGTGTTGAAAGTATTGATCAACACTGACTTCAAATGTAGTTGGTTGTTGAAGAGTTTATATTGTATAGGAAAAGATTGCAGTATTTGCATTGCAGTGTAAATAGAGTGTAGAGCAGTGAAATATATGTTACAGCCAGCACAATGTATTCATGGCTGGTTTTGCTGTTTTATTACCTAATGTGACAATATACATATTTTCAATTAATTATGGGAAGTTTTTATACTTCGTACCCTTCTTACTTTTTTGTCATCTCATTTATTTTGTTTTATTTATGCCTGCCATTTTCTGTCTGATCTGGCAGCTGTTACAGAAGATTTCAAATGTTTAGCTATTTTTAATGGTATTACTGATTCATGGCAGTTGGTCATACAGGCTTCTATCCCATAGCACACT
Organism: Rhadina sibilatrix; assembly: GCA_013400275.1. Classification (NCBI taxonomy): domain Eukaryota; kingdom Metazoa; phylum Chordata; class Aves; order Passeriformes; family Phylloscopidae; genus Rhadina; species Rhadina sibilatrix. The sequence goes on along the minus strand of VWYO01017224.1, from coordinate 51,845 downwards.
ATATAGAAGGATCTAGTTTATGTGATAGCATGAGTCTAATGCTGCAAGTCACACAGTTTTAGCAAATAATCTGGGTGGATTAGCCATTTGTGGTTTTGTTTGATTACATAGGTAGCAGCTCTGTCTTCAATAGCTGTCAAATTGTGTAGTTGTTGAACCTCGGTTAAAACAAATGAAAATAATTTCAGCAACATAACGCTAAAAGCTTTGAAACTTGTAACACTGCATAAGAGTTTAAAGCTAAAAACAATTAAAGCCTGATATTCTCTCAATGGTGTGTTGTGGTAATACAAACAGAAGAAGAACAAAATGTGTATGGATATATTCTGTTGAAGCTTGATGGTGTGATTTGCACTCTAAGATTATGTTAAGAATTTGTGTTACTGCTGAATGATGACAATATTCTGGAGTGTTGGGAACAATCTTAAAGGCTAATTTGTGATATGTAGCTGACCTTGCTTGTAATAGTCTGCAATAACCTGATCTTTGAAAGAAAAGAAACTTAGGCAACTGTGATAGGTTTTTATGCATACCCTCTGTAACTTTGAACACAGGCTGATGTTGTCCAGAGATACAAGACTAGGGAGAGCTCTCAAAATTAATTTTCTTTCAGTGTTGTGAAGACAGGCAGCTAGACAGAGGCACTTGACATAGTTCCTGCTGAGGGGAGGAAGGGTTGCAGTGTGTCTTTGCTGGACATCAGTGAATATGCAAGAGAGGTTGCTGTTTAGGGCATGTGTTCTCTGGAGCCTTGCTTTACGTCCTTCTCCTCTTCCTGAAAGTGTTCACTGAAAGTTGTAACAACCTTGAGAGTGGGTGAATTCTGTGGAGTTTTGTGAATTCTACCTTTTTTTTTTTTTTTTTTTTTGAGAGTAATTTAATACAAATTTGTCCTAGCTGCGTTAGTGTAGTTCTTTTCCCCCAGCATTGTCTGATGAAGTGTTAGGTGAAACAGCACTTGTGGTTTGTTGTGTTGTTTTGTTTTTTTGTTTGGTGTGTGTGTGTTTGTTTTGGTGGTTTTTTTTTTTTGTTTTTGTTTTTGTTTTTTTTTGTTTTTTTTTTTTTTTTGTCGTTGTGGTTGCAAAGGAATTATAAGACCAGAGATTGTGTTGTGTTCCTAGTTTGTGGCAGAAGTATTTCAGTAGTTTCATGTTAATGTGCATTACTTGGACCTGAAGCAAGTATTCATAAATTCATTTTGCTTCAGTATAGCTACTGACAGCTATACTGAAGGAGGACACTTCAATTAAAATTTCTTTAATGGTAGCACTTAAGCACACAGGATATTTCCCTTTTATTGTACCTTTGCTTTTGATAAAATGTCATGTGTGCATTTTGCATAGGAGTGAAGAGGGAGTGGACAAAAGGGAGGAAGATAATTCTTCTGTTTGATGACCATAAAATAATTTTTTTCTTTTATTAAGGTTTTCAATTGTGGGATGGAGTGTTTTTGATTTATCTGTAGTAGCATAGGTTGTATAAAATGGTTTGCATCTTCTAATGGTTTTCAGGCTTCAGCAAGCCTATTTTTAGTAATGGATTATCACCCTTTATAGTGCCTGATCATCTTCTCAGAAAGCTTGCTAGGGCATTAACATGATAGAAATAATGTTTGTTTGCAGTTTGGAGTTTGTGCACTTGCTTCGCTGCCCTGAGCCCAACAGCTCATCCACATGTTGTTTGCTGAGGCTCCTTCTCCTTGGGCACTGCTGCTTAACAGAGTTAAAATGAGCTAGGGTATCCTAAAAAGGTCACCTTTGCTGATATGGCTCATTTTGGTTGTTGCAGTTTCCATTGTAGTTTAAAAAGCAGTTCGGGGAGAGGAAACCCCTGGCAAAGAATCAGTGACAAGCAGCTGGGAGTGGTAACATCTTCAGCTTATTAGAAAAAGAATTAGCATAAATAAATATAACACATGTTTTGAAAGTAGGTGAATGGCTTAGCAAAATAGGTTACTTTTCAGGTAAAGAAGGTGATACTGGTTCCTGAAGGAATCTGTGGGAGACAGCTGCTAGATAAGACTGTTCCTTCAACAGCAGTAGTGTGTATACCTTTTAATGCTGGATTTTCTTAGGTGAATTGCATTGTTAAAACTTTATTGCTCACAGCATCATTGTATCAGCATTCTGCATCAGTTCTGAAAAATAATTTCAGTTAATGAAAAAGCATGTGATTCTTTGTAGTGAACTGAATTTCTCTGCTTGTAAACACTCCAAAGTATGATTAACAGTTACTTTAAACAAAAATGATGAGCAGAATTATTCAGATGTGTAGCAGATCTGGGCAGACTTGTGACTGGATAGCATTGTTAATTAATGAAACCCCAAACAACTACCACATAATTATTCTTCTGGCTTTAACACAGATTGATTTCTGTATTAGATGCAATTATGATCATAAAATCCTGACGTTTTAGTAGTAATTGCATTCTGAATCTTTTCTTTGCAGATCTTCTCTGGTTTTGAACAGCCATGCTACTCTGTTGCCAAAAATCAAGTAAAGTGAATGTGTGCAGTTACTCTCCTCTTGAAGAAGGCTATAGCTCTGTATAATGCCTGAAGGTAATTCATTCTTTTTCTGAAGTTAAAAAGTTAGAGAGTCCTGATATAAGGCAGATACTGTCATAAATATTGTTGATCTTAGCAACGTTTCTTCTTTCTATGTTTTAGTTAGGTTTAGTGTTATGGTATGGATGGGTAAATGCTTGATTAAAATTTTGCTTTGTATGTTTCTTGGGCACATTTTTTCTTAAATATTGCTTTAACTTGGGTAGTAATGTTCATATGAAAACTAGGTACATTACAAGCCTTTTACTGTGCTTAGATGGAATAGAGTATTTGTTTGTTTGTTTTGTTTTATTTTTTGGGGTTTTTTTTCTGCTATGTGGTCTGTGGTGCTTGCTTGAAACATTTTATTATTTAGTGCTTGTTGCTAATTCTACCTGGATCACAGTCACTAATACCCTTTGGAAAAACAAGGGTGCATGCATGGCACTGATCAATTTGGAAACATGGTCCAAATAATTTATTAATAAAATAAGGAATTTTTAGCTTGTTCTTGGTGTTCAGCAGTTTTCACCTGTCTAATAACTTAGTTTATAGAGTATGTTCTTCTTGTCTTTGATTCAAAATGAAGCTGGTGCCACTGAGTGCAGTACAGTTCAGGTGTAAAAACAACAAAACTCTCTTCAGATCAAATTATTTAGCTGGTCCTTTTTTATTTGATGTCCTTCTGTTTCCTTTTTTGTGAAAATGCATATTTTAACTAGGACTATAATGAATGCTTGAAAAGCGAAGATAGCTGCTCTCTTGTAAAGAAACTTTTGACTATCTGGAATAAATACTCTGATAAAACCTCCTCCCTCTCCTCATATTAATGGCATGTTTGTTATTTTTCTCTGTGGTTTGTCAGTATTTCTATGTGTAGGCAAAGAGATAAATGTAAATTCATACTAATTTTCAAGTAATATGATTAGCTGTGTGGACCCTGTATGTGTGTCCTATTAATATTTCAAGGAAAAAGGGATGACTTATATTACCTGTGTAGTAATTTAATCCAAAAAGTCATTTTTATAATGATACAAAAACATTGCTTAGTAGATAAAACTTACAGCTTAACTTTTTGTAATCCTTTCACATAAAAATTTCAGGTTATTAGTGACTGCAGTGCTTGTATTTCTGCGGCAGCTTTGGTAGTGTGGTGGAAATTACTCATAAGCTTCCTAGCTCCTCAGGAGAAGAGAAAAAGTCTCAGAAGTATGAAGTACTTCAGTTGTAGAATCTCAAATTAAATCTCAGTGTTTTATGAGGGAGGTTGAAGTTTTTCATCTGTCACATACACTGGAAAAACACGTGCATAAAGTGACTCATCCAGGTTCTTGTCGGGCACAGGACTGAAAATGTGTGTTGACCTGCACATTCTTGCTTGAATACTTCATGTTTGCTATTAGTAACAAAGAAAGAAGCTACAGATTTTGCTAATGCTGATAACAGAAGAAAATATTTTTTTAAAGCTATTACTTATTGTAGAGAAATACAAAAAGGAGTTTTGCCTTTTTTTTTTTTTTT
>VWYO01017224.1:0-47429 GCA_013400275.1 Rhadina sibilatrix | reverse complement strand
TTTCTTTTATTCTTCTCAGTGTATATTCTCCTGTGTTCTCCTAACTGTCTGTATATGTAGAGACTTACCTTGCCCGTGTTTCTGGCTAGAGGAACAACATTTCTGTCTTTGGTAATGAGTAAAGAATTGTGGAATGTGAGCACTGATGTACTCACACACTATATATCTAAAGAGTGTTTTTGAAAGCATGTGTCTTGTCTTTTTCATAACTCCTGTGAAACTAACGCCTGACGTTTTTGTTTCAGTTTCTAAATGATTTTAGCAGTGGAAGTTACAAACTTCAGAGACCTAAAGAAATCATCATGAAGCTATATGTATTTTTGGTCAACACTGGAACTACCCTTACATTTGATACTGAACTTGCTGTACAAAAGTAAGAGAGTAAATTAATTGTGTATTGTTTGTTTTAAATTAAAAAGTGTGTATATTTTTATATACTAAATATTTGACAGATGAACATTAGGTGGAGGATTTTAGTATGTCATTGTAGTTTTTCTCTAGGTTTTCTGGTATGAGTGAATTTTGGTGGTTTTTCCTTGTGTGGCTTTTTTCCTTTTCCTTTTCCTTTTCCTTTTCCTTTTCCTTTTCCTTTTCCTTTTCCTTTTCCTTTTCCTTTTCCTTTTCCTTTTCCTTTTCCTTTTCCTTTTCTTTTCCTCGCCAGGTGACTCTGTTACTCCATGAAACAGTTGAGAAGTTATTTACTTTCTGGGACAGTGGCAGAGAGTGGGACCTGCTCCTCACTGAGTGGGGTGTTGAAAAAACCGCCAGAATGATTTCTGATCTTTTTTTAAATAGTATTTTATTTGTGATAAGGCTTATTTTTTACTGTCTGGTATCATAGAGGGAGTTCCATAGGTTGTTCTTTCTCTTGTTGGTGCACTCATTCTGATGAAAATGTGTGCTCTGGAATGTTTTTAGGTTGGATGCTAAAGAATTGGCATGAAGGTTTTTGTCTCATGGCTAGACGGGTAGAAGTTGGTTTTGTGCTATGTTGTAAGGCTCCCAACTATTTTACGTAATTTTGTATGTAAACCATGAACTTCTGAATGCCCAAGTGCCTAAAGCCTGATCACTATTAGAGGATCATGGTTAAGTGGCAACAAATTTACTGTTTGTTTGTTTTTTTTCCACTGCATACTAAAAGCATCTTGCAAATGTACAGATGGTTTTTGGAGACATTTGTATTGTATGTTTTTTCATTGTTCTCATGTGCAAGACATTTTGGGGGCAAGCAGGAGCCAAGCTCACCTGCTCACTTCATATTCTGTCAGTGATGAATGTGTAATTGGGCAAGAAATATTTCTACTATGGATTTTTTTTTCTAATTCATTGTTTCCTTTCTCTTGAATTCCTATTTGTAATTTTCCTGACTGAAAAAAAATTGTCCTGACTGTTTTTGTGTGCTCTCTTCTGAAGCCAGCTGACAGTCAGGCTTATTACTGAGCATGAAATAATGTTTCAGCCATTCTGTTTCTACCAGGTCATTTACAGATGTGCCCACACCCCTGTAAACTGGCTGATAAATTTAGACATTACATTTCTAAGTCATGATGAGTGAGGTGCAGTATCTAAGCTGGCATGCCAGGCTCTTAATAATTTGTTATGGGCCCACTTTTTGCTCAGTTGAATTGTTCTTTGAGAAAGTTTTCCAACAACTGAACCACACAAAATCAAAGACTTTTCAGCTGAACAGTGTAACTGCTTATTCTGTGTATCTGTATGTATAGACTTGCTCTTTCTAGTAGGACTAACTTTCTTGGGTTCTTTGCCTGTCGCCTTGTACATGGACAGGCCAAGTTATCATCCTAAAGACCATGGGGGTGATAGGTGAATGGTTACTGTAACACAGCTAGCAAGTACAAGCTTGTGCTCATGAGAGGTTTGTAATGAATTTATGATGTCATGCTGAATTGTGGTTGTTTTAAATAACAGATCTTTATGATCTTTTTCAAGTAACAGTAACACTGTTATGTTTCCTGCCAGTTATATCAAACTATTGATGCTTATATTATTCACTTCATATTCTGAAGCTTTTTTATACCTTTGCACAGGTGCTGCCACAGTGTGTTATGTTAGCTGGGGTCGGTAACTGTATCAGATTAGTAAATTCTTGTTTACTTTGCTGTTTACAAGTGTCTTAATGACGAAGTCTAGAACTGTCTAAAATATGCAGTAATGTTAAGATGTCATCAGCTAGAATTAAGTGTGTGAAGCTGGTGAATTAAAACCAGAAATGATATACTGATATACTGTTTCTATATTGAAGTCTGTGATGTTTATATTAACTTGCTGTATATATATTGATTGTTAAATGTCCTGTTATTGTGAAGTGCTTTATGGTACTTCATGTACAGTGAATCAGTCAGAGTTTATTAGGTGGAATTGTGGTTATGTTATGAATAAAGAAATGTTGAAATGTTGATAATCTTGACTTCTAGGGCTTTAGCAAGTCAGTTGTTTGGTCATAAAGTATAAATTCAAGGAAAACAATATGACTTTTACAGTGGTTATCCTAAATACTTGGTGTGACTTAATCCAGAATTTCAGCTTGTTAACACATCTTGGAAAAAAAACATTGCTGGTGACTTATCAACAATGCAGAGGCTGTGTTCTTTTAGCTGATAGCTTATTAACTGGATATCCAGAATGCAACACATTAAAAACTTTGGAATATGTAATTCTGCAGAATAAAAATATTTCTTTTAAAAATGTTCTCTTTTGACACAGACAAGTCGCCTGTGTCTGTTACAGAAATACATAAAATTAGAGACATAAGTAATCTGATAGCATCATCTTCTCTTCCTATTTTTTTTTTCAGTGTGGCTGATCTGAAACATGCAATTCAAACAAAGTATAAGATTGCCATTCAACACCAAGTACTGGTTGTCAATGGAGGAGAGTGTATGGCACCAGACAGAAGAGTGTGTAGTTACAGTGCTGGAACAGTAAGTGCATGCTGCATTCTTAGTCCAAACTTTCATTTATAGGGGAGGATTAATTACTAAGGGATTTTTAAGTACTTTTCCGTAGTGATTGCTGAATTTCTTTGATTTTAGAAACAAGTGTTTATGTATTCAGCTTCTAAGTGTAGATTTTAAATTGTTCTCAAGACATGTTACCCACGTGAGGAAATAATTGATGATTCAACAGCAAATTGCCTTTACTCAGTATTTGGTTTCATTTCCTTTTTGAGTGTAGGACACCAACCCAATTTTTTTATTCAACAAAGAAATGATCTTGTGTGAACGCCCACCAGCTATCCCCAAAACCACGTTTTCGGCAGAGAATGAGATGGAATTAAAAGTAGAAGAATCTCTTATGATGCCTGCAGTGTTTCATACAGTAGCATCACGAACACAGCTTGCTGTGGTAAGTAGGTTGTTACTGGATTTGCACACCAAAGGAAAATATGTCAGAGGGAAAGCCTGATGTAAAATATAAAGTAGTTTCTTCAAAAGGCAGTAAGAATGGTGTATTAGTGATGATGTACTCTTCAGAGCCTTTGTCTCAGAGTTTGAAGGTAAGTTTTGAAATGTGCTTGCTTCTTCAGCCTGTTCAGAGCTTCTTTCACAGCTGTAGTGTAAGACACCTTTTGGATGTGTATGTTTGTAGTATTTGCAAAACAAAAGCAATCAGGTTGCTTTGGACCATATCTTAATGGACTGCCTTATTTTCAGTGTCCTCAGTCTGCCTCATCCTGAAATGAGAAAAGTAACTTTGGAAGCATTGTTAACTCCAGTAGAAAATTACCACTGTAATTTTAAAAAGCATCTTTCCAAGCTTCTGTTCCATGTTTTGTGTCTAAGCAGATGGTGAGGAATTAATAAAACTAAGCTTTTTCCCAAAATTCAGGTTGCTTATTTTTGAGTACTGCCTCTTACTTGCATATTGGATATATTTACTTGCAAACTGGTCATAAGTCCAATTTGATTATTTCTGTGTTGTTTTTATAGGGAAAAGTCACTCCCTGCAACATGGTCAGTAAGATATCAAGTGTACATGCAGTAAAAGTGAGCTGCATGCTCAAGTCACTGGCACAACGCCTTCAGTAGCTGGACAGATTATGTTTCTGGATTAAAAGCTGATCTAATTTTCTTTACAAATTTTACATTTAAATGGATTAAATATTTTTCATATCTCTAAAGATTATTTAAGTGTCCAGTGACTAGCAGCAGCAGAATAGTCATGCGGAGCATTTCACACAAAATGACTAGTGATATGTTTTTTGTCTTGGTAATAAAAATTCTTAGTTTCAATGACAACTTTAATGCAGTCAAGAAGAACATATAGCACTTGAAGTGGCTGTGGTTTAACTACACAGAATCTAGAGAAAAGTGTTAACTGCTGCATGTAGAACAGGGATTTTGGTTTCCTCCTTGGCATCCTGGCCTGTCAGGAGGGGGAAAGTTCTGAATTATGTGAAATAATGTGACCTTGACATACTGTCTGATTTAAAGCAAGGATTGAGTCCAGTAAACTTTCTCTCTCCCCCACCTGTTGACAGTTAGAGCTGACTTTGTAAATAGGACCTTGAGTTATTAGGTATCTGTGAGTAATCTTAGAGGAGAGTGGATATCAGTTGAATTCAACTAAGGAGTAGGAGGTTTTCAGTTGTGCTCTCTGAAGAATGTGAGAGTTCTATTTTTTCCAGCTGAAACTGAAAGTGCTTTAAAACCATTTTTTGTGAAGTACTAAGAGGAGATTATAAAGTAAGCAAGACTGATAGCTTCTAAATACTTAACATTGATTAGATATGAAGGAGGGCTGTAGCAATTGCTACAATGTTTGTGTTTTTTTGAGGATAATGGAAGTGAAAGGTGTTGTTACTTGGTCTCATGTTTCTCACTGGTGTTTTATCTGGTTTCTCCATTCTGTGCATTGTTTTCTGCTCTCAGGTTCTTAGTTTGGCTTTCAGTTTGGTAAAATTACTATACAATGATGGAACATGTTTAGTCCCTCTGAAGTTAGCTTTTTTATTCCATGGTTTATAAAAAATACTCCTATTTAGACTTGAAAACAATTGTTGGTGCTGCCTAATCTTCCTCCTTTGATTCTGAAGATTGTATTAATATGCAGTGCATGCAAGTTTATTGCAGTGTTTATGCCTTTAAATATGTTGTTTAGATCTTTACTGGCTCATTCTGGTGGCAGGTCTATAATATTATTAATACTCTAGCTACACATTGGATAGTTTATATAGAGAGAGTGATTGTGAGGTGATTTGCAAGGAGAAAATAAATCTTTCCATGCTTAGTGTCACCTATTAGTAATATTGCAGGATTGGGGAAAACAGGGGTGGGGGGAAGGAATTGTCTTTAAACGTGGATCCAGGTAGAATGGAGGTGTTATTTTTAGCCTGCAGATTTATTTTCAGGAAGATTGTTATTTGTTCCCCACTTTTGACAGTTCTTCCCTGCTTATAAAATGGTTATAGTGATGGTATTTGTTTTCTCTTGAAAAGCTTGGAAATTTATTTAAAGATTAAATAGGTAGTAATATTCTTAAATCTGATTCACCTTTAGATCCACAGTTAATTTTATCCAAGATTTTAAATCTTGGATAAAAGTGGTAAAAGTTCTAAAGTGGTAGGTTCTGTGTTAGGCTGTGAGAATGAATTGAGTACTTCTCTGGGATGTCAGGAGACTGACCAATCTATCACATGTGATAGAGAATTAGTAAATAGTCTGTTGTGATTTTTAGATGTACCAAGGTGCAAAAGCTATATAAAGAGGTATTGCAGTATTGTACTGAAGTAGTTTTTCGTGATGCTTGCTTGAAAAATACTGAACAGTAATTCAGAAGAAACTGAGGGAGGACTGGATCTGTGGTTAGAGCATTAATCTTCTCCAAGGTTTGCCATAAGCCTCTTGCCTGGGAGGAAGAAGGAACATGGGATATTAATCCTTCTCAAAATTGATTAAGATCTAAGGAGAGGTAGAAGGGCTCTGAACTCTATGGTTGTGTGATTGATGCACCCAAAGACACACTGGGAGTATTTTGGGAGAGTTCCTGCAAAATAGACATGAAAAATCTAAGCTTTGTCTAATTCTAGAGAAATAGTAACCTGCTTTACCAGAAAAGCAGAATGGCAATACTTGATGATGGAGAGGTTTTTGCCTGTCCTAATTTAGAGCATTTTAATTAATTTAATTTGATAAATTAATATTTACTACTAATATGGATGCTAATACATGATGATAATGTAGTATGTAGTAGGAAAATAAAGGTTACATTCTAAATTATTGCTCGTGAAAAAGTCTATTCCTGTCAACAACAAGAAGCAGTGATGTGTAAATATTAAAAGAAGGGGAGAATATTTGATAGCTAGTAGTTTCTATTTAATCTGGTATCTGCTGTGCCCAGAGACTATAGGATATGATCTTTAAAATCAAACTTGATGTGAAGCTGCAAGCATACATTGATATATGGCCTCTAATTTTTTTCTTCTCATAGTAGTTCTCATGTCTCCTTTAACAAGTATTTTTATGAATCCATGCTATTATGCCCTCTTCATTTTTTCTATGTCTATAACTGACCATTATTGACTCAAATTATGCTTTTGCTTTCTGCTTCTTTTTTTCCCATAATTTGTTCTTACCACTCAGGTGTAACTAGAAGTCATATTTTAGGTCATAGTGGACGTTCTGGCATTCTTATGGTCTGTTGCATATATATTTGTAGGATATAGATACATGTAAAAGCAGCCATTTCCCTCCCCCCCCCATTAACATTAATTTATTTGAGTTACATGTAGCCTTTATTTAGATTTCATAACTCCTAACCAAAATTATTCCTGTGGGGAACTTGCTTTTGGTTTTCCATGGTACTGTCTTTGTCATATCAAGATACATCCATTTTCTGTTTCTCTCTGTTTTCATGATTTTTAACATCAATTACAGATTTTCTTAAGTTTCTGTTCACTACTCGTGATCTCATTATGTAGAAACCACAGCATAAAAATTAGGTAGCATTAAAGAAGCTACATCTGTTCCCTTAACTTGTTCTTTTACCTGTTTTTAAACTGAAATTCTTGCCTCAGGTTTTGTCATTTGCAATATGATGTCTTTGTTTATATGTTTTTTAGAAAAGTTCAGTTAAATCAGCTTTCTGTTTTCATTTTATGTCTTAGCATTCTAGTTTCTCCTGGGATAAAAACTTTTGTTTGAGATGCCTCTGCCTGAAAGGTTCCAGGCTGCCTTTTTTTTTTTTTACAACTAGCCTGGTCTCCCACCTTTCTTGCAGTTGAGCAGTTCTTGCCTGGAGCTGCAGTATATGGACAATGATACACACCAGCTGAGAAGACAAGCTGTTCTCTACACAGTATGTTGTGCAATAGGCTGTGTTGTGTCAATCTTGTAGTCTTCTAACACCACTGCTTAAAGTGGTGTTAGCTTAGCCTTTTGGAAAGTATTTTTTTTTTTTTTTTTTTTTTTTTTTTAGCGATCTAACTGAAGTTCCCTTGTCATTTGTCAGAGAAGGATATTGAGCTTTTTGTGGTTGGATATGTTTCACATTTCATGGGAGGCTGCTGCTGTCATGATCAAACTGTCAATTCCTGTCAGTTCTTCTTTGAGAAGTGGAAATGAGGATGAGAAACTGTGTGGTCATTTCATTTGGTTGCATAAAACCACAGCTGTAGTCATAGTACATAGTCATAGATCATTGTCAGTTTAGTTTCAAACACTTCAGATATTTAAGCCAAGAAGTATAGTCATGCTTCCTGAAAGCTGTGGATCTACTGTTTAGAGAAATATTCTTTTCTACTAGAAAGTTGCTTTGAGACTCTCTGGAAAGAATTACTTCAAAATATTAATGTTCTTCAAGGTGTGTAGTGTTTGAAATAATTTTGTGGCCAAATTAATTTTGGCTAAATTATTCGTCTAATAGACACACTTATGGCTCCTCCTGAGAAGTTCAGATTAGTGATCACTCTCAGTTTTTTAAAGTAATTGAGCAGGGTGAGGTAAAAAGGGTTTTAGTTTATCCTAAGGTATAGTAAAAGATTTACTCTAAGATAGATTTTTCTAAATGCTACTCTAGCTTTTTTTTTCTGACCTTTGTAACCAAACCTTATATCAAGCTATTAAAAAATTGATCAGAAGGGAAGGAGTTGAGTGACTTGGAATCAAGCTAGTGGAAGTTAACATTTGCTTTGTACCACGGTTTGACTCCCTGACTGATGGTTTATGTCACTTCTCAGAGTGTTTTTTGATGGTAAATTCTGTCATGTCACTTCTCCAAACCTGCTTATAATATCGGAGAGAGGTAGTGAAAGCAATACTGAAGAAAGTCATTAATCTGTGATTTACAAAATAACTTTTTCTGTGCTATGCTGGTGAAATAAGTACTTTCTGAGTAGGAAATAAATGGACTGTGTGGACAAATGTCCAAAGGGTACAGTCACCAAAAATAACCAATATTAAAGGAGAATGGGATAATCAGCTCTACTGAAAGGAGAGTAGTTGCCATGAAATATCAATCTCCCTCACAGTGAAGTTAACTGCTCCAATTACAGGTTTTAAAAACTGAAATCTTGAAGTGTATCTTAATCTAGTAGGTTAACTGATATACCTGTGTATGTATTAGAGATAATGGTCTTGGTTACTAATTTCGGTGAACAAGGTATCAGTTCCTTGTTGTGAAAGCATTTATCTGCTGTTACAGTGTATGAGTTTGTGGAATTTTACTTTCAGGGATCATTTTTATTAGTCTGAGGTTGATTTTTGTGGTGATTGAAACCTGTAAGGAGTCCCTTTTACAGGGCTTCAGACACATGGCTATAGAGGACTTCGATGACTTATTTCCTTCTACCACAGGGTTTTAGAGAATGGAAAGAACCCTACATTTCCTGAGAACTTTGTTCTTTAGAGGTAGTCCAAAGACCACTTAAGACAGAAAGACATTAGTCAGATTTTGCTCATTCAGATGAGCAGAATTATGACAGTAGGATGCAGAGACAGTCTTGAAATTGGTCCTAAACAATTCACCAGTTAATTTCTGCTTCAGATAAAACATTCATTGTTGCTTCTACTGATTTTTGGTTGAAACCTAAAAACCAGAATTCATTATAATCAGAAGAATCATCTAAATTTAAGTTGCAATTCTCAAAGGAAATAATTCAGCTAAACACTCTATGACAACACCCAGCCGAAGATTAAATACATTCTGGTGGCCCTGTGGTTTTCTTGAAAAATTGGGTAGTGAAGATGTCATTATTTACTCTTCGACATAACAGCACGTGGGTTTTAGTCTGGGGCTCAGTACTCATGTTGTGGTAGTGGTTCTCTTTTAGATCCTCATTCCAGTGGTGCAGGGGGGCAGTTGGTGTTCTAGATGTGCTGCTGTAGCCCAGTAGGATGAATGTAGCCCTACAAGGCAACTGAAGTTAACTTTTGTGCTCTGTGAACCATTGGGTGTCTGCCAGTAAGACTTGAGTGCGTCTGTGAATAGTCAATGACAAAAGCAAGCCTGTTGTTAGGCAGGCTTCATTTTCTGTGCTGGAGCTGGCAGCCTTACTGAGAAGCATTAAAACATATGTTGGATTGCAGGCCTTTAGTTCTGTGCCTGATATAATTCAGTTTTTAGACTATTCATTTAGCAGAGAGTTGCTTAATTCTTTCTTGCACAGAGCCATACAGTTAAATAAATTGGTCTAGATCCTTCTAAAATAGCCTGAGTCTCTCACAAAAATGTTGTCTATGGAGGTAGAGAGCAGGTAGGAAGAACAAGCCACATCACCTGAAGATTTATTTCAGAAGTGATGGCAAGATAAGAAAGGTACATTTGTGTAGCTCTTAATTTCATAACTTTAAAGAAAATAGTTGAAGTTATATAAGTTTATATAAACATCGATACTCCAATGGAAGCAAAACAACTTCTCTGGTTTGTTTTCTTGCTGCTTGTTTTCACATTTTGAAAGTAGGATCGATTAAACAAAACAAAGAAAATACTGGTTTGACACAGTGTTCTTCTTGTATGCACTTGTATCTGCTTAGTATAGTCTAAGACTGAAACAGTTGTGGCATGTGGACAGATAGTTACTACATGTGGTTTGGCCATCATTAGAAGGTCCAAACATCCATCTCTTTGGAACCTCCTGAATTCAGAAGTAATATTCTTTACTCTTTGAATGTAATGAGCTTATTTCCTGATACAGCTTAAGAAACCAGCATCAAAAGCAGTACTGTGTTTCTGTGGACTCTAATTGCATTCAGGTTCATCCATACTGACAGCATTCTCCTGTTTGCCTCCCACCACCTAGACAGAATTTCTTTAGCACATGTGAAAAATAACTTTGAGAGGATGATAATATGGGAAGCTGTTGTAATGCCTTGCATATGTGCCCTGAAACGTGTCTGTTCATTTTTACAATCCGATTTGTAGTCTATTAGCACATGGGTAACTTTGAAAACATGTTGCTTGAAAGAAACTTAGCTAATGAATTTTGATCTCAAGAGTTAGCTTCTTTTGTCTCTGAGAGAAGTAGTATGTCTCAGTGCTTATGATTGAGATGATTTATGAGCAATATTTATGATGGCTTTCATAAGGGGATTTTTATTTTAATGTCCATATCTCCTGTGTATACATTAAGAAGCTGCAGCTCATCTGACAGTGAATTCCTGGTTGAATACTTAGATGTTGGATGTTGGGGTATTTTTATATAATGGTTCCTTTGGGTATGTATCTGTTTATATGAGGGATTCTGACACTTATTAGAATGTCCTTCTGTTACAAGGTTTCTGAAAAATTAACAAGTATTAGTTTGCTACCCTGGGAAATACTGTTCGCCCTTGCTTTTCTAGGAGCCAGACAGCTCCTGGCTTGCCTAGATTTGTGGAAATTGCCGCAGGTTAGACCCTTAGATACAGTGTGTCAGTGCTGGTTTTCAGTTGTGTAACAAGCGATCTCAATTGTGAGGACTTTTTCTTCTTGTAACTTCTGTTTTGTGTTTGAAAGTGTTTTGCTGAGGAAACAAGTTTGTTAAAACTAAAATCTTAAATTGGAGATACTTAGGTCGTGAAAGGAGTATCAAAAGTGACATATAAAAAAGCTTCATAGGGCAGCTCTAACTTGTAACTTTTGACTTCTATTGTGAGCACAATCTAGCTGAAAAAGCAACATTGCCCAGTGATTAAGAATATGTCTCAGGGTGGAAAATTTGGTCATATGTAGTCTAGTCATATGAAACATACTTTAACACGTTAAATTTTTGAGCTGTGCTGTGCTAAGTGAGTTTGTCCAAAGGAAAACAGAACTGGCAAAAACCTTTATTTAGGGCTTTTAAAGAAACAGCTGACTCCAGTCTTTACTTTTTTATTTGATATTCATTTGGAGGAACTGCGTATCGAGACTTTACAATTGGTTTTGATTTTGTGGGTGGGTTATGTTTTCACTTGTGGAACTATACCTCGTAGTGGTTTGGAGTGGTATGGCTCCTCATTTGGGGGAAGGTTGACTTTGAGAGAGAATAATGTTTGTGAGTTGAAAGTAAAATGTTTGTGGACATTTCCAGGGTGTACATTAGAATGCAGAGACATTCAGTTACCTTTTCAACTTCATGTTCTTGCTATACTTTTTTAGTATATCTTAGGGTAAAACAGCCTGTTCTTTTGGTTCTTAATATGGTAACTGAGGAAGCAGTAATTCTGCCTTTTTTATATGCTGTGCAATTTACCTTTGAATAACTTGTATACAAAGTGAATTTAAGACAGTAAAAAAGGTCAGATGTTTAAGTTAATATTGCATTAGTCACCTTATGTACGTTTAAATTGTATAGCCAAACTGGGGACAGTCTGGAGAAAATGACTTGCAGATTTCAGCATTATCTGGACACCATTCCAGTTGTGTTATTGGTTGATTTTTTTCCTTAGGAAGCAAAAGTTCCTGCAGCCATTAAAATAACCATTCTTTTCAAACCAAAAATCATCTTTCTCGCATGCGCAGAAAGCTGCCAAAGTTCAGAAAACAAGAAGAGAAATACCATCTTTAGTACAAGGTGATGGGAATTTGTAATCACAACTTTGGATTTCGTTGGAGTTGCATATATAACTATTTTGAATGTTCATTGTTCTAAGCTATCTGCTGATAGCTTAACTATCAGTGATTTGAAGGACAGTGGAATTTTGTCATGCTGCTTGAAACAAGGGTTGTACTTCTGTCACAGGGAGGATGTTCATAACTTTCAGGTTTTGTCAATATGAATTATGAAATGTTTGTTTAAAATGCTGCACAGTTTTGTGGTTTATTTCAAAATGTAAGTATTGCCGGTCCCTAAATTTTTTTCAGTGTGTGTATGTGCTACTAACCAAGTGTTCAGCAACAAATGCATTCTGAAATACATGGATGTGTTAGGTTTTTAACACTGCTTTCTCACTGTATTTTGTATAACTTATTTCTCCATGCATGGTTGTCTCACATGTATGATAGCACAGGAGAGGTGTGTTCAATTCTGGTTTAACAGCATGCTCAACCAGCAAAAAGTGAAAAGCCTTTTCTTGTAGGTTAGATAGATACTAAAACCTAAAATACAGCAGTGCCCAGGAAAGTATTTTCCAAGGAGTCTGTTACTGGTAGTGTTTCGAGCTGAAGGATTTATTGTATGACTTTTTTATTACTTTTTGATGTTGTAGTAGGCCATTTGAGGGGAACAGCCTTTTTCTTAAATTCCTAAACTTAAAATAGTTTTTCTTCCTACTAGTTGAAACTTTAGAATAGTTTATAATGGGCATTGCTGTTAATACTCTTCTATTAAAGTCTGCTAGTTGCCATATGTAGATTTCTGTTTTAACTTTGCCAAGTGGGACAGTAAACTCTTATGGCAGTAAAATGCCTCTGTGTCATCCAGTATTTGAACAGAAAAACTTCCACATTGGTTTGCAGATACCAGGTTACAGGGTATGTTTTAGAGTTTTGTGGACACTGTACTGCTACTTGTCATGTTGCATCTGGTTTATTAATCAATGAAAGACCTAAATTATTTGCCCTGTTTCCTCATGCATCTCTTCTTGCACTTGATCCACCTGTGCTTTTTGCTGACTGATTGTGCATTTTATTGTCTTCTGAGCTTTTGCTTGACTCATCAAAAGTGTTCTCCTTATTGGACCTTGATTGCCATTTTTTTTCTATCATATTATTAGTACAAGGGTTATTGTTTATGTATATGTGCCCTGAATATTTTGTATTATCAGTGTTTAATTTTATAAGGTGGTTTTGGAGCTACAGTCTTCACCTCTCTGTTATAAAGATACTTCCCAGTAAATAGTACATACTTTTTTTGTCATCGATTTAACTTCCTTTATTCTTAAATTTTAAAAAATGTTGTTTTTTATGAAGTTTTCAGGTGTACAACTTTTTAGATGTCTAAATTTCATACTCTTACATTAATATCTTCAATAAAGTTACAAGAGTAGCTTGATTTGTATTTTGTTGATTATTTTTTCAGGAGATGTATGAGGTTGCCAAGAAGCTTTGCTCCTTTTGTGAAGGTCTTGTACATGATGAACATCTTCAGCATCAAGGCTGGGCTGCCATAATGGCCAACTTGGAAGATTGTACATACTCTTACCAAAAGCTGCTTTTCAAGTTTGAAAATGTGTATTCAAGCTATTTGCAGTCCATAGAAGATATCAAATTGAAACTTACACAGTAAGTTTGCAATTAAATTCATTCTCAATCTCCAAATTTGCTCTATTTTGAACTTAGTTTTTTTTTTTTAAGTGTTTTATGTCTGGTGCTTATTTTGCTTAACCAAGCATGTATTTGTTTGATTCTGTGTCATGGAGAACATTCTTTTTGTTCTATGCTGGTGACTCTTTTTAACTGACATTTTTCCTTGTATTTGTCAGCACAAAGAAACCTGTATTGAGTTATATGGAAGATAAGCTTGTTAATGAACAGCTGCTTACGAGATGGAGTCTTTCCAAATGTATACTACAAAAAGCTAGATAACAAATTTAGACATTAACATTTTTAAATACCTTTCTACACTTTGAATTAATTTGTTTTTAATAACTTGAACTTATATTTAGAATTACAATCTGTGTTGAAAGTATGAAGTCATAACACAAACTTTGAATGAATTCGTTTACCTTTGAAAGGGATAGAGGGCATGTATGTTGAGATATATATATATAATGTGTGTGTGTCTGTACTTGTGCCTTGCAGACTCTGGGTGTTACTTCATAGAAAATCTTTTACATTTTCCACTGTAGTATTATGGTATTTCTGTGAGTGCTTTGCTTAATAGAATATAAATGAAGATTGGACCCTTAAAAAATTTAAACATAAATATGTTTTATCTTTAAAAAAAAAAGTTGAGCTTCATAGTTTTTACCAAATAGAAACTATTCAAACTCTGCAAAAGTAGAAAGACAGGGGACACAAAAAGCCCTGATAATGAGCATTGATATCCATGCAGATAGGAAACAAGTCCCAGGTCTGTGTTCAAAGAAGTGATGGGGTGTCTCTCAGTTTATCAAACTGTCCGTTTTTCATTCAGTATAAGCTTGGAAGTGTAGAAGATGTCATATTCAGCAGTGGAAGAGAGCAAAAATAGACTTCTTTAGTTATCCTTCCATGATGCTGATATTCAACACAGAAGTTTTTAGAGGGTAGTTGCAAAATAATTTTGAAATCTACTTCAATTATAAAATGAATAGTAGTTCATCTTGTAGGTGATTTTTATCTAAGATTTTGTGTCAAGTTGGCTTCTAGATACTGATGAATTTTTTGCTTTTCGCTTTTTAAAAAAAAGCTTGGGTTCTGCTGTTTCTATCATGGCCAAGATACCACTGCTGGAGTGCCTAACAAGACATAGTTACAAAGAGTGTTTAGGAAGACTGGAGTCTTCACCTGAATATGGAGGAGCAGAAAGTGAAGAAACTGAGGACGGGAAATCTGCTGAATTGGTGCTTTATCCTGATGTATCTAAAGTGAACAGTAAATCAATGTTAGCATCATTTTGCAAGTCAGTTGAACATTCAGCTTTGGAAGGCACAGATCCTGAAAATGTAAAAGATGATAAGGAATCTGGTCAAAATGCTACTGTCCAGGACCATGAAATGTCAGTAGAATTGAAAGATGATGATCAGCCTTCCTTCAACGTGTCTTTGTTAGACTGGATAAATGTTCAAGATAGACCTAATGATGTTGAATCCCTGGTCAGAAAATGTTTTGATTCCATGAGCAGGGTAAGTTAATATTTTTTTTTAATCAAATTGCGTTGCATTGAATGCTGCTGCTTTTTTTTTTTNTTTTTGTGGTTGTTGTGTTTTTTTTTTTTTTTTTTTTTTTTTTCCAGATGCAGGTGCTTTTGAAGTGACTGACTCAACTTTTTTGTAACTTGTTTCTCAGATAACTTTCTGAATGAAACCCAAAGCAGAGGCTGGGGAGGGATAAGTGTGAGGAAAGTGTTTTATGAGTTTGAATGTTAAGAATTTCATCTTTTGGAGGATGTATAATTTTATGAATGCTTGTTACCTTGCTTATTTTTCAAATAGCCATTTCTTTTGGAAAGCCAAAAGCTTGTAGCAGATAAGCAAAGTGACACTACTATTATTTTTTTTTTACCCTTTTTATAAAAACTACACTTATAATAAAAGATTTTCTTGGACCAAAATTAATGTTGAGTTCAAAAGAGTTAAGCCTTTATTAAAATATAGGAAAATATTATATGGTTAATTGGGATAACTTTATATTCTGTATCTCTGCATTCTTTATTAGCTGATATAGAGGTGCTCAGAAGGACCCAGTCAGTCAGTTTGTATTTCTGCTGTTGGAAGAATACAACAGTGTTTCTGTTGTGTTCTTTATTTTCAAAATTAATGTTTTAATCAGTGAGCATTATAACCTTTTAAAATTCTTTTGCCTATAGTTTTCCTTCTCTCTTTGCTTTCTCTTTGGTTGATATTTCTTATATTGTCTAGCCTTGTTTGCATAGGTATAATATACTATTACAACACAACATACCTTGATCAAAGAAAACAATTTCTATTGTCTTTGACACTTTATTTCCTCTGTAGGGTAGGGCTGGATGACTGAGTCAGTGATTTCTGAAACCCATCTGTTGTATGGAACATCATGGTGTGGTTGGTTCTATACATTGATATTTTGATTTTGTCTTAAAACTGATTGAGGAATTTGGCTGAATTTTAAGGGCTGTCCAAGATTTTAGTAGTGCAGAAAAGGCTAAGGAAAAGATTGGACATGACAGGTTTTGTTTTTTTTTTTTCCCTTAGCAAAAAACAAGAATTGATTTTGTGTGTAAAAGACCTTGTATTGGCTGAAGTCTGAGACAGTCCTCTGTCCTGTTTGTTCAGTATAACACTATAAGGTACTTTCTACTATTTTAAAACAAGAATAACAGAACCCACTAGATAGTTTGTGAGACAATAAATTCAATTTCTGTGTAATGTTAACAGAACAAAAATGTAGTATGTTTTAAAAATCAGTATTTGAAGAGATGGACATTAAACAATTGCTTCCAAATAAATTATGGAGATCCAAAAGATTCAAAAATGCAAAGAATACTTCGATTAAGTAACAAACATACCCTACCGTTTTTGATCATCGTCTAGTCTTATCTGACACATACCACAAATTTTAGAGGCTCTGTCTTGTCTTTTCTGTCCTTGTCTTATCTAAGATTAGGCAGAAATCCTTTATTTTGACTATTGTAATTGTTTTGTAACTGCAGTCAATTCTTAAGGGGAAAAAAATGTGATTGAACCTGCAAAAAAATGCAATTTCTTTTTGTATTCTTGGCATAAGCAGAATTGGCAGGTAGGGAAAGTGCTTCAGTTAAAGTATTCTGGCCACCACCAGAGCAGTTGTGATTGATCAATCCTGATCCATTTTGGTTCACAAAAAAGCCCCAAAGCTTTGAAGTAATGCTTTCCTGATTCTCCTTAAGAAAACATTAATTTACTGTTTTGATAGCAGCACAGGCAAAGGATTAAATCTTTGCTTACCGTTGATTTAGAATTAGTTGAAAATAGAAGTGGCCTGCTGAAAAGGAAAAGAAAATACTAAATAAATATCTTGCAACATAATTTTTCTTTTAATATTCGTTTGAGGTGACACTTTAGTATGAAAAGAATTAGTGCCTTTTTTTTTATTATTATTCTAACTTTTTAAAACTGCATTCTCACCCATGCCTTTTCCTTCTTGGAAATACGAACCATACAAATGGTTTGTGATTGCAATTCTTATTTCAAAAACTGAATTCAGGTAAGATTTTCCTGAAAGCTTAAAGCACCAGAGTAAAAGGGTTTGGTACTGGTAGTCTTGACATAACTGGTGTGTTGCACTGAGTACTGCTAAGTTTCTGATGGTTCTAGCCTCTAGTTGGTGTAAAGATGGGATGAAAACAGTGGATGGAGGAAATAGGTAAGAAAAGAATGAGAGGAATAGCCATTCTTTGTAAAAAAAACATAAAACACCATTTGTTCAAGAAGGTAAAAAGAGAAAAACCCCACCATCTTATTCTTTAGTATTTTTTTGTTAAGAAAATCTTCTGGATGCTGCAGTAGACTAATTCAGGATGTTTTAGGGAGTAATTCTGAATGGGATGGAAGCAAAGAGGATCCTGTAAAATCAGTCTGGTTAAATTCTTCTGTTACTGTTTCTTGAAGATGGCTTGAGAGCAGGCCAAGATTCATAAGACATCACATAGAAAATAATTAACCTCTGTTTTCAGAGAATTTGGATGTATTTTGTTACATTAATAATAGTAC
This sequence comes from Rhadina sibilatrix, assembly GCA_013400275.1. NCBI lineage: Eukaryota > Metazoa > Chordata > Aves > Passeriformes > Phylloscopidae > Rhadina > Rhadina sibilatrix. Next base: position 29,697 of record VWYO01017224.1, on the reverse strand, counting down.
TAATTGTTAATTCTTAGAGTTCTGGGCTAATTACTAGGTTTTGGTACTTTCCCATGAAGTTTTTGGTTGGCTGGCTGGTGTTTTTTGTTGTTGTTTTGGGGGGTTTTGTTTATTTTTGGCGTGGTTGGTTGGTTGTTGGTTTTTTTCTTTTGTGTATGTGTTTGTTTTTTTTTTTAAGTAAATGGAAGACTTATTCTTTATCTCCTTAATTTTTACTATTTCTCCTCTCCAGATTCTTCTCTCTACACCCCTCCAGAAGGTTATTTCCAGAATAAAGTGCTGTGTATGAAAACTTAGTAAATTGAGGGGAAAATACACTTTTATTTAAGTTATTATTATAAATAAAGTTTTATTTATTTAAGTTTATTTAAGTTATTTAAGTTATGCATTTTTTTGAGGATGGGGGCTGATTGTGTGCTCTGTAAGTGGCATAAACCCTGCATGTTGATGAAAGAAGCCAGTGCTGTGACAGCCAGTGTGACCTCACAAATAGCATCCTTTTCACTGGATTCTCTTGTAAGAGATAGCATACCATACCATAACGATTTTGGATAAATTGGGGCAAATTTATTCATCTTCTGCTATCACCTAGTGATTTTTACTATGTTCTTAACTAGTATATTTCAGATTTATACTAAACTCTGACCTTTGTAAGAAATAGCAGTTAGCTATGTTGTTTCTAGAATTCTTATTTTAATTTACTACTCTTACAGTTAAGCTTGAAGAGTCACCCTTAGTATCTGTGTGCATTGGTAGACTCTTAATGTTTCAAATACTTATTTTTTTCTGTATAATGAAATATTGCAAAGCAATATTATGAAATAACTTTTAAAGTGTGTTTGTTAGGAAAAAAACCTCTAGCTAGAAGTATAACAAATATATTATTTTTCCATGGGGTCTTTTCCAGTTGCTTAGAAATCATCTGCTTTTTTAAGTAGTCAATTAAAACACTCATTTAGTGGGAAAAGATTGATGTTTCTTGCAGCATTTTCTCATTATGCTCCCTTCTGCACTTTCCATTGAGCCACATTCATGATTGATTTTGATTGTAGCTGTATGGACTCTGTCACAGGTCAGACTGTCCATCAGCTAGAAAGTGCTTCTTTGTCCTGCACCTCTCCTGCTCACCTCAACCAGTGTCCCTTCCCTTTATAAGGATCCAGATTGCTGTGATGGTCTGGTTGGAATACTTCAGAAAAATTCATGCTGTGATACAGAATCCGCAGACTCATTTATTCAGAATTTTGAAACAGATGATAGATGTAGTCATATATTAGATTAAAAAAAAAAGAAAATACTGAGGTTAAAAAAACTCATTTAGCTAACTTAAGTCACCTTTCAATGTATCAACTACCAATAAATTTCTTTTTTTTAGCTTGATCCAAGGATCATCCAACCCTTTCTGGCCGAATGTCGCCAAACTATCGCCAAACTAGATAATCAGAACATGAAGGCTATTAAAGGTCTTGAGGATAGGCTCTATGCATTGGACCAGATGATAGCAAGCTGCAGCAGACTGGTGAACGAACAAAAAGAACTTGCTCAGGTAATACACAGTTGTGTGTGCAACACTGGAAGATGGTAGGTTTTTGATAAAGTGTATGCTACTGAAGTTAACAGTGAACCAATTGCATATCTTTATGCAAGATAGTTTTCAACATATCACACTGGGATTGGTCAATAAGGTACTATTTCCTAATAATTTGATATTTACATATTGGCAGTTTTTCCATCTTGTTGTCATGTTTTCACATGGTTTAAAGCTACAGCTAGAGAATCAGAAATTTGGTTAGAGATATGGAATAAGAGTTAAGTAGATCAATTCTAATTTTGACAGGAAGTACTGGTAATTTATCACTCAGTAATACAGGATCAGGGAATAGGTTAATGGTTGATCATCAATGTTGTAGTAAGGAGAAAAAGTAGTATGCCTTCACTGGACAGTGTCATTTTAAATGATAAGAAATTTAAAGACTATTTTAAATATAAAATATGTAGCTCCTATTTTTAACAAACACTCCAGTATCATATGAAAGTTATTTTATTAAATACACTTTCTGTAAAGAGTATCAGTTAAATTGATAATTAGGGGTTTCCTTTAATGTCTTGTTCGCTACTGAAAGTAAATGAAAGTCTTTTTGGCAATACATGATGGTGTTCGGATTTTCACCATGACCTTGGAATTGAGACTGAAAAAAGGCATGAGTTTATTACTCCTGCTTGCACACTGATGTATTATTAGTAGGAAAAAATGAATAACCTTGCCTCCCTATTTCGAAGGAAGTTTAGCTGCCCCTTTTGAGGAGGACAGTGCTGGGCTGAGGGTTGTGTAGGACCATGCTCCCTGCTGCTTCTTCAGTCTGGTTTATGAAAGTGGGTATAACCAATACTTCTGGCAGCATTGTTTAAAAATGGAGCTTGTCTCCAGATAAATCCAGTGAGTAAATTTAGAAGGAAGTTTGCTAAATCACAATCTTGTGGTGTTTATGTTGTAGGCCAGTGCTAAACCCAAGTGAATTTAGCATGATGGCTAAGCTAGTCTTCCCACCCCTGTGCTTGGTTGCCCTATATTGTGAGTAGTGCTTTTAGCTATTTTTTCCTTCTTCACGTGGATGAAGAGCCTACCTCAAGTTTGCAAATCCCACTTTGGAGTGAGAAGCCTAGCAGCCAACTGGAAAGAGAATTTGTCACCTTATTTAAATGCTACTGTAAATTTAGAATTTGTACCTTTTCAAGACTTGACAGAGACTTATTTCAAATCTTCATTGTTACCATTCATTGCTTTTTATAAATTGTCTCTTCATTTACTTATGATGTAAGGGTGCATTCTGCATGCAAATAAGATTTGTGGCTCTTGATGTTGGCTCTTGAGAAGAATTAGTTTCATGTGTGAATTTTGTTATGCAAGAAATATAAATTCTATAGCCCACAGTAGTATTGAACATGCTCTCTAAATTGATGTTAAATCTTGCAAATGCCAGAAGTTAAGAAGATGGTTGTTAGCAGAAGTTAGAATGATGGTTGATCCTCTCCTTCCTAGTAATTATGTTTCTGCTTGATTAAATTTTGTGGTCTTTGACTGGTGTTGGTTAACAGTGTTCTATTAGGGTTGTGTTGGTAACTGTTTGGGAGTGAAATACGGAACAAGATTGATTTGGACTGGACTACAGAATAGAAAGAAAGCAACTTTGACAGTTTCTTTCTTCATATATCATTCTGTTATACTTTGAAATGGTTACCGTAAGTTTGGTAAAATTCTTACATTCTTGAAGATGTATCACTTTCATGCCTTTTGATTGTCACAAAGCTTGTGTAACAAATGTCTCTCTTCGTCTAGGGATTTTTGGCTAATCAGAAGAGAGCTGAGAACTTGAAAGATCCTTCTGTGCTGCCTGATTTGTGTTTGAGTCATGCAAATCAGCTGATGATTATGTTAACTAATCACAGAAAACTGTTAGATATTAAACAGAAATGTACCACTGCCAAACAGGAGCTTGCAAATAATCTGCAAGTCAGACTGAAGTAAGTTAACTTTTCAACTTTATATTACTTCCCCTTGCAGCAGCGTTGTCTAAGGAATGTGTGTCTTAAGGAAATCATTACTGTGAAAATGTCAAGAGTGTGTATCCTGTAGTGTCTCTGTATATATTCCTAATTGCTCTCTGTTAGTATATAATCCTGATTGCTTGATGCTAACTTGTTTGTATTTGTTGTTTCACTTTTGCTTCACTTCTGTCAATAAAAGCAATTTTATATGGTTTTTATTACCTGTGGGATATACCTTCACCTTAAGTCTTCCCTGGGTGAAATTGCTGTCATGTTTCTCCTCAAGCACACCAGTTCATCACCTTCTCAGTCGTTATCCTGTGGGTTAATTATATTGGTGTCTGTGCTTGAGATTTAGCTATTCATTGTATGATTAAGGAAATTGAAGATACAGTTACAAAAGGTGAGAATTTGTTATAGGGCCTGCTTGCTTGTAGTGCATGAGTGCATTGTGTGAACTTCCCAAACAGTGTTGAGTTCTTATTTCTTTGACAGCATTCTGAGCTTTAATACCTCTTTCTAAAGCTTTTCAATAAGTATTTTACAAACAAAACTGGTCTTTTTTTTGCTCTGGATATATCAGCTTTTTTTTAATTCTAAATGGAGAAGGTTGCATTATTACTACTCCTAAAGTTATTTATGCTAAGAACTTGTCAAAAGCAATGTCTTAACTGAAATGGTGATAGGTGTTCATTTTTGATCACTGATGTTGATGTTCTATTGTGAGAAATTAATAGGAAACTGCCTGGTGACCACTGAGTTCTGAATAGCTTGGTGCTTTCAGTTAGCCTGTTGTTGTCCCATGTAAAATGATGTCATTGTTCATTTCATCCAGATATGTTGCTAATCTAATTTAAATAGAAAAAAAAAAATTGCTCAGATGTGATCTTCTAAAGTGTAATCTACTTTTGTAGGTGGTGTTGTTTTGTGATGCTTCATGCTGACCAAGATGGAGAGAAACTACAAGCATTGCTTCGTCTTGTAACAGAGCTCCTAGAAAGGGTCAAAGTTGTAGAGGCTCTCAGCACTGTTCCTCAGATGTACTGTTTAGCTGTTGTTGAGGTTGTGAGGAGAAAAATGTTCATAAAACACTACAGGGAGGTAAGTAAATAAAACTTTGAAACCAAACTTTGGTATCAGCATATAAATTAACAACTAACTACTAATTTTCCTCTTTCACAGTGGGCAGGTGCTTTAATAAAAGATGGGAAACATCTATATGAAGCTGAAAAGGCAAAAAGGGAATCTTTTGGTAAACTCTTTAGTAAGTACTTTCTCTTCTGTGAAGTCAAATTGTGTTAAAATATATCTCTTGTTTTTCTAGTTAAAATAATTTTCATCACATTCTAATTTCAATACCTGAAAATTTTCTTCTCCTTATATAGGAAGTGCATGCTAGTCCTATTACAAAAAAATTTTTTTTCTATTAATCAAATCAATTAACTATTTCATATAGATTATGCAAAATAACGTGAAAGTTGTCATTAATGGTTATAAAAGATCTGGTTTCTTGTTACCACATTTAAAAACAGTTTGTGCTTAACCATGCCTTGTAAACTTTATTGTTCTTTTAAATAACACTTCTAAAACCGTTACTGAATATTTGGGTACTGCCATGACTTCCTCTGTACTACTCCAGAAAAATCCAAGAACTAAGATCAATGTCTAAAGACCTTCACCAGAAGTTTTAAAAAAATAATCAAAAATAAAGATTTTCCTAAAAGAATTTTGATTACTTTTTCTGCAAAGTTTGCAACTTATGTTCTGAATGAACAACTAAAATAAGAAAACTTAGTGAAAGTTTATCAATTTTTTTTGGAAAGGAGATGAGGAAGATTATAGTGAAAATTTTGAAAATAAGTTGAGGCTTTTGCCTGTGTGACCATTAAGCAAAAAGAGGCTTCAGTGAAGAGAGTTCTGCTTGAATGATGGATTTTGTCTGATGTTCTGTGGTCATTTGCAATTTTACGTAGTCATCAATATAAGTAGTAAAGCTTTTCCAAATGTAGTTGAACTATTAAACTGCAGTAACTTCATTTCTCTTGAGAAGTTGCATTTCTTCCTTTAAGTAAGTTGCTTGTTTGGATTTTTTCTTCAGGGAAGTCTTTCCTAAGGAATCGTTTGTTTAGAGGACTTGACTCCTGGCCTCCATCCTTTTGTGTATGTACTCATATCTTTGGGTTTATTTAATTTCTATGTAGTATCATAAATTAAAAACCTGGGCTTAATTAATTAAACCTGTATGTCTTTTGCATTGCTGTGACACAGATAAAAAAGCTGGGAGCCAGTGTTCTCTGCCATTTCAAGTGACCTATATTAATGAGGGTTTGTAACTTGCAGTGCAGTGGGAGAGGAAATGTCAACTCTCCTTTTTAGCAGTCCTTTTTTAGTCTGTGGTATTGAAAAAAAAATACTCTTAATGGTCAGAAAAAAGAAGCCGGGGGAATAATTTGATCCTCTAATTGTCTTGTGAATAATAGAGCAATAAAATTAATTGGATGGTGAAAGCAAGTTAAAGGTTTCCATGTAATCACTAGATGAGTGGAAAAGCATTTTTGCCTCTTAATTGGCTGATAACATGAGGGCATTATAATTAAGCATTGCCTGTTAGCTTTGATTACATACAGTTTAGTTAACTGAAGGAAGCTCACTCTCATTCTAATGTTGCTGTCTCATTTTACCTTTTTAACTTTTTCAGCTTTTTTTTATTTAAAAGATACTTGGAAAATAAGAATGCTACTCATGTCAATCTTTCAAATACTGAACTGAATTAATATTTGTATGTATAGCAGCACAATAAATAAATCTTCAATGCCATCTCTTGTTCCTTAACTTCTTAACACATCCATAATGTTTATGAAGCTTGGTAACAGGGAGGAAGTTGGCCTAGATGCTCATTGTTTGTCCCTTTCCTGGAATATTCTGTTCTACTGCTGCCCAAGCACTAAGAATAGTTAATCATTACAAATGTAATATCTTTTTTTTTTAGGGGCAGATGACCATACATGATTTCCTAAAAATTTTAAATCTTTTGAGTAAGAGACCAGTTTACTGCTAACTTTTCTATGTTATTTATTAAACTCTTTTTAATCCTTCTTTTAGTAATCTGATACTTTAAAGCATTGTATAAATCAAAATCTTCTTTACAGACACGAAAACCTCGCAGATTTGACAGTGAGCTTCCAGATATCTCGTTGAATGACTTGCAGTTTTTGCAGTCTTTCTGTCCTTCAGAAGTACAGCCATTACTCAGGTAAGACACCTTTTTACACTATGTATGTTATGGAAATAGCTTTCCCAGGGATCCCACCCCCATCAGTTTTCTACTCCCTTAGTTCATTTTCCGTAAAGAACAAACAAGGATGTTTTCTGATCTGTTACCATTCTTAAGCAAAGATCTTTACTGACTTAATGCAGGTACATATGTACTCAAGCTCTGATTATTTGAAGATATCTATTCTGTATTGAGATGTAAAGGATTTGGGGTGTTCCTTCAATCTGCCTTAGAACTAAAAAGCAAAAAAAAATGCCATCAGTTCTAAACTGAAATAAACTCATAAATGTGTTTTGTCAGATCAGAATGAGATTTGATTCTTTTTTCTTTTGCTCTTTTTTGTGTGGTATTATGGAGGAAGTAAAATAAAATAAATGTCTTCAGCTCAGCATGAGATCTTAGAGATCTCCTATATTCAATTACTACTTTTTCTCCAATTTTATTAAACTGATTTTGCTAAAAAGTCTATTCTCTTAAGTGCCTCTGTTGTCTGTGGAAATCCATCATCTTGAGTAGAAGCTCTAATTCTATGTTTCTTACTTCCCAGTGAGGCAGATATGTAGACAGGAAAGCTACTGGTTTGTCTCACAAGCAATTTTCAGGATTAGTTCCTTATCCAGAACTTGGAGATACCTTTATTAAAAAGATGTCTGTTAGTGTGAGCTTCCAAACTCAGAGCAGTCAAGGTGGAGAAATGCCAGCCAAGATAATTGGCCAGAAATGGGCAGTAGCAAGTTCTATGGAAGGTTCTTCCTAGGAGATCTGTCAGTATGGCCACAGTCAGATGTTGTATGTAGCATCATCCTCCTCCTAAAAGAGATATGCAGTTTGAGATTTGAGATTTGCTGATTCCTCTGTTTCAATTTTTGCTGTTGTTTTTGTTTTGTTTTGTTTTTAAAGCCCTGGGGCCAGAGTCCCACAAAGTTGGGTTTGAATTTACAAAGGTAAATGAGGAGGATGCTTCACTGCCATCTGTCAGATTCACCGACAGTGTCAACCTAATACCTGTTACTGGTACATAAGGCAGGAGCTGAATTCACTGCTTTTTTCATCTGTATTTTGGACTGGCATTCTTTTTGATTCAGAATTCCTGACTGTCTCTACAGTGGTGGTGGTGGAGTTAACAAGTGTAGTGGGCTTAGTCATTTTATAACTGATGTACCTTTTTAATTTCTATTGTTCTACTCCTTGGTTTGCTCCTCATCAATTTTGTGGGGAAAAAAGTACAACTGTAGAATCTTATTCCTAATGTTTGCCTGATTTTTTAGTTTGTGAGAATTTTAAAACCTTCCTGGAAGTTTATACTGAGTTCAGGAAGAATTTTGCCCTGCTATTGTCATAAAACCAGTCGCTGACTTAAGATGTTTTAGTTGGTTTGAATTGTAGTGACATGGCTTTCCACTTGATGGCAATAGAGATGGGATTATGTCATTCCTCTCGGTTTCTGCGCTCGGGGTTGCATTTGGTGAAAAATACAGAGGATAGTGGTGAACTTGCAATTCAAGTGGGCAAAAGCTGTTGCACACCTTGGGTAGATGCTGATCTTCAGAAGAAACTTGGGAGCAAGTCTTACTTTCCTTGGTGTTTTCATTCAACATGTAAAGAAAAAGCAATAAGCAAAACTGAGAGCCAGCACAAAGTCCTTTTCTGTCAGCACTGAACCTCTCAGCTGCATCATTAAAATGATGTTTTGATTTACTTACAGTGCTTCAGTCTTCTGAAATTATGTGTTTGAGCAATTATTGAAATCTTAATTCTGCAAAAATACACTTGATGCCACTTGCCCTATATATTGAATAGAGAATGCAGAATACATTGAATTGTAATCTTTTACTACATTGTTAGTCTAAATGCTTCGTGTTTTTAGCTTATCTTGAAATGCGATCATGACACATTAATCAGTTGTTTAATTTAGGTTACTATCATGAAAATAAAAGAGTGGAGAATGAATTTCCTCTTCAAAGGAAGAGCTGGGTTGGAGAGACTCCAACTGGAGACAAAATAGTCATTTGCAAACACAAGTGCTTCAATTAGAGATCCAATCACTTCTGTTACTGTCATTGGAACTCTAGGTACTACTGGCAAATGCTTTCCTTGGGAGGAAAGACTGGAATCACTTGCTCATCACTGTGTTTGTTGTGACAGACTCCTTAAAAGTGCCCAAGCTTTTTATTTTAAACAAAAATACCAGGGAGTCTTAGTAGACTTTTTTCCATATAGAATTTCCACATAGAATTAAGAAAGTACAGACCTTATACAGAGGGAAGCTTAGTGTTGTTGAAATATGCACTTAATGATTAAATAGATTGGAGTGTGAAAAAAATGTAATCCTGTACTGTTTTTAAGGGTTCCCATACTTTGTGACTTTGAACCTCTTCACCAGCATGTACGTGCTCTACATAACCTGGTCAAGGCAGCACAGAGTTTGGATGAAATGTCACAAACCATTACAGACCTGCTGAATGAACAAAAGGTAGTTTTGCTTTTCTTTCTCAATAAAAAAAGAGAACATTATATTAAAATCAGTGGAATATTTTCATAATATTGTTTTATCAAACACTTTGGAATGCATCTTTGTTTTTCCTGATATAAAGATTAACTGCATAAGTTTCCTTTCTAATTATGAGCTAGTAAGTATTCCGAGAATATGTAACAGATGTTTGTATTCCACAGAAGTTGTGGAAGTAAAATTGCACTATTTATATTATTGGTTTTTGTCATTTTTGAATCTTCCATCTGCAGAATGTATGCATTCTGCCTTCATTGCTTTAGTTTGTTTTCAGTTCATTTGCTACTTCTCTAGATTTCTGCACTGTTTCTTAGGTCCTTTTGGCACAAGCCATTAAGGCGATTTTAGGGCTTTGGTGGGCTGTTGTGCAGTTTTTTTTCTTTGAATATAGAAGGAACGCTGTTGTTTTAGATTTCTTCCTAGTTTCACTCTGCCTGTCAAAAAGATTCCTTCCCCTAGAAAATGTGTTTCTGCCAATCACTTTTGCCTTGTGTATGCAGCCTCTAACTTTCATACACCCAGTAGGTTCCTTTTAGCTGCTGACTGTGGCCTCTCAGGGAAACATTGGGTAAATTTAGCAATGTTTAAGATTTTTTGTGAAGTTGACTGCTTCAAACTGAGTTTCTTTTGCTGTAGAAAATCAGTAGGTTTTTCCAGGGACTGTGTTACTGTCTCCAGTGTAAATTGTTGTATGCACTTGGCTGACTGGGAGCATCTTATATAATAGATAAGACTATGGGCATGTTTCATTTTGAATAGCAATTAACTACTTAAACCAAGTGACATGAAGTTCTCTTATCTTTTTATTTCTCTGGGATTTGGACAGGAGATTTACTGGAAATCTTTTATTTGTGTAAAATATGAAATCTGGGCTGCTCTTAGTTCGGTAGTATAGAAAAGGTATGTCAGGTAATTTCCCAGCTATTTTCCCTGTTTACAAAGGTTGTTTTTCAAATGAAGAGCCATTAAGAATGAGAGTATTAGGGCCTGAACACTGTAACAGCCATTGAAATTGCTGGAAGTGAAATTCTGTGAAATCTGGGTGTTTTCTGAACATGCCCTTACAACAGACCTTGCTCTCAAACATTAAAGTTCACTCCTAGTATGAAGCATCCTGAAATTTATCTCATAAGAAACCAGGGTAGTGACAGTTGTTCTGATAAAATATTTTTTTCACTAGGGCTTGCAATGTCCGAAGAATGTGAAATTCAGGTTTTGATTCAATGTGTGCATAATAACAGTAGAAAGAAGCAGGAAATGTGCCTGAATTTTGGAAGTCTTTATAGTTTCCCCTTCTTTGTTCAGACATGCTTATATGAAAATTTTTATCAGTATTTGGCTGTACAGAAAAAGATGTTTGCCAAATCAGGAAAATACACTCTTTTCTTTCACTTTTGTTTGACTAATTTGGATTCTTCACTCACACAGAAATGTCAGGTGCTTAGACAGATTTGGATAATTGTCTCTTTCCTTAGAGCAAATTGCAGTGCACAGTCAGAGCTGGGCCATTCATGATGTCATCTTGAAAATGCCCATCTCTATGTGTCATTTCAGTGATTCATTCGGACTGTTTTTGGAATTGAAGCAAACAGATTTGTGAGAGATTTTTTTCTTTTCAAAGGCAGTGTTCTTGTTACTACTTGATGAAAGACACCAAGTCTTTCTTTGTGTTGCTTTGCTCTGCAGATAATATAGGAGTGGTTTTTTTAAATTATACTACTTTAATCTGTAGAATTACTGAAGTAATTTTTGAAATGCTCCTTTTTATATCTTCAGTATTGCTGGGAATTCACAGTAAATAATTAGAAGGATGAATAAACATTTAATAATTGTCCTGAAGTTGCCTACATCTTCATGCATCCACTTGTTCAGGTGGTGAACTGTCCCAGCTTGGTGCAGAGTTGGCAGTAACTGTGCAGGTGTTGAGTTCTGCCCATATTATTACTCTTGTACTCTAGGTGCTCTAGGTGCATTGAGGCAGTATGAATGGTTTGGGAAAGAGGCATGAGCAGGATCACAGAATTATCAGCTGGAGGCAGTGTTGGCTTTTTGAAGAAGAGCACCAGCAGATTTCTAGCACTTTGAGACTGAACATCTTATGGGAATTTTCTACTGGATAAATTCCCATGAGTTTTTCTTCCGGAACTATTTCTTTTCAAGGTGGTCACATTTCTTAGATGAATAAAATCAAACAGGTTCTTAGTGATGAAGGATGGAAGAGCAAGGTAATGGTTGAGCTATGATGTTACAGTGAATACATCTGGGATCTTTCAGAGTACTGATATGTTCAGAAACTTTGCATCTCTTCCAGTCTGTGATCCTGATGATCCTGTGCAAACCCCTTTATTCTGTGTGTCACAGCTACGTGCCTTATGTATTTTAACTGTGTGTGTTTCACTGTAATTTTCCTAGGAAAAATTGCTTTGCTGTCACTCCTATTACAAACTTTTTCAGGATACTGAGGCTGTACATTCCTTTTTGGCTTACACTGGAATGTGTTCTGTACTTGCTGAAGTTTAAGGTTTATTTTTTTGTCTTAAGAATCTAAGATGTATCATTGGCATTAGGACTTCCATATTCCCTATTGTATATGGTAATTAATGGCATAAGGTACTAAAGGAGTTTTTAATAACAGTATTGGCAATAATAAAATGAAAATATTTTAGTAGCAGAATTATTAGGAAAACTGAAATAAGTAGGGTGTAAGGAACCAATGCCTATTTCTGACTGGTAAGATATAGTTGGGTATGCTCTACATGGGACTTTTGGCTAGGTGAATATTTAGTATTTATATGTTTACAAATGATGCTTATTTGAAACTTAATGGAAGATCTCCTTGACTTTCTGCAATTTTTACTTAAGTTTTAGTAGCACATATTTTGGATTGTTACAAATAATAAGGCTGATTTTTTTAAGTTCTTGTTTTGCCTGTTGGTTTTGAATTAATTTTTAATATTAACAGTTGCGCTTATCAGTTTATGTTTATTTCTTGTTTTATAACTTGCAGGCCTCCAATAGTCAAGCATCGCCACAATCTGCTACCACACCAAGGATGGAAAGTACTACAGGAACCACAATTGCTACCTCTTCAAGAACTCCTCCATCACTCAGTCTTCAGGGTCCCCTGTGTCCTCCTGTGTGTCCCCCAGCTCCGTTAGAAGAATTGTCTCCAGACAGCATTGATGCTCACACGTTTGACTTTGAAACAATTGCCCATCCGAACTTGGAGCAAGCTCTTAAGCAAGGGTCGTTAGACTTGGATTCATTAGCAGAGAGTCCAGAATCTGACTTTATGTCAGCAGTAAATGAATTTGTAATAGAAGAAAATCCAGTGTCTCCTAACGTAATTAGTGACCCACAAAGCCCGGAAATGATGGTGGAATCTCTTTATTCTTCAGTTATCAATGCAATAGACAGTAGACGTATGCAAGATACAAGTTCTTGTGCAAAGGATGTTTCAGTAGAAAATACTTCTCTCAGTGTTTGTGTGGAGAAGTGTAGGGTTATTGCTCAAGACTCAAAGGTACATTTAAGAGGTATAAAAGAAGATCTTTGCCATTTCAGAACACTTGTACAAAGAGAACAGTGTGACTTTTCTAATTCTTTAAAATGTACTTCCTTAGAAATAGTAAATACGATTGAAAAGGTAAAACTTTCACTTGAAAAAACACTAAATGATAAACATCAAAATGAATTACAGTCTTTGAAAAGTGAGTATGAAACTAAAATTAATAAATTATTGGAGGATGGTGAAGAAAATAAAAGGAAAATCAAAAAGTTAAAAGGTGACCTGTTAGGCCTTGAGGAAATTCTTCAGAATAAGAATGATGAATTTGCAATAGTAAAGAACGAGAAAGAAGCTGTAGTTTGCCTTCAGAATGAAAAAGACCAGAAATTGCTCGAATTGGAATGCCAAATGGAGACACAAAATACTGAAATCAAGGAACTGAGGCAGTCACGGGAGATAGTACTTGAAGACTTGAAAAAACTTCATGTTGAAAACAACGAGAAACTACAACTCCTGAGGGCAGAACTTGAGAGTTTAGAGCAAAGCCATTTAAAAGAACTGGAAAGCAACCTACAAGCCAGGCATTTACAGGAATTTGAGAAAGTCCTAGCTGAGCACAAAGACTGTTTGGATAAATTAAAAAAAGAGAACCAGCATAGACTTGAACAAATGCAGGAATCTCATGAAGTAGTTATGCAAGAGAAACAACAACAAGTAGAAGAGTTACAACTCAAGGTTTCAGATCTGTCTGATGTGAGGTGCAAACTGGAAGTTGAACTTGCCCTGAAAGAGGCAGAAACTGATGAAATGAAACTTCTTTTGGAAGAAAGCAGAAACCAGCAACAAGAGACCTTAAAGTCTCAGATTGACAAGGAAACTGAAAGCTTGAGGAAAGAGATAGATAAATTAAACAATAAAATACAAATCAGCAGTGATGAATATCAAGTAGGCTTATCAGAACTAAGGACTCTGATGACAATTGAGAAAGATCAGTGTATTTCTGAGCTAGTAAATAGATATGAAGAAGAATCAAATTTGCTTAGAACTGAATTAAATAAAGTAACTCTTCTTCATCAAAAAACTGCTGAGGCAGAAAAAAGACTTTTAGAGCAAATAACAGAACTGCAAAGTAAGTTAGAGTTGGAAATGAGTGCCCTAGAGAAGGAAAAAACAGAAAAATTGTCTCTCTGTGAGCAGCAGCAAAAATATGAAGCTATTATCCATAAGCTAAAGGAAGAGAAAGAACTGTTAGTATCAAACCAAGAACAAGATAGGCAGTTGCTCATTCAGAAACTCAATTGTGAAAAAGAGGATGCAGTACAAGCTGCTTGTAAAGAGTTTGAATTACAGAGGGAAGCTGCTGAAAAAGGGCTTTTGGAAAAAATACAACAACTTGAGATGCAAGTGAATCGGAGGTACTGTAAGAATTAAGTTACTGGGTTTTCCTAGTATTTTAATCAATATGGTATATTCATGACATGCTCTGCAGTAACTAAAACTGTTGTATTTGTTATAGTGTTTATCTGTATTGGTTTCCATATTCATATTTCAAGTTCCTTTCATTTTATAGGTAATAATGTTCCCATATCTGTAGTTAATCTCAAAGATTGTAAAATCTGTTATACAGGATTATTTCAAGACGGTAGTGAAGGTTTCATATTTCGGTCATGTTGCAGGAATGTTTCCACATGTGAGAGCATGCAGTGGCTGGCTTTTAGGTTAGCCTGATAACTTTCTTTATTGGCTAACTCTACACCAGGCTGGTGATAATGGTGGCATGAAAACTTGTATGGGAATTTATACAGGATTTACTGAGACGTGTCCCACGGCCACTTGGACTTTAATTGATTTTTTGCTGCCCCACTTATGTATTTCAGGTCTTCAGTTTGAACTTCATAATGAAACACAAAGGTGAAACATAATCTTAAACAACATCTTAACATCACCATTTTTCTTTGTTAATTTCTGCAGAGATTTTCCCATTTTAAAAATACATTTTCCCTTGTTGAGGATACATAGAATTACTCTTTCTGAATTCTTGTATCTTATGTACTTATGAGTTTGTAATGCCTGCCAGCAGCCTAGATTATGATGTTATAGAATGAAAATAGTTGAATTTTATAATGTGATTTAGGCTTAACAACAGTATTCTTTTTTAAATGCTAGCATTTATCATTTATGTTCTTGTAGTGTGAATCAATGCAGCAGATAGATCTTGTTTGTAAAATATCTTAATAGAGGAATTTTTTTTCCCAGGTAATTTTTTTAGACTATACCAAGTATGTGAAATGGGAAAAGATCAATAAAATGGACAGAATGGACATAAAAGCAAGAATACTGCAAAAAATTAGCACAGACTTAAATTAGCTTTTAAATTTTGAGTATCAATGTACTGTTAAAAAAAAACCGGAAACAGTAGAAGAGGGGAGATCATGCAGAATCCAACAGCACAGTCCAAGGGAAATGAGAATATCTGCTTCACTGGAATTGTCTGCTACTTCAGGATTTTCACATGCAAGCAAATCCATCACTACATGATGTTGTGTTAGTGCCTATGTTTACTTGTCAGTGTATAAAGGAATGCAACAAGATAATATTTCTTCTTTGAATTAAGACTGGGATATAATGAAACTTAAGAGCACCCCTTCTTAATTGAAGAAGATATTCTTTTAATGAAATATGGTGAAATGGGAAGAAAACTGATAAATTCTGCATTCTTTTCCTTTTCTGTGTATTAATGCATTGTAGAAATTTGAAGAACTTGACTCAACAGGAAAAAGATGCAGCTCTGTCATCAGATTTTCTAAAAATCCACCTACATTTAAATTTGAACTTCTGAGCACAGCTGTGTATATTCTTATCCAAACTGGATAAAACAGGTCATGTATTTCAAAGAAATATTATCTACTTCAATCTAAAGAAGTGCTGTTAGTTTGTTACAAGTTCTATCAAGTAATTTAATTTTCAGTGTGACATTGAAATATATTTTGCCTCCTAAGGCTTATTTTTATGCCTTTATTCTGCTGTTAGTTTTTTTACTCTAGGAGTCAAGATATACAATGTTTTATCTCCCAAGGGCATATATGTCAAGTAAATCTGTCCTAAATTTCACACTCACTATTTAGTTGTTTGATTTTTGAATTCCTAAAACCCCAAGCTGTGTCAGTAACTCAAGTTGATTTGTTGTCCTCACTCACTCTTTAGCAGTTAACTTGTAATGGTAGGAAACAACTTTTATTTGACATGTGACCATATGTTTGTTGTTTTCTGCGAGAGTAATGTTACATTAGCCATTCAGAAGGTACAGACAGATGGAGAGATTGTTAAATTTGATCTGAGTATTGCACTGGTGTCAGGAATTTAGTTTTTGAACTTCCATGAAAACTAACAAAAATATTTAGAGGCAGCAAAGAAATTTTTGCTGTCCATGCATTGCCACAGTATGAAAATTAAGGTGGTGTGGTGTGTCTGAAAATCAAGTAATTTTGATTAGGAAAGAGAATAGAACTGCAAGGCATTTGTATTTCCATTTACTCTTTCTGCACTATATAGTACTGTAAAACAGTAGAGAAACCCACAATATCTTTAATGATTTGTTGTTAAGCATTTTGAAGCAGTTTTCTGATTAGGTATAATATCTATAATACTGTAAAGAACATTAAAAGTAGAATAGGAATCCCAGCTGCTTTGAAGATGGAATTACTGGTATCTTCCAGTCTTAGTATTGTCCAGCCACTTCTGTCAGACCACCATAATTAGTGAAGCTTCTTCACAGAGCACATCCACTCTCTCTTAGTTAGGCTTCATTTACTTATTTTACTTCTGACTTCTGGACTGTCAGAGGCTGTTTAGTCACTCTGAGAACTTGGCTTTCAGAGCTCTTTCATTTAAAGCTTCTTATGGGCTTTCTGAGTGCTTAGCTGCTGCAAAATAGTTTGTATATTCAGCATATGCCCATGTGGTAGATCAGTAGCCATATTGTTAGGTACATCCTTTGTTGTTTTAGAGCAATGCAAGTGTTTGCTTGCAAAGAAACCCCAGTCTGAAGATACATGCTTTAGGTATTGTGAAAACAATAAAGTTAGGCATTGTTACCATTGTTGTAGTTAATAAGACCTTTTCAGATTAAATATTTAAACCTACTGCCTGGTACAGTTAATGTCTTTTGCAGAACAACAATATCCTTTACTTGGCTGTCATTCACAAACAGTAGTGCAGGCAATCCGTCTGAGAGGCAGATGATTTCTGCTTTGGTTTAGATCAGCTAAGAGCTTTGGGCTTAAATATGATTAATTTTAATATCAGTATGGTTTAAATATGATTCTGGTGCATATGAAGAAATTTTAAATAATGCAATTTCCCACAATTGTTGCCCAAGAAAAGGGATTTCTCTATTCTGAAGTTCTACAGGGGGGGTTCTTGATAACTCAAGCCAAAACACAAGGTTTTGCTTCAGTGGTGAAAAATACTCGGCCTATGTAACATTGTTTCAAAAGCCATTTGAGGTCATTGTCCTTCCTGCCTTTCTGACTGTTGATAGTTTCCTTCCTTTATGGTCATTACTGCTGTTCTCCAGATTCTGAAATCCAGAGTTTTGAATTTCACACCTGGATTCCTTAGCATCAGATTTACCGCTGAATTGTTTTCCTTATGTGATATTTCTGAAGGCTTTGCATTTTGACATACTAAGTATCTTTGTGAAGTTGATAGTTTATTGTTTTTACCACTTCCCATACCTTCTGTTACATTAGTAGAAGTATAAACAGAAGCCCTCCCCAACAACAAAACTTAAAAGTTAGAGCCAGTGTGCTACACTAAAAACACAGAATAATACCCAAGAGTAAGAATCAATGAGATGCTCATGATGAAAAAATAGAATTGAAGTTAGTAATGGGTTAATTGTAATATAATATTTATTAAATATTTCAGAAATAATGTCTCAAAATGAACATCTGACTTTTTTTGTGTGTGCTTATTTCACCTATTGTGGAACTTGGTATATGCTGCACATTTAAAGCCTAAACATTTTCTTTTAAGTCCTCCTGCTGAATCATCTGCTGAATCAAACTTAGTTGCTGAACTTCAGGAGAAGCTTCAGGAAGAAAAAATGAAGTTCTTAGAGCAACTTGAAGAACAAGAGAAAAGAAAGAATGAAGAAATGCAGAACATCAGAACATCACTTACTGCAGAGCAGCAGGTAAAGCTGATTCTTTTTCTAATTATTTCTGCTCCCATGACACTTGTGTTCTTTTGCTGCTTTGAAGTTAGAGTACAGTTTTCTCTCTTGCCCTGTAACACTTCCACATTCTAAACTTGTGTGTTTATCTGAAGCCAGGATACGGTGTGTTAAGTTCTACAGACACTTAAGCATAAAAAAAAAAAAACAAAACAAAGAAATAAACAGAACTCACTGAAAAAAAAAAAACAAAACCACAAAAAAACCCAAAAAAACCCAAAAATCAAAAGGCCAAACCAATTACCAAACAACTGGAAATCCAGATTCAGTTTTTGTGACTTCTTTTGCTTATGTGCTTGAAATTTATATTCATTCATCTCTCTTAACTGCAGAATGATACCAGGTATTAAAAATTTGTGGACAACACTAAGTTAATTATTTGAAATACTAATTGATTTGGAATGCTGTTTACTGGCTTTTGAAGTTTATTACCATGGATAGGTGGTGTTTTGAGCATAAATATATTGTGTTTTGAGATTCAAACAAAGTATGTTGCATTTTACATAATAAACTTAAAGCAACCTTGTACTCCTTATCTTGACAAAAAATCATGTTGCACTGGATTAATATTTTACATATGTATTCACATATTTTTTTCCTTTTGAAACACCTTGAGCCTCTTAGTTTCTGTAGATGAGTCTTGAGTTCTTAAATTAAATCTGTTAGCAACAGCTATTATCTGCAGCTTTGTTGCATTTAAATACTGAGAAAGGATTTTCTGGTTTAAGCACTTCTCCTTACTGTAGCTGTGGTAGGATCAAATAAGGACAAAGAGACAAGGGTGGTGATCAGCCAGTTTGGTGAATGAATGCTATGAATCACTTGGTGCAGGGAACACAAAATTGCAGATGACTATAAAGAAAGGAGTATTATTGCAATTGGGCTGCAAGCATTAATACTGAAGTTAGCCTTACATAGTAAATCCAATAGGAAATTTTTCCTACATCAGTGGTCGTTAGATTTGTTATTCCATCACAATATTCCTTAGTATTCCATTTTTTTCATTATCTTATAGTATTCTTCATTTTCGCAGCAGAGAATGGAAGGGAACGTTTTGCAGCATTGACAGCAAATTCCAGGGAAAGCTGGAACCTGCCTCCCCACCAAAAAAGACCCCAGACAAAGCAAACAAATACCCCAAACCCAGAAAAATGGTGTATCAGTCAGTGCTGACAGTTTACTTCACTGTCTCTACTGATTACTGAATATTTTGGAGTATTTAGCCTTGCCTTTGTCTTTTTTCAGTTTTGTTTTCTTTCCTGTGTGAAGTTTCCTTAGAGGCGTCACTTATGCTTATGGTAGGAGAGTTTTGTTATGCAGGCATACAACAAAGGCTGCTGGGCCCTATGTAAGGTGTGTAGCCCACCAAATAGTTTGTATTTTAAGACTGAGAATTGATAGGCATATATCAAGACAATCTTCGAATTCACAGAAAAATAAAAATTAATTAGAAATATCGTTTTAATAGATGGTTTTCAGTAGATTTTGTCTGTCTCATCAGCAAAACCTTAAGAGTAGAAGGGCACAATGGAATGGTCAGTAGAAGGATTGAGGAAGTGGAAAGTTTTGTCAGACTGGTACTGAAGGCTATGCTGGCCTCTTTGTATGTTCACCTATTCAAGCTATTAACCAGGATTCCTGTGTATCTTTTACAACAGTCAGTTGTTCACTGAAGAATTAATGCATGACTTGAAATACATTTCTAATTCAGCTTATATTGTATTGATAGTGGTATTTTTCTTTTTCATTTTGTTAACATATCTGGATACAGTTCAGCTTGGTCTTAATAATTTGAACCCTTGAAGTAACTGTTTTAAATATAAAATGTTTAACTATTTTACATTAACTGGAATATAAAGTATTATATTTAAAGAAAAAATAACTTACGATTTTTTTTTATTATTATTGTACTATTTGTATATATCAGGCTTGAGGAAATGAGAGAGTTAAAATTAATTTAAAAAAATTTTACAGACAAACATAAAAATAAAATGTACAGGCATTTTGTCTCTTCACCAAAGCAATAAGTAAAAAAGTTTTAATTTCTTGTTTAATTATAATGTAGAAAACTGAAATGCATGCTGTGTTTTGTACTATTCTGCATTACATTTTTACAGTACATTCATTATTTCAGTAATAATTCCTTTCTGATTTCAGACCAACTTTAACACTGTTCTGGCAAGAGAGAAAATGAAAAAAGAAAACATAATTAATGATCTTAGTGACAAATTAAAAGTGCTTACACAGCAGCAAGAAAGAGATAAGGGTAAGCAAAGTTCTGAAGAAGTATTCATCTTTTCTAATATGACTATTCCATTCTTTGCCGATTGGTTTTGATCCCTAATGTTGCTGTAATTAAAAGAAATTCTGTTTGTGTCATAGATTTGATTGAAACACTTTCTGAAGATCGAGCTCGCTTACTTGAAGAGAAGAAGAAGCTTGAAGAAGAAGTTAATAAACTGAGAAGTAGTAATTTTTCTCCATCAACCTACTTGGCAGCAGCATCAGAAGCTTGTGGAGCATGTGCAGCTGATGTGCCCGTTGACACAGACAGATTGGTTGCTGACTTTGGGGCTGAAGGGAGAATGGACTCCACAATGGAAACCAGTATGATGGCTGTGCAGTAAGTATGGGGCATTGGAGTAGAAATGCACGAAGCATGCTCTCATTCTGGAAGTGTGTGCTCTTGGGTGGTGTGAAGTAGAGATGAGCGAGCATGTTTAACTCTCCTCCTGCCTTTGATGCTCTTCCTGAAAATATTCTTTTAAACATACACGTGCATACAATTGTGATGTGACAGTCATTAGGAATGTGTGGGTTTGATGACTTTGAAGAATGCAGCTTCAAGGTGAGACTTGCCCCCCAGTCATGAGTAAAAGAATATACCTGAGTATACAAAACGTAAGTCAAACAGAAGGAAAACTGTAATGGTGAATGAGCTACTGACACATCTTTTGAACAGTGTCTCACTTTCATGCCACTAGTGTTTTAAAGAACCCTAGGCTTCTCCTCCATACTTTTCACAAAAGTGCGAAACCTGACTGGGAACTGCACAGGAGGAGCAAGGTTTTTACCAGAGGAACAAGAGCAGAATTTTTAGATGTACTTCCATTGGCTTTAGTCAATGTCCATCATGACCGATGCTGATAATAAAACAAGGAAGTACTCTCTCTTTAGAAAAAGAGCTGTTTCTTACAGTAATCATGCACTAGATTGCACTGCACTCTCAAAACAGATGTACAAAAAAATTTAAGGTGAGCTTGTGAACAAAAAAAAATATGGCTCCATGTATGATTAGACAGGAACTTCTACAGGTTTCTGTTGACTGCTTCCTATTACATTAGAGCTAAACAGCCTTTTAACCGAAATGAAGTAATGATTAGTGTGGTTTAATTATAATCTGTTGCCTTTGCTGAGTGTTTTGATTGGACTTACAGCATGTTTCCTCCCAAAACTTGTCCATTTTCTCAACCAAATCAGTTTGGACTAGAAACTACATTGTTTCTTCCCTATTTAAACTGATTTTAAAGTACATTTTTACATTTTAAAGTACCTGTTTTAAGAAGGTACTGTTTATGTTCTTAAGAAATTACTTGGGATGTTAGCATTATTTTATATTGCCATGTTCACAGATGAATGGCAAGTGAGTAGCAAGTTCACATTAGTGTCTCTACCAGAGAGTATCAGGGCACTTCAGACTACTCCCCAGTAGTCTTTGAGCTACAGACTAGGAAAATGGAACATAATAGAGCTTAATTGCAATATCAGGGGTTAACTATCAAAGCATGTGGGGCTGTATCTTTCATCCTGGTGTCTTGAAAACAGTGCAAAATACCAAGAAATGTCCCCGTGTAGCTTGATAAACTAATCAATGGCTGAAAAGTCACTGGCTTGTTGCAACAAAGAGGCTCCTTGGTTTAAATAAAAGAAAAACTAATCCAAACCAGCCAGAAATATTGAAGCTGATCCCTTATGTGTCTTTCTATGTTGTCCCCTCTGTGCTAGCAAGTACATAACACTCTTCACTGAGTGAAGATGGCAGGTGGGTGTGGAAAAGACAATTTTTGATGATGAAGAAAACGTTAATTTTTAACTCGTCCATTTTCTTTCTCTTTTAGTGAAAATGTTCATATGTCTGAAGAAAAGCAGAGGATAATGTTGTTAGAAAGAGTGAGTAGATTGTTTGTTTCTGAGGTTAAGTGTTACAACTAAGTACATTAAAAACAATGTACATGTGTAGTTGTGCTGTAGTTAGTTGCATGCTCTGAGGCAAGATCGTGTCTGGAAGGAGTATAAATATAAATATAAATATAAATATAAATATAAATATAAATTCTTCAGGGAATGTTTTTTCATTTTACTCTTGGATCACTGTATTTCACTAAAGTAATTCAAGATAACTATTACAACATTACTCTTGGCCTATCCTTGTTATGTCTATGTAGGCTTTAGTATGAATGACTCAGGTGTAATGCCTCTTCTTAGGAGTGACAGATGATTGACTCAGAGAATTTCTATAGAAAAAAGTTACAATTTCTTTTTCTAATTAAGACATACAAAACAGCTCGACAGGATTTAAAATTGATTTTCCAGTTTCTCATGAAAATGGGTAATTTCTCCTCTGTAGGCTGTATTAGTGGTAAAATGTGAGATTAAGCCCTAGTAGTTATACTGGAGTATTTCAGATTCTAGTTATTTTTAACTGTCCAGTCCATCTCAATTGTCTTTTTGAAGTTAACTTTTTAAAAAAAAAAAGTGTCATTAGGTTCCAACTTTCTAGGATCACTTGGACTAAAATCTGGGACCAAATAAAGAACAGGAATGCTTTCTGTTAATGGATTGTGACTGACACTGTTTGATGCAACTGCCTTGATGTTTCTGACTATGAGCACATACACGCTTTTTTCTGTCATCTGATTACAAAGGATTTGTCATGGGTCAAAGCTATAACATAGTAATATATTACATTTCTTTTGCTGTTCTATCATTGGCATATTTTTCTAATTTAAAGAGAAGTATGAGTATGGAGGTAAAATCTTAGCAATGGGGTTTGTAGCACAAGGATGATTATTAGACTTCAAGGGGTTTTTGCAGGTCTTTGTTCAAAAGATGTTATAAGAATTGTTTTAGAAAGATGTAGTATTGTACAAGTAGTTGGGCTCTAGTCATATCAGAACATCTTAAAAAAATGTTTGTACTGTATAAAGTATAATATCCAGTTAATCAGATTAAGATTTTCTTTTAGACTTTGCAGTTGAAAGAAGAGGAAAATAAGAGATTAAATCAAAGATTGGTAAGTAGTTGTGCAATATATTTNTTTGTTTCTGAGGTTAAGTGTTACAACTAAGTACATTAAAAACAATGTACATGTGTAGTTGTGCTGTGGTCAGTTACATGCTCTGAGGCAATATCGTGTCTGGAAGGATTATAAATATAAATTATAAATATAAATTATAAATATAAATATAAANACTATGAGCACATACACGCTTTTTTCTGTCATCTGATTACAAAGGATTTGTCATGGGTCAAAGCTATAACATAGTAATATATTACATTTCTTTTGCTGTTCTATCATTGGCATATTTTTCTAATTTAAAGAGAAGTATGAGTATGGAGGTAAAATCTTAGCAATGGGGTTTGTAGCACAAGGATGATTATTAGACTTCAAGGGGTTTTTGCAGGTCTTTGTTCAAAAGATGTTATAAGAATTGTTTTAGAAAGATGTAGTATTGTACAAGTAGTTGGGCTCTAGTCATATCAGAACATCTTAAAAAAATGTTTGTACTGTATAAAGTATAATATCCAGTTAATCAGATTAAGATTTTCTTTTAGACTTTGCAGTTGAAAGAAGAGGAAAATAAGAGATTAAATCAAAGATTGGTAAGTAGTTGTGCAATATATTTTTTAAGCCTCAGGAAAAAAAAAAAGAAAAGCTTAAAAATGTTAAGTTTGTTAAAATCTAAGATTATTTTTTTTCATTATTTTTAAAAATATTTTAAGTGTTAAGGGAAGTGGTAAATAGGTAACCTGATAACCTTCCAGAGGTATCTGAGCTTAGTCTTCTCATGGTAAAAGATTCACAGGACTGGAGAGTAACTTCTTCCCAAAGAACACAGACCATCCAAAGTTGGGGTAAGGGGGCACCTTGACTCACTTTTCAGCAGCAGTAGATTGAAGGTCAGTTTGCAAGAATACAGATATGCCTGCACTTTAATTGTTAGTTAACAATAACTTACAGATTGTTTTGGGAAAACTATGCCTGCCAACCTTGTAAGGTGTGAAACTGTAATTCTGCCTAATTTCTGCAGTTCTAAAGCGATTCAAATTTGATTTCTAAATGGGCATAGGAACTTCATATCTTTTCAATTCCTTATTATTTGTAAAATGAGTTTCAAATAGATAAGTTTATTATTTGTCTCTTCATCCTTCTTTCCCTCTCTCCCTCCTTTGAAATGCACTTCTAAAATTGAAATATACGTCAGCACTTAAATACCAATGTTTATTTCTATTGAGATACTTCAGATAAGGAGCTCAGAAGGCATTCTGTGTGAAAATCTTCATAGGTCACTGGCTTTTGCAGGAGAGCTTGTGGGTTACTTCTACAAGGAACAAAAAGGAACTCTTTTTAATACTTGGAATGTTATTACAGAATTTTACTTACAGTAAATGAATTACTGAGAAAGTATTTTTTTTTCTATAAAGGCTATTACAATTGTACTTATAAAACATTCCTTATTCAGTTTTAGTGTAATTGTTCTCAACATTCTAATTTGTTCTGTTTTTCTTGAAGTTAGAAATTAAGGAAAAAAAAACAGAAATGAAGCTATTTTATGTTTTCACTTAACACTTACTCTAGTTTTTAAAAATAACAAGAAAATATCTGATCTGTATATCTGAAGAGAATGCTGAAACACTTTTGTGAACAGTCTAAGCAAATTTGACAAATTTCATGCTAGCTGCAACCTTTCCAAGAAAGAAAGGTAGCATCTTAAAAAAAAAAAAAAATCTAAAGTTGGATCCTGTAAAGAAAACTGCTGAAAATGTCATCGGAATTTGAGAACTTTCTGTGATGTCCTGCATTCAGTTTGGACCCATTCTTGGAAGAAATTAAGAAAATGAGCTGTGAATAGGCTTCAAGCTCATATGAAGAGAGGCTGGTACTCCTTTGGGGAGGGCAGGGGGCAAGATTGACAATAGGAAGGAAATTTGCTGTAGGGAACAGTATTTGAGTTACAGCTGAAAAATCACACGCTAAGCTTCAAGTGTGAGCAATCTAGGTTTGAATAGCATGTATAAATGGTCCAGGAAGTAGGAATGGATGGAAAATCTGCAGGGCCTCTAGTCAAAGTTTCTGTGGAGCAATTATGAATTGTCTTTTGTAAGGAGGTTATCAGAGGGTAATGGAAGGGGTACATTTACATCTGAACAGCTTCCCCAGCTACTTGCCTGCATGTGGGATAGGTATTCCTTTGGAGATAGAAGTAGCATTAATTACCCATTTCTTGTTATCACAGTTGTCATTTCTTGTTATCACAGTTATTGTAGAAACTTCAAGTGCACTTATATTTATTTTTATATCTAGTTTTACCTACTGAAGTTGGTCTATGTGCCAGTATTTTATTAAATTAAACAATTAAAGGCAAATTTACATATAGAAGATAATTCTTATGTCCAAAACCATACAGAATTGAACCTTTGTTTGGTCTTAGTAAATCTGACTCCAGTTTTGTTCCAGGGAGTGCTGCCACGTTGATTACAATAAACTTTAGATTATTTTGCAATTTGTAGTAAAAATGAGAGACTATGTTGAACTCAATATCTAGAGTTTAATTGTAATAAACATGTTTAATCTCTGGTGTTCTACCATCAGCCAGTGACTTCTCTGTTAGAATGGACACTTTTATCATAGGTCTTATGTATGCCCAGGATAAATCTTCACTGGCACTGATACGAAAAGCCCTTCCCAGTTTTCAATAATGAGGGAGAAGTTAGTTGTGCAGGAACTTTTATAATCAAAGCTAGCTATTAAAAAAAGGTATAATGATAAAAACAAAAACCACAACACAAACAAGTCACAAACAACCAAACCCACTATAGAACAGGATGACAAAAGTATGGTGGGTTTTCTGAGTGAATATAAAATCTGCAAGACTAAGTAAGCACTGTTTGAAATCAATGAAAAATCATCTTGCCATATTCTTACCTGCAATGTACATTTCATTATAGCTTGCCAGTACTTTACAGCTTTTCTCTTTTTTGTAGATGTCCCAAAGCATGTCATCAGTATCCTCAAGACATTCTGAAAAAATAGCAATTAGAGAGTAAGTACATGTTAATTTTCATATAAATAGATGGATATGCTTTCAATAAAGTAAGTGTATAGTTAATGTTACAATTCTTCTGTTCTTGCACCGTGGTGAAAAGATGCATAGATCACTAGAATTTAGCCATCAGCTATTGAACAATCCCAGTTGAGCAGAGATCAAATTTTATAAAACCTTTTTATAAACAATAGAATGGCCTTTTTGAATTCTCTGTCAGTGACTTTCTTGAATTCTGTACTTCAAAGTTCTTGTCTTACTCTAACAGAATGATACAAAATTAACATTTTGTTTGGCATTATCAATCTGTTAGCAGCTGCATGTAGAATTGTTGCAGGGAAAAGAAGTTTTCTTGTAAAATGTGACAGCTACAGACAACTTAATTAATATTTGGCTTATAAATTACTTGAGTAATATATAAAATCTTTTGAGAATTAAAACCTGCACAGAATTTTCTGTTAATGTCTTCTGAATTACACCAATTTCCATTTTTGCTGTAACAAGGTCAGCAGGTGAAGAATCGGTTTTTTCCCCTCTAGCATCTGAAAATTGTCACAAGTAACTTGGTAATTTTTTCAGGAGGAAAATGGTATGAAAGAAGAATTCTTCTGTCCAGTAGAGATGTTTTTAAGTCAATACAGCCTGTCTTCATAGTAAGTCCAGGCAGAAAAGTTTGGAGTATTGTTTATTTAATCCACAAATGAGCTTTAAAGAAGATGACCTAAATTTCTCTAGATTTACTCAATTGACTGATTGTGTATCTGCAGTCTCCTCCTGCAGAGAAGTTGTTTCACTATCTTTGCACTTCCTCCCTCATCCCCAGAGAAGTAGTAATATTTATTCTTATAATTCCCTCATGGTCTAATGCTTAATTTGTAGCTATTTCAGACTTCATTTCATTAATGGGTAAATAATTTACTTGCAACACTTTACACTATGGAACAAGAAGTTTGGAGACAGAAGTTATTTGAATTCTGTTACTGAAACTTTGCATAAGAACTTGGCAGCTTCTTGTGTTCCTGGTGTCAGGGAGAAGCAGAGTTTTAAAACTTTTTAGATACAGTCGCCACAGTGTTTCTTTGGCTTTTCAACCTTCAATCAAAGATGAGCACTTCATCCCTTCTTTGTCTTGTGTGCTTAAAATTTTAAGGGCAAATTTGCATAAACGTTTTTGCTGTATTTTTCTGTGTTCAAATCTACTTCAGTTTAAAGTGACAAAAGAATGTTTGTAAACACTGCTACAGTGATTTTTACTGTAAGTAGCCGTGAATAAAATAATACAAAATTGAAATAATACAAAATTGAATTTAGGTACGTACTTCTGTTTATATTTTGAAGCAAAACTGACAGTTCTTTTGAGAAAAATAATTTGAGTTGATGGGTGTAGAACATTTCAAAAACACTTTAAAGATAGCCTGCTTTTGTTGACTTCAGAAAATAGGAAATGTATATGAGTTGATGTATCAAGTGGAAATGTCTTGCTACTGCTCAACTTAGTCTGTCTCGTGCAATACATGGAGGAAAAAATGTAGTGCAATTAATACAGTTTTAAGCTTCTGTGCTTTTTTTAGTTAAGTTCTGTGATTTTATTTCCTTTTCCCTCAGTTTTCAGGTTGGCGATTTGGTTCTCATTATCTTGGATGAAAGGCATGACAACTATGTGTTGTTTACTGTTAGTCCAACCTTGTATTTCTTGCACTCAGAGTCCCTTGCAGCATTGGATCTCAAACCAGGTGAGTGTGGTAAGTGTCAGACTTTTTTCTAATTATTATCTCCTCTTACAACTAACACTCTTTCTAACACTAAGTGATTTTTATAAATACGTATGTGATAAATACAAGAAGCATGCAATAGTTGTCAGCTGTCTTTGTAGCTTCTGCTACTTGTTCTGATGCAAAATATTTTTCAAAGCAGAACATTTTTAATAAGAAGTTTATATAGATGTTAATATCTTGGAAAGCTTGGGGAAAATATCTTCATCTTCAAAGTAAGCTGTTAAAAAAAAGTAAAAGGAGAATATGCCAATTCAGGACACACACAGAGTATGTTAACATTCCCATCAGGCTGCTTTAACTACTCAGAATAAATAATAAAAAAAATGTAGACAACAGTATATAGGAATTTGCAAGCAGTATTTTTGCTCATAGTTTTTCCACCAAATTAACATGATATTTATTATAAATTTTCAGAAAAGACTTTCTTCGTTTATGTTCAAGTTGATGGCACATTTACTTTTTTCCTCCCTTAATTTTCATTTTTTTATTTGCTTTGTTTTTGGCAGCTATCTGAACTTAGCTAAATTGAAATCTTTTTAAATTAGGAAAAATAACAATTCCTTGCACTAAACCATAAGCTACATGAAATGGATTCATGGAAATGTCTTTAAACTGTTGTTTAAGGACAGTTTTTTAACTGTGGTTTTTTTGCAAACCCACCTGTGCTCCTAGCTTTGTAAAAACATCTGAAAATATGCATCAAATGAAAATTTGTATTAATTCTAACTTACTAGTGAAAGTTTCTATGTTATTGAATGTCACAAGCTCTCAAGTAATTTCCCTGAGTGGACTCACTGTAGATTGCAGTTATGATGAAAGATTATAGATCTTGAATAATTGTGTAGTCTCCAGAGGGCCACTAAGCCCTAACTGGATTCTGAGTTTGCTGAGGGATCTGTGCCACGTGTCATCTGTGAAACATAAGGGGAAAATGCCTGTCTTACTTCCAGATGTAATATATTCTGAACTCTGGCATTAGTAGTGCATACATAACTGTGTGAAATATGGTAGACTTTTCTTACTGTTTTTTTACATATATAAGGCAAAAGCCATGTCAGTTTGTACGTTACTGTGAGTACTTAGTTCACTGACCTGTCTGTTTTCAAATGGACCAGCTTGCTCTGGTCCTTACCAATTTCTGAACAGAGTTAATCTCAAATCTGAGAAAACTACGCATTAAAAAACCATCAAGAGTTTATCAGTTGCCTGGGGGACACATTTGTCTGTGTCTCACTGTTCAGGAAACCATGTCTTGATTCTATTCCTGTCTTAGGGAAGTAGGGAAAATGAAATTCAGAACACTAGTTGTATTTGCAATAGGTTAAAATTGATGTTGGCCTAGGTACTGCAAATTATTGTTTCAGGGGCCACCAAAACGTTGCATTTAAACCTGACCTTACTTAATGTTTGTTCATTTATTTAAACTGAGGGTTTTTTTAAAAAAAATCTACTTTTAATGAAAATATAATGTAATATCCTGGTACTTGTAGTTGCTTATATTTAATATATTTAAAATATTAAATAT
>VWYO01017223.1:157733-217547 GCA_013400275.1 Rhadina sibilatrix | reverse complement strand
AAAAATACAATAAGAACTTTGGAGAGTTTCTGAAAAACAAAAAGAGTGTATTTCAGGCCTGTTTAAATAAATAAATAAATGCCACCACATGGCTTTTATTAAAGCTCTCTCTGTAGCTGTGATGTTGTTCATCATGCAGGTGTTCACTCTCCAGAATGGTGTTGATTTGTCCTCTGTTGCTTTTGTTCAGGTGATGACCTGCTAAATGCTTTCCTTGCTGATAACAGTGTTTTCCTGCAGAGTTTAGTGGGATGTAAATGCTGTTGCACCCACTGCTGGGACCATCTTTATGGTAACCTGGCATTTGTATGAGGGATGCCCTGTGCATGGCAAATGAGGCCACGCTTCTGAATGTGAAATAAGGTGGTTGGATTCCTATTGTTGACTAAATGTGCCTGTTTATTATATGTGAATAACAAAGCATAAATTATCATATTTTCATCTTATTGAGTACTTCAGGATGGAAAAAGACACATTCCTGTAGGCAACCATGTAGTCACTTGGGATAAAACACACAGAAAACATTTGACTTGATGAAAAGGATGTGAAACTGCCTAAAAATGTTTTGAAATGCCTTTTTAGACCCTATGTATGTATTTTTTCTGAAATTGTTTTTATGACTAAAAAGTAGTTTCAATTATCCAAGCTAATGTAGTGCTAACTTTGACACTATTTTTTTTTTTGTTGCAAACTAGTTAATTACTCAGCAGATCAGTTAAAATAGCTCCTCTCTATTCGTTTTAGTTCAGTCTTTAAGTGACTGAACTAAATGAATGAAATGAAACAGTTGGTATATCGTGCTACTTTCTTGAAGCGCCTCCCGATTTTGATTTAATTACATAATTAAGCAATGATTTTCATTATCATGACGATAAAATACAAATATCCTAAGTCCCACTAACTGCTCTGCAAGTACAATTTTGCTGTCTGACAAGCTGATGTTGTGTAACGAGGAAGAATTTGTGTTTATTGCAGTAAATAAGGAAGTTTCCAAACAGCTGGGGAGCTGCACTGTATTAGTGAAAGCTGCCCCAGTGTCACTGAGCCAGTCCTGAAGGAGCTGTGAACAAGCCCAGATCTTCAGAGCAGCTGCATCAGACAGACTGCTGCAAGTCTGTGGGTTTGCAAGAAATGTTTTATAAGTTTTAGTATAGCTTTTTGATTGTAATTTTAGTGTGGTAGATACCTTGAAAGGGCCCCTTGCCCTAGAATGTATTCTTATCATGGTTTGATAAGGCTTTCCAAGACAACCTGAGTCTCTGCTTGGAGATTCCTTCCTATTGGTTCTTTTCCCTGTTCCATTTCTGTTTTATGTATAATTATTCCCTCTGTCCATCACGGAATTTTTATCTTCAAGGTCCAAAAGTTGTAACCACCGGTTGGCGGAACCCCTTGAGACCACTCCCAAACCTATTTTGGATTTGTTAGTGTTTAGGTAATCCAGCTGGCATGTGTTGTTTAGATTGTTTCATTGGTTCATACACTCTGTACCCACCCCTTGAACTGTCCTGAACACAAACCCCCTGCAGCCCAAGGCTCGGGGTCTCTCTGGAGGCATCGAACTGAGGCTGGGGGATCCCCTGACCCCCTGAATAAAACCTCTGTTCTTTGAATGCCTTGGAGGGTCCACTCTTTGTAAACCACAGCCTTGACAGTGCAAATAGAACTGCCTGAGGAGCCAAGATCTCACCAACAGGCACTGTTGGAGCGTATCAGAGCTGCTGGGGGCCCACACTGAACACCAGGCTGGGCCAGAGAAAAATACACAAAGCAACACAAGTCATCAACTCCCTGCTGCACAAATAGGTGTCAAACCTGAGGCTTAAAATGTGCTGGGTACAGCTAGTGACAGACCCAAACTGTGCACAGAAGGTGATGGAACTGTGTCTTTTACTGTCCATTGCTGTGTGGGGTTTCAGTTGCTGTTACATATGTTAAATATTGGGTTTTTTAGTCTTGCCTTTGTTACTCCTAAGGCACTTTTGTCAAGCTGCAGATCTGCTTTCCTTTATCTGATAATTGGTGAGGTTTCTGTGGCCAGTGCTGGGTCTGTGCCCCTTTTCCTGTGGTTCCCCTGCCCCACCTGATGTCCTCACTGCTCAAAGCCTCAGCCCTGTATTTCTCACCTTTCTGGTTCAACTGTTGCTGTCAGAAATGGACCCACCTGGGCACCTTCTCTCCTGCAGAGAGGTGAGGTCACTGTCCCAGCTGCTGGAGCTGCTCCTGAGATGTGCTTGCCTGCAGGCAGATCAGGGCTAAGGCTTTCCCATCTCTGCAGTATCCTAGAGGGAATTCATCCTGGCAGAGGAGTTTGTCTGGGTGCTGGAGTGCAGGTTTGCACAACTTCCATTTTCCTTGAAAGGCAGGCCTGAGATGCAAATCTGTGTGAGGGGAAAACCATGGAGGGTGCTCTGCAGCCACAGATTTTTCTGGCAGAGGCAGAGAAATGAGGTGTGTGCTGTAGCAAGAGTATCACTAATCATAAAGGAGGTGTGTTTACATCTGTTAGAGTTGTGTGCTTGGAGGCTTTTTCCATCAATCTGTGAACAATAGCATGAACGGCTTCTTTAAAGACCTCCAAGACAAATTGGTTTTGGGGAACTTTCTAGCAGCTCGGAGTGTCCCTCAACTTCTATCACTACAAAAGGTTTGCGAGTCTACTGGCAATTAAAATTGTACAATAAAATATTTTTGAATGCACCTACTATTGGCAGACTTTTGACTGTTTTGCAAGGAGTGTTTTGTGAATGCCTGTGTGACCCTTCTATTAAGCAACTACCTGTGTTCAACAGCAAAAGAGGTTTTGAACGTTTCACAGCAGGTGAAATGATTTAACCTGGAGCAGAGTAATTGCTTTTCTTAAAAAGGGCACGCACCTTTCCTGTGGACCTTTTTTGCCAGATATAATTATGGCTGTTAAAACGCAAAGCAGTTTTTAAATATTTTTTTTTTCTTTAACAAAATCGCATTCCTGAAATAGCCAGCTGAAAGAAAGAAGTGGCTCTTTTTGAGTGTAATAATTCAACCCCCAGTGTGTAAATGGCATTGACACTCAAGAAAAAGGCAAATCTGAATGTGTATGGTTGTAACCTCTAATGGCTTTCCTGTTATCAAGCAGCTGAAGAAGACTTAATTGGAGCACCTTTAAAAAAAAAATAAAATTGTTCTGCCTTGCTTGCCTCTGCTGTCCCTCCATCTGCAAGAGGGCCCTGAGCAATCACTTTGATGACCTGAACATTTTCTTCTTGCACACACAG
The DNA here is from genome assembly GCA_013400275.1 of Rhadina sibilatrix. Classification (NCBI taxonomy): domain Eukaryota; kingdom Metazoa; phylum Chordata; class Aves; order Passeriformes; family Phylloscopidae; genus Rhadina; species Rhadina sibilatrix. The sequence continues at coordinate 214,290 of VWYO01017223.1, read as the reverse complement.
GCAAAACAAGAAGCAGCACTGAAGTCTGTTAGCATTTATGGAAGCGTTTGTCACCAGAGACAACTTGGAGGGGGCCGTAACTTTTAAATGCAGCCTGCTGGGAAATTACACAAGCTGGGCAAACCCCAGCCTGGCCAGGATTTCAGCAAAGCTCTGGAAAAGCAGTGTACATGTGCAGTTCTGGATTGTGTTGGCTTGTGACTGAGTTCAGCTAAAAGAGTTCTTTTTTATTTTTGTGGGGTTTTTTGTTGGTTTTTTTTTTGATATTAACTTTTCCCCAATTGAGTTTCCCTCTCAGCTTTCTCCAACCACTTCTGCTGTTCTTAGTGCTTGTGCCAATATGTGAGACACTGGAGAGAAGTGTCACTTGTGATGGTTTGTTTTTTTTTTTTCCTGAAGCTGAACCACTCTAGCTTAGAAACTAGTAAGTGAAATGTGTGTTAAAGAAAAATATATGGACAGTAAAGAATACACTGTATTGAAAGATGTCATAAATTCACAGCCACCAGCTCTCCTTGTGCAGCCCTTCAGCCAGTAAATGTTGCAAACATGGCATAACTTACAAGAGGCAGAACATAGAGATTGGATTTTTTAATATATAATCCTGCGTCTAAAAAATGTAATTAGATGTATCTTAAAAGGCAGTTAAATTTCAAAGACTTGGTGGGGGTTTTTGGTTATGTTTGTTTGTTGTTTTGTTTTTGAGGTACAGGAAAAGGAAAAGATCTTGAAGGTATTTTTGCGTTTGTTTGGGTTTTTTTTAGGTTTTTCTCATAAATCCTACAGAGTGCTCACCTAAATATATCTGCAGACTGGTGATTTGTAGTTATTCCCACGATAGTGCAGTGTCTCATTTATCAAAATTGTGTGATACATTTTACACCACTTTTCCCACCTGTGTGCTTCCCCTCATTTAGGGTGAGGAGATTTGGTATGACTGAGACTGAGCAGTGTCCAGCCTCTGTCACCTGCTCTTCCTGCCATGGTGCACTCCTGCTTTCAAGGTTCATGCAAAAGCCTGACGTGTCATGGTGGAATTTGTGGAATTTTAAAATTTACTGAGTGCCTGGCAGCAACTCAAGCTCTAGATTGTTTCTCTTACATGTACTGGATACATACCTGATGACTTCCAAACAACCCAAAAATGATAACAAGAGTCTTCAATGAAATAGTGATAAGAAAGTGGGAGCAGACAATCCTAAATGCATTTCAAAAAGCCTAAAGAATCTTAATATATGTAGGAAAAAATACAAGCAAGGAGAGAAAAACGTGCTTTTGAAAAGGATGACTCTAGTTCACGAGTTATCTTCATGAACTCAGCAGAGCAATTAATCCTCCCAGCATCCAGAAAATTATCATTTCTGCTGTTTCTACCTTGCAATATTAAATAGGTGCAGTTCTAAAAGGTGCAAACTATTCACAGCTGTGCAAATACATCTGGGGTATTTTTCAGAGCTATATCAAAGCTAAAAATGTTAGACATATGAAGGGTTTGTTTGTTCTTTTTAATGAAATATGAAATCAAGGAGAGGTTTGGCTCTTTAGGCTAAGAACTTTCTTTTAAGCTGCCTTACCTGTCAGAAAGTTACCCTCTCTCTGTGGGTCAGCTTGTTTGGGCAGGTTTTAAGGTGCACAAGAGAGACCAAGTAAGAAAGGTATTTTGGAGCATGAAATGGTTATTTAACCTGAAATATGTCTGAAGAATCTGTCATATTGGCAAAGCTGGTAGGCTGAGAATTTGCACCATCACAGGTGTGAAAGGATTGTCCTTTGCTGCTCCTGGAACAGATGAATGCCAGTGTTGCTCAGCTGCTTTTTTTGCAGTTCTCTGCTTTTCTTCTTTAGTTTTATGTTCTCCTTGGGAACACTATTCTTGAGCAACTAAATACTGTATTCTCAGTAGCTGCAATTTTCTGTGCGGTTTTAGTGGTCTTGCATTTCCTTCTTTGACACAACTGTGTGGCTGTCTGGACTTTATTTCATACACAATTCCAACTTTTCTAAATTCACTATCCTCCATGCATTTGGCTTCTTTAGACCAGTTGTTTTTTTACCATGACCAGCCTTCAAAGTGATAACTTCTCTAGCTCATATAGCTGGCAATAGGAAAATTATGTTTTTTCTAGTTGCTGGCTTAAAAGGATTTCCCAATAAACAGCATTTTAAATACTTACCAAGTCTTAAATAATGAACAGGGGGGTTGAGGGTTCTTTTGTTCCCGTAGGGGGATAATAAAAAACAAGACTTAGTGGAATCTGCATGAAAGTCACACCTTTTTAGCCTGGAGAGAGATTTCTAGCTAGATTCGTCTGAGTCTTATTTAAATCTGCATGTCTTCAGCTTCATGAATGTGGGTTTTTTGATAATTGCTTTGTTAGTCCTCTGACACTGAGTGACAGTGCCTTTCAGTGCCTGACAGCCAAATCCATTGGCACACGACAGTCCTCATACACAGCGAGGTGTTTTCTTTCTGCCTGGTGACAGTAAGAGCTTTCAAGTTGACAGAGAGGGGGGCTAAGATGTCTTCACAAGTGAGAAGAAAGCTGAGAGAGGATGAGGAGGTTCTCTGTCAAAATAAAAGCATTCATTTAGTTCATCCTTCCAGTGTAATGGAATAAAGAGAGGATCTGATAGCTACATGTAAAAACATAATTTTATTTGTGTGTTGCTTTATAGGAAAAATTATCACTTAACTTGTTATCAGGGTCCTCATGACTAGAAAATTTTTGCAGTAAGTGTAACAAATATTTCTTTTTCAGTGAGGTGATGAGTGGTTTGATGTATAAAGAGAATATTTACATGTGAAAACTGCAGTACCTTCTGACAACTCATCTGTTAATTATTTTTTTCTCAAGAAATAATTAGTGTAGAATGTGTCTGTTTAGGGGGGTTTTGGTATATTTTTATTTTGGTTTAAAATTTAAATCAAGATGAGTTTGAGAGTTTTATATGGTTTACAGTATTTCAAGGAATTTGCTGCTTTCATTTTAAATGCAGTGGACACCTTCCCACTACAAAATAATGGTTTTATTAGACAAAGTTTCTGTAATAAATTCAAGGCATTCTTAGAAATTGAGTAGGCAAAAGGATGTCTGCACTAATGCTGTGCTTGCTGTATCCACCAGGGCAATGGTGGATAATAAACTGGTAATATTAACTTCTGTCTTTAGGGAAGGAGAGGGGACCAAAACAACCAAACAACAAAAACCCAAACAAAGCCCTTGCTGAGCTCAGTCAGTGGTCAGTTCATTATCCATCAGGAAAACCTGCTAAATGAGTGAGAAGATGAGTGGTTTATGTGATCAGAGTCAGGTGAGTTATTGTGCCTGGATCTTGTGCGTGGTTATTCATGAGAATGTCCCTGCTCTTCTGCCTTTGCAACTGGATTCCATTGCAGCAAGATTGTATTTGCATTTGTCCCTGATGTTCATGGTTGTCCTAATGCCTTAAGTTTCAGCTTCCCTGTGCTGCCCAGGGGTGCAGCTCTGAGCTCACATTCAGGGTCACTCAGCTCTGCACAGAGCAGGGACACAAAACAAATCCTGTTCCTGCTGCACACCAAGGACAACTTTCAGCCCAACAGCACAAACAAGGGTGGCTGGAGGGAGGAACAAGCAGGATGGGACCTCACAGCCTGGAGCTGGAATTGCACAATTAAACCCCAATGTGCAAATGGACCAAAACTGATAAAAATGTAATACTTTGTCACCAGGGGTCCATTTTGTGACTATTTTGGGTTTACCTTGGGTGCAGCCCTGGCCAGGCCCTGTCCTGCCCAAGGTGTACCCTAAAGGCCTTTCAATAAATATCCACTTTATTCTCCAGCTCTGTCCAGTCTCTGTTCCAGGTCAGCATTCCCAAGGCATCAGTTCTTTCTTCCTGCCAGAATGCAAGGATTTAAGTGTTTGGGAGGCTGCAGGTTCAGTTACTGCTGGGCTGCAAGGACCCTTCTGAGGTTCTGTCTCCCTGTGGTGGATGTGGCACATCCCTTGCAATGTGCCTTCCAGCAGGCACCTCTGGAGCAGAGGATGAGAATGATCAGTGCCCTGAGAGTGACCCCAAAGCCAGGGCAGTGGTCACCTCTGCTGCAGGGCTGACCAGTGCAGGGCTGCTTACACAGGACAAGGATAAGTTACAAGGACACTTCACAGCAGCTGATGCACCACCTCATGTTCTTTCAGCTCTAAAGAAGAGGTTTCAGGAAAAAAAAAAAGTCTACCTATTTTTAGTGTGTGTAACACATCAGTTTTACAATCTTCCCTAATGTAAATGAATGCTCTTCTGAAATCACTTTCATGTTAAATCTGTGTGCTTATGATAAGGCCTGATAACATTGACTTTTTCCTGATTTGAGTGCAGTTTTTCTCACAGGATGTAGCCTTTGGTGTCATCCACCTTCTTTGGATGGATACTTTGGTACTTCTCAGTACTTTGCAGCTCTGAGTTTCCTACTGCAGTTCTTAATACACCTGCACCAGTTGTGCAGGAAATCTTCTTTTGGTGAGCAGTTTAAAGTCAGGCTTTTCTTTTTGTCTGTTTTATAAAACCTCTTTGGGGATAGTTAATACCAATCTTAACTTTGAAAACCTAGTCCGTGCCGAGAAAATAATGGGTGACTTGAAAATGGGAATTTAGAAGCTATGATTCTGTTAGTGCTTAGTGTTTTACTGTTTTGCAGCACTTTAAAACTTTGAAAGAGCACATGGGCATCAAATAAAGACTTTAATCATTTTTAATGCCACATTCCAACTTAAACGCTTGTTTTTCACATTTGTATCCATTTTGTTGCCTCTCAACCCATGTCTCCCCCTTTTCCTTTAACTTCCTGTTTTATTTCAAGTTTGGTTAAGTCCCACATGCTGTTCTGCCAGTTGCAGTTGTTTTCAGTAGCAGAGTAGTTGTTCCTGAAAACAGTGGAAATATTACCTGCTGAATGTTTTCAGAGCATGAACCAGGGTTTTAAACAAAACATGTTGAAGAGAACCCAAACCAGTTTCAACTGATTCAGAAGGCAGGAATAACACATTTTGGAGACTGTCACAGTGATAGCTTCACTAAATGTACAACCATGCTTTGCTGCTTAAAAAAAAATCTTTGTATGCTGCTAGCATGCAAGTTTTAAAAAGGCCTAATTTTTATTGCTCTCAATTATGTAATTAAGCCTTCAGATTGAATCATTTTAAATGGTGGGGGTTCAAGGACACTTTTATTATTCTGTATAGTTTCTGTCTGTTCCCAAGACATCTCCAGTGGAAACATAAAATTTCTGAAGATTGAATGAAAACCCCTTGGAATGGTGCAATCTTTTCAGGTGATGTGCTCAGGTCTTTCTGAAAACACCAAGCTGAAGAGTGGGGTTTAAAAGTGCTGTTGTGCAAGTTGATTTTTCTCCATGTTCTTAGGCTTGTTTAGGTTCTGTTACAATCACATGGAATTCTATGGAAATGCCTGATTTCCTTAGCACCATTTTAAAGAAATTGCCTCATTCTTATCTCTCTTTTTTTTATTATTATTATTAACCACATAACACTGGCATAAAGATTTTGAGCCTCAAAATGTCCAATGCATTCTATCTTTGACTGCATGGTTTATTTTTAATTGCATTTTAAGAAAGAAATGGCCCTAAAGCATCTAGCCTTATGCATTATATCAATTATCTTGGTGGAAGAAACACATAAAATACACTTAATTATAGGTCATAACCCAGCAAATCATAAAAATCTTGTTCTGAAGTAAATTGTTGTCACTAATTAACTTTCCTGTTTGCCAGTGCTAAAATAAATTCATATCTTGCTAATGTTGGTTATTTCAGTGAATCCAAAAGGCATAAAATACTGATGTGTCCCATCACTATGTAGTTTGCTAATATTCAAGAATATAGAAGTGGAAGTCTGTGTTTAATGGCTTTAAATACACTATGATGAGGTTTATTGTATTTTACTTTAAATTGAATTAATTTTTAACTTCTCTTAAATCCAGCAAGAAATGTGCTATTTTAAGTTCTGATTTTGAGATTGATTTTTTTGTTGAACTGCTTTTTTCCTTTTTTTTCCACCCCAGTAAAAGTATTTCCAAGTGCTTTTATAAGATGACTTGGTAATGTTGAAGTCTGGGTTGGAAAGAAATCTTGGTTTGGTTCTGAAATTTCCTTTAGTGTTTACTCTGAGATACAGCTTTTGGTTACTTATCAGTATGAACTTGGTGTTCTGAAGTGTCCTGAAAATCCACACTTGGCTTTTCTCCATGGATAAATTATTTGAAAAAAAATTTCATTTGAATGTGTTTTGTGGGCATGCAGGGGGTTTTGTTTGGGGGTTTTCTTTTCTTCCTTTTTTTTTCTCCTTTTGTTTGTTTTACTTGAGCATCTCTGGTATTTCATGGTGTTTTCTTGAAGCTGAGTGATTTATTTTCTCAACTACACTTTACCTGGAGCTTGTCTTGCTATGGCAGCAGGCAGAAGTTGTCCATTGTTCCCAGACCCACCTTGAATGCACAAGGTAAAATCTTCACCTGCCAGTGCTCTGAAAGGGGCAAAGGGGAGTTTTTCAGAGATCCTAACTAAATGTCCCACAGAAGATTGTTGTGCAAATCTATCTTGGCTTTGAACAATTGATACTGCAGTGCCCAAACCTTGCTGAACCTGGAGTTTGTTTCCAGTTTTATCTTGCTGTTGTCTGTCTGAATCATACAGATACTGCTCTGATTGAGAGGCCTTAAAAACTTGCACTGGGGATGTTGATTACAGAATAGAACCTAGAGGAGAATCTAAACTTTTTTAAATTTATTTATTTTTCTGAATGGACACAACAGATGAGTTGAGTGTCTCTTCAGGGAAAAAAACATTGAAGATGAGAAAGTTCAGGATGAGAAATTCCAGAGCGGTGTACATGAAGTGCTAAACCAGCCCTTAGAGGATTTCTTAGGAAAGAAATCTATGTTAATCCACATAGGAAATACAATACTGAGGGGCTGGAAGGAGCAGAAATGGGTCAGAGAGACATCTGACCTGAGACAATCCGTAAAATGGATTAAAAACTGGAGATGTGATTAGTACTCTCCAGGTAACTTTGGGCATTTGGTGTCCAGAGAGGTATTGTCACCTGGAAGACAACGAGTTCATTGTTCAAAGAGTTGATCAGAATACTGAATGCAGAGTTTCTGAGATTGCCAAAATAACTTCAGGGTGGTATTATATGAAGTTATATTCCCACGAGGAAATGGCTGGAACGAGTTAGATCATCCAGCACTTCATGGTGAATAAAACAGAAACAGTGCAAGGTGGGGCTGGGGCTCACCAGGGAAAACCTGCAATTGTGGGGAAGTGCAGAGGAGAAAGCACAGCAACAGATACATATATATGACTTATTTAAGATGTTAATTGCATTTTTAATAGGTAAGGGAAATGGAGTCTGATTGATATGGAAGTTAAAGCAAGGAAGCATGGATAAGTGATCTCATTAAGTGAGTGCATCATGGTAATGAAGGCAGGAAGGGGTGGTCTTTTGAGAGGGAGGGCTAGATTCAAACCCTTGCTAGGCAATTATGAACTTGATCAACTTGGAATTGAATTTGCAAGTTTGATTTTAAACACAAGAAGAAAGAAAATATTGCTGGTGGCCTCATCATGTAGGCTAAGTGATGAATTTGGCCAAGAAATCAGAGCAATGCTCTGTCCTAACCTCATGAACCTGGCTGGGCACTGCCTCCCTAAAATTAACTCCAGCTTTCCCTGTAAAATTGGCTCAAGATTACTATTACAGGCAATGGATGATAATACATGAGGTCTGAAAACTAACAAAATCTATAAGATTAATCTTCATACTGTATATTGTATATTTGAAATTTTTTCTACACTTTTCCTTCATGTAGCAAGTGCACTGGAGACTACATGCTGCAGTAAAATAGTTTCTTGTTTTCAAATCTTGGGAGAAAAAGACCAGCTTTTGCTGGAGTTGTTTGATGAAATATTATAGGGGGAAAAAAACCCCAAGAAAACAACCCATGTAGTTGTATCAATTGTTTTACTCACAGGCAAAACACATAAATGAAAATGATCCAAAAATATTGTCACATGGTGGGTTGTTGGTTTGGGCTTTTTTTCTGTAGTGTGGTTGGTTTGTTTTTGTTTTTTTCCCCTCTGAAGTGAATGAAAGCAAATTAAGAGCTAATTTAGGATGGGACTAAAATCACTTAAAATAAGAGAGGGCACACATGCTCTGAGTCCTTCTCAGTAACATACTCTAGATAGAAATCAGTAAATAATTTAAGAAAAATCTTATTAAAAAGGAAAAAAGAGGAAAGTACAGCCTTCCTCTATATGAACATTTAGTGCTGATATTAGAATGTTAATAACAGAGTACTGCTAGACATTTGACAAACTCCACATCTGAGACAATCAGTGCAGACCATTCTGTTTTGCAGGTTTATGTGCTTAAAGCACATGAGAAGCTGTATTAAATAATGATAGGGTTCCAAATTTAAAGTCTAAAGGGAATTGAAAATTACATAATTTGCTAGGTGTGAGTAGATAAGTATTTTAGGATGCTGTGAGACTAAGAATTTTCAGACCTGATGTGTGTGTCCTTCAGAGGAAGCCAATCCTAGTTTTAGAGTAATAGCCAAATACAACTTGACTCAAATCAGAAAAAGCATTGTTTTTGCTAAAGTCTTCAAATGATTGCTTAATGGTAATAACTGAATGAGTTTCCAGCCCATAATCCAGGTTATGTAATGTACTGGAGATTTTCTGGCTTCTCTAAAGGTGTTTGTTGCTGCTGTTTATCCCCAGATTCATATCCAGTGTGGGCTGCAGCAGATCAGGCAGTTAGGAGTGGTGGGTGGGGAGATGTCTCGGGATTAAGGCACTCAGATATCTATTTGTTAATCAGACAAATAAATAAAGAGAGGCAGTTGCCAGGATCTGTGGTTACCTAGAGGCTTTTGGTCTTTTATCACTCCGTAGAGGTTTTTCTTCTGAGTTTGAACATATCTACTTTTCACTTTTAATACTTCATCGGATTTTTTTTTCTGCTAAGAACTACAGAAAATAATATAATATTTGTGTATGTGTATGAACACTCTAGTCATTATAAAAGTTATTTCTTTTTCTTTTGAGAATTTCCCAGGTCTTCTATTATTTTCTTAATCTTTGCTTGAAAGGGGACTTTTGTCCAATAAGGATCAACTTAAGTAAAACCTATATATGTATTTGTACAATACCACAATGTTAATCTTTTAGTTCTTGCCATTAAAATAGCACTGTAATGTATCTAGCAAGAAGCTGTGATTATTGCATATGCAGAATAAGCAGAAGAATTTGAGGGAAACTTAAAAGATGCTGCCAAGTTTTCTACTGGAAGTTTATTCTCACTGACTGTAAAGAATGCAAGAATTAGAGATGAAGCAATATAAGAGGGAGCAAAAGTTGTAAAAATCTGCTGGAAGATAATAAATACTGAAATTAGTATGGTTTATGTACCTTGAGTTAAGTTGCCTTCTAAAAATGACACGTCAGTTTTCACCTGAATATTCAAGTCATGTTTCAGCTCCTTGTCCCAAAATATATGATTATATCAAGTAGATGTCTTTATATATAAACATTAAGGAAAAAAATCATGGTTGGGTTCTGTTGGTTTTTATCATCTTAGCTGTAGCTGCCAAGCTGAACAAGGCTTTCCTTTTATGAGCTACCCTGTACCTTGTTTTGATATCCTGTGTGGTTGAAACACTTCGAGCCAGTCAGTGCCCTGACTGGGGTTTTGAATGTCACTGCAAAGTGTTACACAATTGCAAATCCTAATTTCAGTGCTTCTCATATTTGACAGACTTGCCTCTTTATATAATTGTTCTGTTATTGTTCTTGGCACTGCTATTTCCACAGGGGAGCCCAGGAGAGCATGGCCAGCAATAGTTAAACCAGTGACAACAGGAATTGTCCCTGTCAGTATCACAGCTAACGGGAATTCCTTCTTCTATTTATTGAGACATTTTGTATCAGGTTTGCCTCTTCCACCGGGCAAAATAAAAGGGTAGTGTGAAAAAAGGAAGCAATTGCAGCTTAGTTAAACTGATTTATGTGCTAGGAAGCAACCGGATTTCAAATGTAAGAATAGCTTTAAAAATAACCCAGTGAAGGTAACTCGAGAGTCTCTTGAAGTAATTGTCTCTGAAAGCTCCAGCAATTAAGTACTTCTGGATCAAAATACTGTCTGCAAAAAAAATATTACTAAATTACCTGTATGAACCAAAATGTTCCAAATTTTAGTACAATGAACTGTATGTGCATTTATTTTAGTAAGCACTATTTGGTCATTCAAATTAACTAAGGGGGAGGGAAACCTTTTCTCTTGTTTGAGTAGAGTTTCCAGTTACCACTTTTAAGATAGGCAAGCATTGTGAAAAGGTGCATTTTGTGAGGACTCCTTGTCTTTTGTGTTGGACTTCTCAACCAGCTTAGTTGTGAGTCTTTTATGTTAAAATCCAGAGAAATATTTTGAAAGTTGCTGGTTTTGCATTTTTTTGCTAATTTCCCAAAATTTCAATTTGAGGACTGCAACTGCATGATTCTTCTGCTGTGGGGAAAAATGCAGACTACTCCAGTGAACCTCCAGCTTGTATTTGTTGGTTGGGATGGTTGGTGACCTCTTCTATCAGTTTGCTGCAGTGAGATCTCCAGATTTCTTTACAAAACACTTGCCTTGCTCTCTTATTCTCAGCATTCCAGAAGAAAATCTTCAAATTCTGATTGAAATGTTAGAGAAAATCCTAAATAGGGCTCAAATAGTCACTTAATTGTGATCTATGTCAGGTAATGGTGCCTTGTAAAATTCTGCCTGTAGAAGCGTGCCAAACATCGTTTAGTTGTTAATTGCAGAGCATTCTTGTCAAACTGTTCTTCATATTTCAACCTTTAATTTCTTTTGGCATCTGATTTGACATCTGATTTATTGTCAATTGTTCTCTGTGGCGTGTGTGTGCTTTGATATGTGATGACTGTGTTAAGTCAGACCTGTTAACTTCAGCCGTAAGCACCACTTGCCTTTGCTGTGTCATCTTGCAATCTTTTGTGACGTTTATTTGAGTATTTACAGAAATCTATGGCTAATCTTGCCACTTTCAAAAGCCCATAATTTTCAGGCTACTATTTTCCTTCTAGGCTTGTGTTCATTGCCTGGAAAGAGACTGGTGTGCAGGAGGAATGGATAGGAATGGGCTTGGTTGTCCCTAGCATTCACTGGCCTTATTCACTCTGCACTGGCCTAAAAAGGACAGGCCCTTCATATGTTCAAAATTCTCAATTGGGTGTGAAAAGCACCACACAGTGGTTTTACACAATAAACATCTCAGCTACTAGCCTTTCATACAGAGTTAAGGTTGGAGAAAAGAGTCCTTGTACTTCATGATGTACATTTCATAAGGAAGTCATGATCTTGTACTCCCTGCTGGGAGGTACAAAATCGTGCCTGAATTATGAATAGAGAGTCTGGACCAAACGGAATGCACTGGGAAATGTTTGCAGACATTAACAATTTCGTGTTATTTGGTGTGAGCAGAGAAATACTCCATAATTACTGGCAGGTGGCCTAGAATAGGACACTGAAATTTCCTATGTAATTGTACATTGATGATACATTATGTGCATCCAGCTTGATTTTAGCATCAAGTCATCACATAATTATATATGAAGATACTTGACAAGATACCTGTAATTTCTTCAGGATCCATTACAGTCCATCAGACAAAATATCTATTCTGGTTTTTAGACTATATATTATAATATTAGGATTTTTAAAATAAGGGTTGTTTACCCAATAGATTGTGAAGAGTGTTTTTTTTTTTTAGAGTCACTGTAAATAGATGTTTTGCCCCTAGTTAGGGAATTCTGAGATAACATAGTGGGTGTTTGGATGAATTGTTTCTATATAACAAAGATGCTGTGTCTTTGGGATTGGGAAGGTTCAGTTAATAGAGGATTTATCTTGATTTTTATCAATAAGTTAAAATGCAGAGCACCTGCAGCCATCTGCATGGGAAAAAAAATTCTCTAAATGCAGTGAGATGAGTCACCCTGCAAGTTGAGTGGGCCTGGCAAAGTCCAACAGAAGATCAGGAGGATGATCAAAATAAACACGAAGTGAAAAAGTTCAAGTGTTTGCAGCAAATCTAGGAATAAGTGACAAAAGATTGGTGTTAGGTCACAGAACATATCACTGGGTATGGCATCCCCTTTTGTATGTGTGGTAATTTTATTCGTTGAATGATTTGGAAAAGACCATGTTTTAACTTTAATGAGTCGCTATGAAGTTGAAATTACTTGCCAACACATCCATGCGTTTCAGTTGTTTTTTGCACTGCATTTTACATGAGGGGAAATTGCAAGTAGTAAATGTCAAGGATTCACTCGGGGCATTACAATTTCAGAGGCATGCAGCTAATACATATTTGTCTCATTACTGTCACCAGATTGAAGTTAGTCCACGGATGGCAAGAGCTCATAACTCATAGGAGACACAGTTACAAATGACCTGTGGGAGGTCACAGATATCACAACTTCCGAAATTCACATTACAAACGTGTTGTTAATAAGAAATGAGGTACATGTTGTTCATCATCTTTGACAAAGCCCGTTTTCACTGAAAAAGAGGTGGAGGGATTGTTTTTGCTTTTCAGTCTCAGTTGATCACATCATTGTAGATAATAATGTGTGGGGGAAGGAAGGCAGTGCCGTCCTTTCAGTGATTTACTGAAGTCACCTGTGGTCTTGCTGTATTAATATGAGTGATACACTGTCCTATATAATTGGCCTGCTGATATTTTCCTTAAGTATCTATATGATGCTGAAGGGCAATGAGTATTGTATGGGGGCTTTTAAATGTGATTTGTATGCAGAGGTGTTTTATATTCTTCCCTGGCTCCGAAGAGCAGCGTGGAGCTCGCTGTAGCAATTCACAGTGGGCACATCTCAGCAACATAAGTGTGTTAGCTTAATCAAGTCAGCTCAGAGAGACTGAAGAGCATTCTTAAGGTGCAGTTCTGTGTCTGAAATGAACTGGGTATGACTTTAACTGAGTTTGTCCAGTGTTTCACATAATTGTTAACTGAAGCTAAATGCTTTGCTTGTTTAGAATAATCAATAAAGTGTGAGATGGTATAACCTGGCTGTATTTGCTTCACCTATTAAGACTATGTGGGTTTAGGACTTATTTTTGATTGTGATGGAGTAATCTGTGCTCTAGATTAAACACCCTTAAGCAGGTGGTGAAGTTGCTGTTTAATGTGTACCTCTGCACACTGGAACTGCTTTTGCCTGCCTGTCGAGTGGGGAGAGCTACAGTTAATGTATTAAATCATTTCCCTGACAACTGCCTTGTCTCTCTCTGTAATTCTAGGTGCAATTTCAGGTGTCAGCTTTGATTCATAAAGCTACACATGGTTTGATTCATAAAGCCATAGAGGAGTGTCTGATAGACTGCTGCTCCTCCTATTAGTGAGAAAGGTGTGACACTGGCTATTGATTCATCTCTGCAGTCACTTGGTGAGCAAAGCACTGCCAGTGAGAGAAGTGCTCTTTGGTGGGAGGGTGTCTAAGAAACAAATACAAATAAATGCTATTCACTGGCAGGTATCAAACAGGTGTTTTTAGCTCATTAGTTTAAAATATGTTATTCTTCTGTTTGCCTGACTAAAGTGAATCCCAGCAGATCAAGGAGTCACAGAGGTGACTAAATGAGGAACCATTGAGGGCTGAAAAATACTTTCTTCACTTTTTTCAGCAGAATGTTTTTGCCTCTCTGGTAATATGCTCTGAAAGCATGTCTTCAATGTGTTTATATAAGCAGCAGCAATGATTAGAAATATTTTAGAGTGAAGTTTGTAGCTCTTTAAAGCAGTTGTTGAAAATGAAACCCTGGTGAAACTTCATTTCATACACGAAGAATTGCTCCAGACATGGAAATGACTTGAATTGGCATTTTTTCTGCTTTCCAAGTTTTCAGTAAATGAAGAAAAAGAAGAGGGAGCATAGAAAGAAGAAAAAAAAAATCACTAACAATTGGCAAGTAGATTGAGTGAAGAAAAACTGGGGAAAACTAAGAATATATGCTTTTTGAGTCTGAGAATCCACGAACTGGATTCTGAGATTGTGGAGTTATCCAAGCAGATTCATTTCCTTGAGGGATGTTTTGCATACTCGATTTCCTAATTCTTGACAGTAGGAAGGGTGATTGGTGTGAGTTCCTAATAACTGGGAGGGGAAAAAAAAAAAAGCATTCCCCTTTTCAGAGGGCCAAGGAGAAGGATCTGGGGAGGCATTTGCACCTGCAGGAGGGAGCAGCCACCAGTCTCACAAGGCCTGATTGTCCTGGTCAGCCTGGTACCTTTCGGAGGCTACCTGCTGTCATGAATTTCTCCTGCTGCACCAAGCTTTTGGCCAGGTGTATCCTGCAGCCACGATGGATAGGTGTGGTTTGTGTTAAGGGCTGCTGGTTATGTGCCAGACTGGCAGGGTTTGTGGGTACAGAGGTGGCAGCTGGTTGGAGGCAGCAGCATCTTGCAATAGTAGGGCCAGTGCTGATAAAAATCTTTATTAACAGCTCAACTGGTGCGAGTGAACAGGGTGCTCTGCTGGTCTGAGTGGGACTAAATCCAGGATAACAGCTTCACTGCAGAGCAATGCTGCTGCTCTTAACAAGCTGGAGACATGGTGTGACAGGAGCCTTGTGGAATTCAGAACCAGCCNAAAAAAAAAAAAAAACACACACACACAAAAACTCTTCCGAAAGAAAACAAGCTTTGCTCCCTTCCCCAAACATGTCTAAACCCTCAATCTCAAAAATAAAGACTCTGAATACTTACAGAGGAAAGTGAGTCCATTGCAAAAGTTTCTAAAGTAATTTAGGTCTTCTTAAACCAGAGCAGTTCCTTCCTTACAGATGGGAAAGGCGACCTTTAAAACAGGCTTTATTGCTAAGATAACATATTGTATCTCTTTGTGCTTACATTGCAGTCAGGGGATTTTAGAGCATATAACATTCTTTTAGTCACTTCATCTCTGTGAATTAGCTAGCTTTTGAAATGAAATCTGAGCTAAACTGATGGGTAACTCTTTCCAGATTTAAGTGTCTTGATTCAGAATATTTTGTTTGGTGGATGATTTGGTAATTTGGTTTTGGTAGTAAGTTGTTTGTTTTGTTTTTTGAAAAGGGATATAGGGGTCCTTGACTGTCTCTAATGACTTAACCATTTTGTGTAAAGAAAAAGTTGGCATTTATGCAAAGACACAAACTGCAGTAACGATTTCCATGTACCTTCTAAAACCAAACAAACCCATGCTGTAGGTTTTGTAGAGTCTCAGAGCTCACAGCAAATACAAAGATAAATGGCCTAACACCAGATAGAAAGATGACTGTCAAGAATGAAGTCCAGTGTCATCCTTTCTGTAATTAATTCTTCCTTGTGTTGTAATGTTGCTTCCTGATGAGAGCTTGGACAGAAGATCAGTCACTCTAATTTTTTCAGGAAGGTAACATAATAAAATAAGATGATGATAACCTGTGGAGTACTGTAGTAAAGAAATGAGTTGTGTGGCTAGAATGAGTCTGATGCTTTCCCCTCTCCTGTTGCCTCTGTGCTGTCTGTCCCTTCTTGGAAGACAGAGTGGCCAATTTCCCCGTTCAGGTGCACAGCTAAAAGTAGCTTTTCATGTGCTGGTTTTGGTAGGAAAAAGCAGTGTTCTTGCAAGCTATCAGTAGTTTGGGTATTTGGGGTGATATGCAAATGATGCCATATTTTAGGAAATAATTTTCCAACCTAGCAGGCAATTGCAGTCTGACATGTAGGCAGCACACACTGTGCTGCTTTTGCCAGCTTTGCATGTAACTTGAGAACTCTGGAGTGTTTTTATTGCTAAGGAGAGTCACCATTGGCCAATTACTATTCCATTGACTCTTGTTGCAAGAGTAATTTCAGACTGATGAGTCACTTTTCATTTTGTTTGAAGATTTGCATGTATGTATTTTTTTTACTATCTCATGTGTCAGCTAAAAATAACTCTCTTGCAGAAATGACAGAATAAATTTTATGAGGAAATAAAGTCTACTGCTCTGAACATGTCACTTGAGGCAAAAAAACAGTTGCTTATGCTGGCTGGAATGTTACTCTGATGTTTTTAAATAACTTCATTAGTCAATAAGATTCAGTTTAATTATTTAAGTGACAAAAAAATGAGTTTGGTACTTGCATGTATTCACTGTTTACTCTTTTTAGACTATTTATTTTAGAGCTTTGAGCACTTACAAAACCCCATTTGGCTGGCAAAATACCTTTTTGTTTACAAAACCAGAAGCTTTTAGCCACTGCAAGATTTTCAATGTTCCCTGCTGGGATGCCATGCTAACATTTTTTTGCCAGCAGGCACCACTTTCAGATCATGGGAACCTGCTGTCACCAAAAGAGATTTTTCCTCAGGTGTCTCTCCTTTTTATTGAAGCATCTGAGGAGACTGGTCCTTAGGAGAATCTCACTTTTTTGTCTTTCTGAAAAGCAGTCTGATCCTCACTGTGCACATTTTTTGCTTGGGCTGGCATCTTTCAGTTGTAGTAACCTGGAACTGTTTAGGTGGGAGGGAAGTTTGAGATCCTGCAGCCCAGCTGCTAACTCAGCATTGCCAAGTCACCACTAAACCACGTCCCCAAGTGCCACATCTGCACATCTTTTAAACACCTGGCTCCACCACTTTGCTGTGCAGCCTGTTCCAGTGCCTGACCACCCTTTGAGTGAGGTTTTTTCCTAATATCCAACCTAAACCTCCCCTGGTGCAACTAGAGGCCGTTTCCTCCTGTCCTGTCACTGGTTACTGTCTTTTGGATCTGGTTATACTGACCTGACAAATCTGGTGCAACTAGAGGCCGTTTTTGATGACAGAAGGCAGATTCTGGTCTCTTTAGATTGATCCTTGGAATGGCTTCTACTGCTCCATCTTTCTTTAGACTGGAATGCAGGAACTTGTGTGGTTCCTGATGATTTAAAAATCATGATGGCATTCATGCTCTGTCACTGTGAGACAGTGGATCATTACAGTGGGGCTTTTCTTCCACAGACTGCATTGAGAAGCCTGAACCCATTCCTTGTAGTTCTATTTCTCTTTTTTGCAAAGCATTGTCAGGAGGAATCATGATTTCCTCTTCTGATTCTCTGTGGTCATCCCTATGAGATTAAAAGGGCATTGCATAATAAAGTAACACAAATGGAACTGTTTCTCTTTTTTTTTGCTTCTGCTTTGAGTAAGCTGCTACTTCAAAGAATACACCATCTGCCTCATTTCAGAGACACTTGCTTCAAAGCTAGCCACATTTAACAAAAAGGCAGGTGGGAAGGACCCTCTAACACCCGTTTCAGTTCTAAAAAGGGAGGAGAAAGCCCCACAACAATCTCTGGTTGAGTAGTTAGGTTCTTCAGTAGAAACATGACGTGTGTGGTACAGTGATACTTTTTAATAATATATCAGAAAAGAAGATATGCAGTTTCATCTTCTTGTCCAACAGATCATTTCTTTGATCAGTTCTCTAGGCAAATTCTTTGTCTAAAAACAAAACGTTATCAAGGAAAAGGCTTCATCCTAGAGCACAGGGAAAGATTTTAGCTCTGTTTAACTTCAGACTTCCCAGGCTGCCAACTGCACTTGATAGAACTGTGTGTGTTTTATGCCAAGCTCAGGAGAGCTGAGGCCCATGATTTGTCATTTCCTCACTGTGAGAAATCAGATTCTGTGTGCAGCACATGAAATGCCCTCTGTGGCCCAGGAGGCGTTTTCTGCAGCTGGATCTGGAGTCAGGAACCAAACTATTGATGAATTATCCACACAGATTTTAGCTCTGTTTAACTTCAGGTACATGAGACATGTGTTCTCATGGAGGTGTCAGTGCAGGTGCATTGACTGACATAGCCTTAAATGTATCTCCCCTTACTCATGGCAATGAATAATCAGATATTAGAGTGATTGTAGTTGAAATCTAGATCATGTTCTCTAGTACTGCAATGCTGATACTACAAGCTTGTTACTTTTTTTCTCCCAGCAGATTTAGCATGATCCTATTTACCTTTTGTGGCTCTGGTAGCAAAGTTCAGTTTATTCTTGCTTAGCTTTTTCCATATTTTTAAGATTTATGAAAGAGAAATTTCTACTTTCTGTATAGTCCAAGTGCTGCTCTTGGGCATAAATCAACTTATTTACACACTTCTCATGCTGTGTAGAGTCAGGCATCAATCTGGTCCTGCTAGTATCAAGTGCTAGAACCACAGTTTGAGAAAATTTAATAATTAACTGGCACTCCTAAGACTGACTTTTACTTGGATAACAGAATAAAGAATTATATCAGTTCATGGTAAATGTGTACAGCATGTTGTCACATTTTTCCTGAGATTACAGTATTTATTGGCATTTAGGATAAACAATGGTGTTTAATTTGGAGGTTGCCTTAGTTGATTAATATACCTTGCAAGTGGCAAACACTCTTTAGTCTCATTGGGAATTGTGATTTTACAAAATTGGTGCTTTATGTGGATTTTCATTTTATCATCACATTTGCAATAACTTTAAAAGGGGCCTGCAATTTGTAACCACTTACAGGAGTTGGTTTGCATCTCAGTTTCTTTTTTCCAGACTTCTACCAATGTTTTCTACAGATACAAAAAAGGCTTAAGAGGATAGTGGAGAAGTTGGACTAGGAGTAAATAATCCAAATGTATCTTTTAGGAAGTGAATTCACCACTCCTCTTTAAGTTTTTATTTTAGAAATCAAGTCAGAAATCCTGAAAAACAAATATTCTGCCCTTCTTCACATCTGATGTTAGTGGCTTTTCACCCTGACCTCGTCGTGCCATTTAGTTTTGCTTTTTTGTCCCTTGGGTTTGAAACCTCTTAATAGCATTTAACTGGAATCTTTTTGCTGCGACTGAAGACAGGCCATAATTACCAGGACATGCATAAATGTGCCTAATGTTACCCAGTGGGCTTTCCACCACTCTTACAGGGTTTTCACACAACCTGTCTGTTCAGCTGATGCAAGACAATCTGGCCAGGCATTGTTGAGAGGTTTGCTAAAGTGACATTTCCTGCCTTCCTTTTAGCTACCAGGTTCGTGCTGAAGGAAGTAAGGCTGAGCTGTCAAACAACTGCTTTCCTCTCGGGAAAATTGTGTTGGTGGCCATTCATCTCATGGTTAATCTGCAAGTGCTTATAAAAAGTCAGTTTAATATATGTGTTCGATCAGTTTGCCCAGGGCTGAAGCACAGCTGAGTGGTCTGTAATTGGTCTGTAATTCTGACTTGTCTTGGCTTTCCTTTTCTCTAATCTCTTTAGAGACAGGAAATAAAAACCTTGTCTTGAACAAAATGGTGATTTTAGAGAAAGCCAGTAAGAATAAAACAGCTACGTGATTTCTGTCAGGAAGAAAACCATGAGAGGATGTCCCCTGAACAAACAGCAACACCCAGCAGCATTGGTTTCCCAGTTGCACTTGGCACTTCAGAAATCCTTGTGTGTTGGCACAGAGGAGTTATTTCAGAGTGCATCATATAATGAAAGGTGTGTTTCCCTCAAGAGGATGTTAAAGACTGTAGGACGCTGAGGAGAAGTTCCAGGTCACTGAGGAAAGTCCAACCTGCACCTTTCTGCAGCCATTATGTGACTCCCCAAGATGTTCTCATTAGTGGGAGTACACCCATGCTGAGGAGAATTCCTGTGTGTGACTGTGATGTTCCAGGTACAGAATTGTCAATAAAGCACTGCAGGTTCTGACACAGCCTCAGCTCATGCAAGCTTAGTACCTCCTTCACTTGGTTTCAGTGTAGTTACAGCAGCCAAAAAGTCAGTCTGCCTTAGTTATAGTGAGGTATTCACACGCTTGCATCCTTCAGAGGTTATTCCACACCAGTCAGGATGTAAAATGTAAGAGTAATAACTTTTAAAATACTTAAATACTGCAACTAATACTGTTTTAGAACACTTGTTGTGTAGTTCATGCTCAGGAATATTACCCTTTTGTGTTAAGCTGGCTTTAGGTGGTTATAAAAAAAAAAGTACCACCCCCATGTTATATAACCAGGAAAAAATATTTAAGGCAGCAGTTTGCTGTGTTATGGGAATTAGTGCAATGACCTGATAAAATGTCAGTCTTGAGGTTGCTTAATGCAGACACAACTGTTGTTTGTAAAATAGTTTAGCTGGTGGAATATTTTAGGCAGTGGTTTGTCCAAATCTTGGTACTTTTCCAAGTGATGATGCTAAAAGGGCTGTAGTGTTTGCCTGTTGTTTTATTTCCTGTGAAGCACATTTATACAATGAACCTATGAATAAGGGCCTCCAACTGTACCTGCTTCAACTTCAGGATGTTAAGATTTGTTTATCATTACTGCCATTAAGGATACATCCTGAGAAGAAAAACAAAGCCTGCTGTTGAGAACTATTTTATAAAAACAAATTAATTTGGTGACCAACTGAATTAAATTAATTTAATTTAATTAATTAAATTCAGTTGGTCACTTATTAGGCTTGGTTGTAGTCTTTTGGAGTATTGAGCTCTTTTGCAAATTAATTGCAACATACGTGGCCATCCTGCCACAGAAATATAAAAGAAAGAGCTAAAAGATGTGAATTTCCTCTCTGGGTATCAGGTAGATTCGATGTAATGCCCTGTGAACTATTTCAGAATGCTCCCTGCAAAATCTTAGTGTGACAAGGTGTCAGTTTTGACAGATCAGTGGTGAAGATTGCAGACTTGAATTAATAAAGGTCAGAATCGTCAACAGGAAGAGATGCCTGGTGGCATGTCAGCAAGCACTCAGACATGGCAGTGAAACTGCTGATACAGGAGAGAAAATGGAGAGTTTGGGGCAGGGCTGGGTCTTCTGCAGTCTTAAATGTATTTTGCAATTTTGTAGGTCTCTCAAAACTGACTGAGTTTTAATAGTGTAGGCAAAGCAGGAGAATGACAAGTGTCTTGACACTTGAAAAAGCTGTGTTGTTTTCTGAGTAAAATGAATGTTCCCTCCCCTCCACGAAAAAAAAAACCCTACATTTATCTGCTGAGTGAATGTTAATGGCACGTGGCAACATGAAATAACTGAAAAATCAGATGCAGGGTTAATCTTCTTTCTTTAGTCCCATACCTACAAATATGTGGCTATTCATCATATTTGCTGCCCCCAGTAGGTGTTTATTTCCTACCTGTCTGCCCATCTGCCTGGCTGATACACAACCTTTCAGTGAGGGCCAGACATTAAAAACTCTGAAGAAAGGTTAGGGAAGAGGGAGGATCACTTCTAAGGAAATGCAGGGCTCAGTTCCAGGGCAGTGCTCTTCAGGACGTGGGTCAGTGCTCCATGAAGTAGTTGAATGCCCCATTAGCAAGTTTGCTGCTATGCAAACAAGGAGGTGCTGTTGGCTCTTGAGGGAGGAATTTCCTTGTGGAGGGATCTCCACAGCTCAGAGAATCAGGCCTGCCATCGTTGAAGAGGCATTTGGACAGTACCCTCAGCTTGCTCAGCCCTGAGTAGCTCAGGCAGCTGGAGATGATCACTGCTCCAGCTAAAATGGTCTGGCCTATTCTGTTCTGAGAGGAATGCTTCACCAGCCATAGGTGGGATAAATTAGATATGGACAGTAAGTACACTGACACACACTGGGAAAAAATGGTAACTTCTCTAAACTGTTCTGTTAAAACCAAGCCACTTGAGTCATAGTCAAGGCAGCAGTTGCTTGGGTGAGGTGATGTGATGCATCGATGTGATCAGAGAGAAAAGACAAGAATCCCTGTGCACAAATTTGCCTCCTTTGTGATGTCATTCCTAGATTGGAATACATGATTATTAATGTATTGTGTGGGGTTTGCATGTGACAGAACTCCTTTTGTTAAACACCATGAGCAGGTGACATTTGACAGTCTAGACCTTGACATGGTATCAGTCTTATCTGTAAAGTATAAAAATTCCTTCAGGCCATTATTTCACTCTTTACTCTTATCCATTGCACAAAACTAATTGAGATTTAGCATTGCAGTTGGACGTTTTGCTCAAATCACAGATCATTATATGTCCCTTAATTTATTTTGTCTTTATTTTTCCTCCCATTTATCCTCAGGCTTATACTTTTAAATGCTTTTCTGGTGAATACACTGAGGTATTTAACTTAGTCCAGAGAAAACATGTAAGTGTGCTACATGGTAATTTGAGGAATTCTTTAATGCCTATGTGCACACGTGTGTTGGTATTTAATTATGGGTTAGCACAGTGGAAATTCAGTAGTGGAACATGCTGGTGTCTTAAAAGCATAGTTGCTGTTCCAAGAGAACAAGAGGTACATTAGAGATTTAGATCTATTTCAAATTCTCTTTTTAGCAAGTGCTATAATGAGTAGTGTCATCTTTCTTAAGTTATTCTTAAGGGACACTGCTCCTTGTAAAGTCTTACTTGACTGTAGTGGAGTACTGGACAGTTGCCAGAGTCCTCTGTGCTGTGTAGTTTGCTGGCTGAAACCAAAGAGATTCTCATTCTTAATCACCAGAGGCAGTACAAGTAAAGATTAGAAGCCTGAATTTTGTGCATAAAAGTAATTTGTGCACATTTGGATTTTGAATCAGGCATGGTTGTGAAGCGCCTTTGTGTCTTTCAGGAAACAAATCCTCTGAAATCAGAATTATGTTTCTGTTTGTCCAATTTGTATGAGAAGTCTGTATTGAAGAGGCAACTGAATTCAGGACTTTATGACATTTTACAGGTGTATTGACCTGTGGATTGTCATTCTTCTCAAAG
The DNA here is from genome assembly GCA_013400275.1 of Rhadina sibilatrix. NCBI lineage: Eukaryota > Metazoa > Chordata > Aves > Passeriformes > Phylloscopidae > Rhadina > Rhadina sibilatrix. The sequence goes on along the minus strand of VWYO01017223.1, from coordinate 191,484 downwards.
AAACAGGGCAACTGGCAGATTAATTTTCTGCCTGTGGAGGTTTACAGAGAAATTCTGTTCATTTCAGTGCTGTTGGCCCATAATGCAAGTGCTTAAATTTGTAATTAGTTAAATTGATCCCTGGTCTCGTGGTTGCAAGCTTGTACTGCAGTGTTAGATATTCAATTGCAGAAGGAATGAATGATTCATAGCATTTCGTTAACTAAATCTTAGTTCAGCAGTTCATAAGTCAAGAGTTTTGGTTGCAAAATTTTTGTTCATAGAAGAAGACATAAGTTCATGCAGTAGCAAAATGAACACTGATGGCAGTGAGTTTTTATGTTATGCTGAAAGGTAAAATGTGGTGCAATACCTGGTTGTGACTGTAGTAAAGAGTATTAGAATGGAATAATAACAAAAGGTAAAAGAACCCGAAAAACTCCGTCAGACCTTTGATGTCAGACCTTCTCTGCCTGTGTTATCCATACAGGACACCTGGACTGATATGAAGCATCTGAAAATGAAGAGTTTTTAAAAAGTCATAGAAAAACGAACTCTTGTAAAACTGCATTTTAGCTGAACCAGGTGTTTTCCAGTGGAAACCAATTTTTGTGGTGACTTCCAGGCAGCTGCTGCACCCTTTGAAATACAAAACTTAACCACTGAATATGTCATTGTTTGAACTGATTAATATCCAGTTTCCTGTAAGGAGGTTCATTTACCAAGGGGATTTGGTGTGACACAGCTGCTGGCTGAATGTGGTTGTGCCTGGTGTGGATTCTGTGCAGTTTTCATCCTCTTCACACTGTTCAGTGGAAATAAAATTGTCTTGCAGTAGTGATGAGGGGAGCATGGTTTTCATGTCCAGCTGCTCTCCACTTGCCAGAACCCAAGTGTGTTAAGTACTGCAGACGAGTAGTAAAGTCCCCCAGACTTTCTGAACTTAGTAAGTGATGCATGCCAAAATTGTTGCTAACCTTTCAGTGCATAACAAACCACATAAGGGTTTTAAAATGATCTCCTTCTTTATTAGATCAGTAAAAATGGCAGATCAGGTGGTTGACTTTGTGCTTTTGGAATTTAGAATAAGGACATTGCAGATTTTCCTGAAGCTTTTTCTTACATAGAGGATTTTCACATTGGAGGCAAGGCTTTTGATAAAAATAAATAAGAATTTGTTTGGACTGGAAGATCTCTGCTTTGCATTTGACACAAAATTGTTAGCTACTTAAGAAGTTGAAAAGTGGGAGTGAGTAGCAACTACTCTATTATGTGATTAGAAATGTTTATGGAATCAGTTTGTCCTACTGTTTGTGTGCAAACCATGTGAGTCCTGCTGTTTTATTAATCCAGGAATATTGCACCAGGGACAATGATCACATGTTGCTTTTTCTCTGGTTATACAGAAAAGACCTTAAGCACTTAATATGACTTGCAGCTGTATTCAGTGTGATCATGGGCCTTAGAGCTTCCAAATTATCTTTAAGACACAATTTAGACAGGAACCTGGATTTGAGAGAGCCTAAATTTACTGGTTAAGCAGGGGATTGTGAGCCTGTTGTTTGTTGCTTTGGGTTTGTAAATTAAACCTTAACACAGTTGTGACTGTGTTTGTTCCCCTTGGCTATTCAAGGCTTCTGTTTGATGAGCACTTGAGCTAATGAAAAAATGTCTCCTTCAGTTGTTATTTTGTCCACCCAGCAGAACAGGAAACTGGTGGAACAGTTTAATTCAAATGCAGACAAGGAGAGGAGCTGAGAGGAGCAGGATATTGAATGAGGTGTGTGTTGAGGGAAGAGGGGCAGGTTGAGAGGAATGAGGGGTAATTGGAAAGGGGAATATAGATGGGAAAAGCACAGACTGGCCTGCTTTTTAGGCTTTGGGGTTCTTACATGACCTGCTCATTTATTAGGAATGTGTTTGTGTTTCTAAACCAGGGCTCTCACCTGAGCAGTGCATTTTGTACCACCCGTATTGATTCCACCCTTTTTTCACACCACCAGGGGAGGAAGCAGATGGTTCAAATGGTTTTTTTCTCAGGCTGATTTGTTCAGTCCTTGCTGATGAACTAAGTAATTATCATTGCCACTCTGCAGAGAATTATTTTTATTTGTGAATGTGCTTGTATTGAATGCTGTGGGAAGAAGGGTTATATTAAAAAAGACAGATTTAAAAGAAAATACAGATCCCTACTATTCCAGTGTCAGATATCCTGAGGATTGTTTCTTATAGCTGTGCATTACAGAGCAGCTCTTCTTCAATATTTTTGCTCTTATCCTCTTTCACAGGAGGAAGTGGATGTCAGACTATTTCTAATTTATTTTTCCAGTATAACCAGATTAAGATTGCAGGACCACCTTTAAACTGCCTTTGATGCTTGATTTTACAGTTTGTGTCTTTAAACTGTCTCCTTTGTTTTTCTGGTCAGAGAGTGTCAGAACCAGGGAGTGCAGGTGACAGTGCCTTGGCCTGGTGGCATTTAGATTGTCCTTCAGGTCATTACAGGGAGAGCTGAAGCCTATTCCTTAAATTTAAATGCTTCTCAATATGGGAATGAGAGATGTTCAAGGGCAAGTAGAACATTAGGCTAGAAGTTATGTGGACAAACAATGGAATTTGAGTTTTACGTGAAAAGGGGACAAAAATGGGGCTTTTAAGGAAAATGAGGTTATTTCCTGTGGAAAATGGAGGTTTCTCTCTATAATCTTGCTGTTCTGCATTGTTAAAGGTACAGTAAATATATAAAGGCTGGCTTTCAGTCTCCATTCATCACTGCATGCTACCAATGACCAGGGTAGTTTATTCCTTCTTTCTGACTTTGTCTTTGCATTATGAACACAGCTTCTGTGCCAGGTGAAGTGCTGGGGAGTGCCAGACTTTCCCTATAGAATCCATCCTTTCTTTTTTGTCTATTCTCCCATTCTTCCTTTGAACAGAGCAAAAGATAACTTCTAATCCAGTAAAGTTGATGAATTAATTTCTCCATTGTGAACATACAGTTTAAGATTTCATCTTGACATTGGAATGATTCCAGTAATTTCACATTGTATTTAAAAGGCATATAATATCATTTTTCTGGTTGATGATAGCTGTTAGAAGTAGATGCAAACCATCCTAGGTGTTCTGTTTTATTCCTTCCCTAAGTCATCACCAATCTGAATAGGCTCTTCAAAGAAGTAAAGTTCTACTAAAAGTAAAAAGAAGTTTTACTTAGATTAGATATGTTTTGTCTCTTATTTAATTTGTCTTACACCTTGCAATAAATGGTAATTTTATGCTTTAATGCTTTTGAAGAATAACACCAGACTACAGCTCTATCTCATCCCTCTGAAGAATTGAGAAGCAAGGCATGCTACAGACTGGAAACAAAGCAAAACAGTTCCCAAGGATTTCCCTTTATATAAACATTGCTCAGTGGACAGTACTCTGCACAGACGAGTCACAGGAGAGATATCTATTTTCCTGAATATATATTAAACCAATTCTCAAGAACAAGGCTTTAAAATATTCAGATTTACACTGCAGTTATGCTGCTAAATGACTAATCCATTCAAGTGTAAAGTTGCAGGGAAGGAAAACAGGAAAACACAATTTTCAGAAGATTTCTACTTCATAGGTCACCATCTCTTCTCATTTTTAAGATCATCCATAGCACTGTGCAGGGATTGAAAGTTGTCCCACAGTTTGTGGATGCTATTCTATAAGCTGCTTTGTTAAAGATTACTGAAGCAGGACTGGACGGGAAAGAAAGCAGAGGATTTATGAGAAGCTGCTTTCCTACAACCCTTCAGAGCTGGAGAGAGAGAGAGAGAATCAAGGTAGGAGAGAGCCCACAGATGTAGAAAGATAAGCTGAATCTTGGAGAGATGTTTTTAAGGAGGTATGGAGGTCAGATGTACGGATCTGGTAGGAAGTTGAAATCCAAGCAGTCTTTTATTAGGGAACGGAGGCTTTCAGGTGAGACAGGTTCATGCAGGCTGCAGGGTATGGGAGGGCTTGTCTCACTTCTTTTCTCCATCTTCTGTCTCTAATGGGGAAGGTGATGGAGTGGGCTTGAAAGAGGTAGAGCTCTGAAGCTCTGGTGTTCTGTCTCAGGCTCTTAAGAGTGCAAGACTTCATTCATCTACAGCTGAGCAAGGCTTATTGATGTGTGGTGTTTGCAGTTGGAGCTCAGTGACTGAGAGAATTGCAGAGCACTCTTTCCTTTTTCTCTCCTGCATTGTGGGCCTTCAGCCTGGCTTAAGGCAGACTGAAAATTGTGAGGAGTCTTCCTTATAACGAAAGAGGGGGAGAGCAATATGGACTACATTTTTTGATACCTGTGTAAAGAAATCATCTCTTCGCTTTTCATAATGCTCATGTAATCTAAAGTACAGGATTTTATTTTTATTTTAAGAATGCAATATTAAAACATAAAGAGTGCTGTTTCCATTAGTTCCCACACTGCAGTAACAGATTCTGTTGAAGGAGCCTTTAAACCACTTGCATATATCCCTTGTTTTTTAATTAAAATACCACATTATTGTAAAGAAATGCACTAAGTGCAGCTGTAACTACATTGCTGGCTGTTGGTAATGCTGTAAACATAGTATTGAAATATAATTCCACTGTTCATTTGCACCAGATATGTGGTGGCTGATTGAGAGTCTGTAGCTGGGACAGAGAGGAATTATGCAAATGCTCAGGTAAATAAAAAGAGGCAAAACTTGCATTAAATAATTTTGATAATTTTTTTTTCTAAACACTAACAATCAGTCTTCCGATATTTTTTTTGTTTCTTGTTTGGTTGGTTTTTAATTAAATTTGAATTAACCTCCTGATTACCTACTACTTTCAGGGTGTTTGGGAAGGTTTTTTGCTCTGTGTTTTTAGGTAAAGTTGCATTGAAACAATCTCCATTTTGGAATACTTGGACAAAGAAAAGGCAAAGAATTTGAATGTTAGGAGGTTAATGGTAGGAGTAGAAGAAACTTGAGCTCATTTAAGAGGGGTGTGTGTGTGAAGTTCAAAGTTGTACAACTGGAGAAGGCACTCCTTGTCAGAGTAGGAATGAAGTGATATTTCTGTGCTATGCAGTTATGCTATTTGAAAAATAATTTTCATATTTCAGCTGTGGGATTGAGGGTCTTAAACTGTCACTCACTGCCAGTGTGTTGATCTGCTGTGTTACAGCTCTTTCAAGCTCTTGAATTCCTTCCCTTGTTTAAATGATAAAAGGACTTGTGCAATAATTGAGTTTGTGCAAAGGGAATACAAATCAAATGCATGATACCTGCCCAAAGTACAGCTACATTTTGGAGGATGGAGGAAAATTAACTTGAATATTTTAATGGTTTCAAAAGTTGTTCAAGGATAAATTCCTAATCAGGTATTCTGATAGAAAAAAAAAAAAAGAGAGAGAGAAAAAGGAAAGGAGTCAGGCCACCCCTGGGACCATGCTTCTTAGATTTAAAGAGATACTGAGTTGTTAATTTTTTAATTTCATCAGACCTTTGAACTCCTGTGCCTGTTACATCATTTAGCCAACTTGCACAGAAGGCCTTAGCACAAAATTTCCATGTTGAATAGGTCATCCTCATTACTCTTGGCTGTCCACTTGCAGTAGCTAATGCAGATATTGTGTTTCAATAAAGCAAATTAAAAAGAAAAAAACCCCCTTCCATTCCACCCGAAATGGCAGTGCTATTAAAGCCGTGCCATATGCCATTATTATTTTGAATCAGAAATCACTTTCACTGCACAATGTTTAAACAGAAGACTGTGAGATTGTCTTGCCACGTTGAGCAGGGCTGCTGGCAAGGCTCTGTGACCCATCTGGGGTGCTGCAGGCTCGTGCAAGGCTGCAGCCCAAGGTTTCAGTGCAAAACAGGAGCTGGAGAGCTTTGGGGGCTCCGTGTGTACAACAATGCATCCCTGTGAATACAGATGCAAGGGATTTAAAGTACAGCAGAGACACATCACACAGCAAGCATTCTGAGGGCAAAGGATCTCTAGGTTCAGAAACTTCTTTGGACTTTAAAAGGTTTTTATAGTTCCCTTTCCTCCTTTGGAATAAGAGTAGGATGGTCATTTATTTGCTTTTGTAAACAAATTCTCCTTTGGGGGGATTGGTTTTATTCTTTAAGTCTCTGCTTTCTGCTCTTTTCTTTAGAACTGCCATGCTTAAGAATATTGATTGATTGATTGTTTTTATTTTTATTTTTTTTTTCTTAGGCAAGAGTTTTGGCTCCATGTTGGTAAAGTGGAACTCACTGATCTTAACACAAATGAAGTTAGAGCTTTTCTTCTGCTTGGGGTGCTGTGGTTAGAATGGTTAGAAGTGGGTGACCTCCTGTCTGCCTGGGTTTGTTAGGTTTTTTGGTTGNTGTTGGTAAAGTGGAACTCACTGATCTTAACACAAATGAAGTTAGAGCTTTTCTTCTGCTTGGGGTGCTGTGGTTAGAAGTGGGTCAGAAGTTTTTCTGTCTGCCTGGGTTTGTTGGGTTTTTTGGTTGGCTTGGTTTTTTTGTTTCCAGCCATTTATCACCACAGTGTCTGCCAACTAGGTCTGGCTTCTGTCATGACAGTCCAGGAGGCACTGGCTGGGCCCCACTGCTTCCTGTCCTCAGAGAGGTAATCCCAAAACCTCCTTCTTGTGAGATGCACTCTTAATCTACCATGGGCATGTTAGGAGAACTGCCCCTCCTCTGACACTGTCCTTCGTGGGTTAGAGCACCCCATTTCCTTATTCCATTGAGATTCTCAAGTGTGGGATGCCCTCCTCAGGGAAAGTACCTAACAGCCCCATCACACCAGCTGGTGTCTTCAGTATTTCACATTCTGCATTTTGTTTTATGGGTTGTTTGTGTTTTGTGGGGGTTATTTTGGTTGTTTTGTTTCTTTGGTTTGTTTTTTTTTTTGTGTGTGTGTGCTTTTTGTTTTTTGGGTTGTTTTTCAGTGGCTGTTGTTTTGGTTTGTTGTTTCTTTTCCCCCTAAAACAAGATGAAAGTATTCAATCTTTGAGAAGGTAGCTGTTGCCTAACTGTGGTTGGGGGGCACCTCAGAACAGTTCCACTGGAAGATCAGCTGTGTTGTGACTCACCCTCCTTAAGTGAGGAACCTGTAGGAAAAGCTGGCAGGAGTTGAAACATAATCAGGTAGCTTATTTAAGAACGGATTTCAGAAGGGAAAAATGTCAGGTTCTGTTCTCAAATGTTGCTACTGGTGAGCTTTGCTCCTTTTTGTGTTGCTCTATTTCACAAGAGGAGGGAGATGATGATCAATAGGAGGCCTGGAGCTGCTGAAGAAAGGGATCTGTGGGAAGAATTTTTCTATGGGTTTGTTAGGCTGGTTTTGTTGGCACGTGTGGAGTTGGATGCTGATGGACAGCTTTACTCCTCCAGTGCTGTAAACTGGCTGTGCAGGTGCATTCTGTGTCAGGAAGAGCCTTGTGGGTCAGAAGGCTCAGCTCGTTTTTTTCATAGCTTCTTCACTTGACATTACATAGATGGCAAAATCAATATAATGGTATTTTGTCTACATCTCATCCCACTTCCCATGTGTTTCATTCGTGTCAGGAAAGCTTCCCATTTAGGCTGCTTGTCACACACTTGCTGGCAATGTTTGTCTGATCTTGTACATTAATTAGTACTGGCAGGAATAAGGAGTGTACAGGAGAGGAGACATGACCCAAAAATGTGTTTAAGTCGTGTTCTCTCCTGGGATGCCTGTTCTTGCAAAGTATATCTTAAAGCCATCTGTGCCTAGTTCCATGGCTTGTCCACAAACTCAGTGGGCTCAAGCAAGAGGATTAATAATGATTATTACACCACCACAACAGGAATTTCTGGTAACCTAAGAGCTTTAACTTCCTTTGTTGACTCCTTTACACTTTGCTTTTTAGCATCTGTTTGCTTTGGTAGAATTCTCCCTTACAACTACGAATGCTGGTGGACACAGACATAATTTTGTCAGTGCTTTTGGAAAAGCAGGTTTACTCTGTCTGCTGTCAGCTGCTCTCTGCTCAAGCATTGAGGTGATGGCCTCAAAACGTGAGCACTACTGATGCTGCCACTAAAAGAAACAAAATTTAAAACAAACAAAAAAGTGAGTATGGGTCTCTGTGTTTGATTGCTTCTATGCCTAACCATGGGCATAGAGGTCAAATATAGGTTGGCTGGTCAGTACAAATTACAAAAATAAATTAAAAAAAACAAACAAACCACACACCCTTGGAACTTAACCACAAGCCCTAGATTTTTTTAAAAGGTACTGTGATCCCTCACAATTTGTTTGCATTTCTTGAAGCAGCACCTGAAACACCAAAACATCACAATAGAGATTTAACACTAAATGGATGTTAGTTGTAGAAAGGTGTCTACAGTAGAAAGGGATTCCATAGAGAGGTGGGTTATCATGAGGTGTAAGGAGAAAGAAAATGCAATTAAATATGATACAAAAGAGCTTTTTATTAAGCTTTGACTATTGTTTCTGTTATAGTGTAGCTTTTCCAAAACGACACAGAGCAATCCTAAGACTTGGAGAAGATCAATATTGTGTAAAGCTGTTTCTATCCTCATCAGAACAAAACTCATTTCCACAGCCTTTGCTGAATGAATATCTAAGGGATCCCACATTACAGACGATGCTGCTCATGTGCTATGTGTGTAACAAAACCTCCTGTACTATTGTGAGGTCTCTTAGTCAAAGCTGGAGATTATATGGCTTCAGCCTCGGGGGCTTGGTAATTTAGAAATCATTTGTGGCATTTCACTTTGGAGATGAGAAGCATTTTTATATCTGTTAGTTAGACTTTCAGTCCTGTTTTCCTTTTTTTTTTTTTTGTTCTAAAATCCCTTTTTTGTCTTAGCTGTGCTGCATGAAAGAATTGATGTAGGTAATAAACCTGACCTAGTTCTAGTCTTAAAAACTGCAACTGACAGTAACTTGTTAGGGAGTTTGATCTCCTGTGAACTAATCAAGGCTTAGGTGGTAGCCTCTATGGGAAGTAGGTGGTATCATAAAAATTCCCCAACAGGTAACTTTATAAATTGGAATGAAAAGTCGTAAGGAAAATGTCTGCAGAAATGCTTTCTTAGATGGCAGGGAGCTGATATCTCTCTGACACACACAAAGACACACAGTGGAAATACATCAGAGGCACAGGCATCCTTCAGTTTCCTAGCGAAAAAACAGAAATAATTATCAGCTTCAAATTATCAGTGATCCAGAAGGGAATGTATAGGTGTTAGTCTGGCTGTTCTTACTGAGCAGGAGAGGAGGGAGATTTCAGCTCACAAGGTACTCAATGACTAAAGCTCACATCAAGAATGAAGATCATTTAATTGGCAAGTTTCAACACCTGACACATGCTTTCTAATCCAGGAAGAGCTGCTGCAGTGAAAGCACATCTGTCATTTATAAGCATTCACCTGCTAACGTTATTGACCAGTGAACTAAGGAGCTTGGAACAGCCTTCTCTGCTGAATTATGATTAAAAGTGGAACATCAAACTCCAGAGACAAAAACCATCATGTCACATTGGCACTGGAGATGCACATCAGTAACTTGGTGTTGGACATAGCACCCAGGGCAGACAGGAGCTGCTTTCACACATGGATTTGCGTTGCTCCAAAGCAAACTTACCCAAAGTGGCATTGCAGTTTGCAGGGGTGGAGGCAGGCTGTTGGTGGCCATGGGGCTGTGTCTGCTGCTGAAACAGGCTGTGCAAGCTCAGAATAGTCAGCAAAGGGCTTGGTTGTGGCAGTACAAAGGTGTTTCTGCTTCTCTGCCTCCCTGGGCACACAGGGAGTGCAGAGGATGCAGTGCCAGTGCTCTGCATGCCTGAGTGAATGCAGATGCATTTCTGTGTCATCTCACACTTGCTCTAAGCAGTGAACGTGCTGGGTATGAGCAGAGCAGTGGTTCCAGGGCTGGGGCAGGTTTCTTCCACTACCTAGAACTGTTTCAGATAATGCCTGATCTGAAAATAAAATAACTAATCTCTTTGGCTGAGCCTATCCAATAAAATGAAGTTACTAGTCTCTTTGGCTGGGCCTATCCGTGCTTTCCTTGGGCTACTGATGTGAAAAGGACAACTCCAACTTGGCTCCTATATGACATTTTGTGTATTGTTTAGTTTGATCAAGTCCACGTAGTTTTGGCCAAAACTATAATGGTATGAATATCTGAATTTTGGTGAAGTTTATTAGTAGAAAACAGGACATTTAAATGTTTGCTTCCTCAGGTTTCCAAATGGTGCAATAAACATCTAAACCTCAACTACATGTGGGCCTTATCAGAAGCTCATTTTAATCACAGAGATACCATGAGCTCCAGCAGGCCTGGTGTGATCAGGGGGTGATAGCAGAGCTTCCATCAGACTGCATTTCTTGTCCTTTCTGGGGGAGGTACAGCTAATGCATCCTAAATTACTAAGACTTTGCTTAGTGTAAATTCCACAAGCCAGAAGAAAATAAAGGATGAATAACACAAATTTTGCAATGAAGACTACTGTATTATTAAGACTTGTGACTTTTTTTTCCCCCTGAAATATATTCCAGATAAAAAGTTGTAGAGAATACGTTCATTCTCTCTGTGGCATTTATTTATGCAATAATGCATACAAAGCAATCTTTAACTCTCACTGTATAGGATATCAAGTTATCTTTAATTATCACTACAGAATGGTTGCAGAATCAAATACTGTTGGCAATCAACATTCATTATACAATAGCACGATTGCATCTGTTCATATTACCAGATAAGCAAGGAAAATCAAAACAGTGCCTGATACATCCACTAAAGCTGTCTGAGCAAAATATTGTATCTAACTCTCTTAATATATCTCAGTGACTTTCATCTGATTAAAGTCCAAAGATATATAACCACAGATGCAAATTTTCTAGTGGCTCAGGAATTAAATACTGTTATATTTCATCAGATAGGATGGTTGGAACCATACTCCAGCTGACATGATTATAGGCACAGTATCAGCTTGTGACAGGGAGCTGTCTGAACCTCTGAGGCCGCAGGTGCAGGATTAGAGCAAAGCCCATTGAAACGTACAGCTTTCTGCCTAAGTGCATGAGTATGAAATTAATTAGGCAGTTGATCACATAATAAAAGTATGATGGATAATCTAATGGAAACTACCACCTCAAAGTCAATAACAAACTTGATTCTTTTATTAGATGCAGCTGATTTTCAATTCCTCTATTTACGGCATTTTGTGCTTAATAGAAGTTTTTTTTTGGGTTTGGTTTGTTTGTTTTTTTTAATGGGAACTTAGTGTATTTATCTCTGTTGGAATACTACAATGTGTAAGCAATGTAGAATTTGTAGATAGACATATCTCTAAGTAAATCTCTAAGATACTTGGCTGAAAAGCACATCAAAGTGCAGTGAAATAATGAGACAGGCTCCAGCTGTTGGATTCCAACAGCTTTTGATTTGTGCTCTAGTAGAAGCTCCAGGTTTTGATTCTCTGTTGATTATTTCCATGGTACTGGAGATGATTTGTGCATTATTTTAAAAAATAGGCAGTATATAGCAAACAAGGGTGAGTTTGCAAACTGCATTTGAAAGGACGTTTTGCTTCCTGATATGTTATTGCTTCTTATTCCTGTGCTCTCCATAGCCAGCTACTCTTGTTAATAAAGCCCTTTTAAAATAGATATGTGAAAGATTTTACAAAAATAATAGGTAAGGTCATCAGAAAAAGGTGTGAACAAAAACTCCAGGAATGTCACTTTGCAGGCAGCTTTGCTACTTCCTCCTTGTGTAGAGAGGCTATTGTGGAAATTGTTTTTTCAGAGCTTTTTGAGGCTTTGCACGTCTTACCATGAGGCTGATCCTGTCAAGGAATTATTACCAGTAGAAAGCAAGAGCCATTAAAGAACTTTGGAGGCCTTATAGAGGCCATGGGTTTAGAGTCAAATACACTGATCATGGGGCTGTGTGAATGTGCAGATGAAGATCTTGCTCTAGAGCAAATTAAAAAAAAAAATATGAACAGGTGATTCTCTGAATTACATTCCTCCTAATTTTTGTTTAGAATGACAGACTAAAACTCAGAATGTTTCAGGGAAGGTGTTGATTCGCAGTTGTTTCTAGAATTAAGGTTCACATCTGTTTCTGCTGTAAATTTTAGGGGTCATTTGTAATTTTGGTGATGGATCACACGAAGGCTGTTGCTTGTTACTGGAATGATAAAATTCAGTCAAGTTTGCTGGAAAATGTTTATGATTTTTATGGTTGATTCTTTTTCTGGTGCAATTGGATAGCTAAAGGTATGTGGATGTTTCCCTACAGTTTAGCCAAAGCTACTTTAAAAGGGTTTAAGAAGCAAATCCTTTTTCTTTTCTTTTCTTTTTTTTTTTTTAATGTAACCTGGTGTTTCTGTTGAAATGGATTTCTTATTAGAGCAGGTTTTCTCATAGGTTTTGAACTTTACTTACAAGATGATATCACAATGGGCAAACCACAAATGCTATTTAAAAGCAGCAGGTGGCTATATTTGATATGCCTGATTCGAGCATTCCCTTCAGAACAAGCCCATTGTCATTTCAGTTTCAAATATAGAAGCAGTCCAAGGAGCAGAAGTGAAATCACACATCTTACTGGATCTTGCATTATATACAGGAGTCTGGGAAACCTTTCTAATAAGGACTGAAGGTGCTCACCATCATCATTTTCATTCTCTGGGGGCAGTTTGACACCTGGAGTTTGAATCTGGTCAATCTAAACAAACCATTTAGTCCAGGCATCCCATGCCCTGTGTCCCAGTGCCAATTGCTAACTAGGCTCTAATTCCATCTGCTTGAGCATTAAAAAAAGAAGAGTTGACTGTTGAAACACTTTGTGTGGGCTCTGACTGAGCCAGTGTGGAAGGGAACAATTGGATCAATATTCCAAGAGGACTTGGATAGATGAATCCCTAATTTCTGCTGGATTTAGACCTGAACAAGACTTGAAACTCTGAGGTCCTGCCTAAAGCTTGAGAACACATGTGTCTAAAACTTTGGGAAAGCTTGAAAATAGAGGATGGATGAGGGTGAGAGTAAGCAGGTCTTTGAAGACTGGTAGTTGTGAACACACATCTGTTACAGATCTCTGCTTCGAGATGTGTTTAAACAGTGTGCTGTAAATGTATTCAAAATAGTAAAGAGGAGATGAATCTACACCCTGCAATCCTTACATTCTTTAGTTTCCATGTGTGGTGTTGATTTATTATTTATTTGCTTGTAAATGTCTGACTTAAATATCCTAGAAAGAAGTCTTCATTTGATAGTAGGGCTTGTCTCTTTGCAGTTTTATTTAATTTTTTTTAACCTTTGTAATATTAACATTTCCTTCTGAAATATAAACTATGGTGAGGCTATAAAAGAGATGAAGTCACATCTTAAGCCATTCACTCAGTTTTAGAAAGAGCTCTTCAATCTACCTGATGGGGTCTAGTACCAGTAAGGTTCTAAAGAGTAAAATTTCATTTGTATATTTGCAAAATCATCCAGAAATTTTAAGAAACTGATTTTTAAATATTTGAAAGAACGTTCCTGTGGCTGTGTGTGCAACTGAGGGGACAAGAAATAGGAGGCACAGTTTAGGTTCTACAGATCATTGGTTGGGGCTGGTCTTTGACACTGGTATGTCTGGCTTGCTCTGGCTTTTTTCCTTTTTCCCATTGTGAAAACAAAGAGTTTCCTGGCTGCCACTCTCCAGCACAGCTCCAAGTGCTGGTTTGGCTGAGGGGGCAGCCAGTACCTCACTCTTTTTCTTATGGCAACAACATGAATGAGAAAAATCTTGCTGTTTCATACAGTTACATCATTCTGTTACATCCCAGTTTGAAAGCAAAAATCCTTCAGAAGAGAAGTGCTATGAGTAAAAAAAAAAAAAAAAAAGCCATTGAAAAAGTGCATCAACCTCATCCTTGTGCCATTATTTGATCATTTCAAACCCTTAAACAAGGACACCAAAAGCCATTGATAACATTCAAAGTCAGAGCAGTCTTAGTGCCAACAAGGAGAAGCTGTCAGAACACAAATGTGTTTTTAAACTAGCAGTACAGAAATTGAGTTTCAAGTTTAAATTCTTGGTTTTAAGGGTTAAAACTGATCATCTATGCACTTTAAATTTAGTTTTCCTTAAAAAGGTATGGATCAGCTATGTCTCTCATTGACAGCCTATGAAGGAAGCAGTGGTAACCTGCTCACTTTTTGCTAAGCCCATTTTGGCCCCGAGATTTGTAGGACTGAATTTCCAAGCAGAATCAAATTGCACTGGATATCAAGATGAAAATAATGAATATGCTATTGGGATATGCCCACTGAGCACTTGGGTTGCTACTGGAGGTATATGGGGTTTGTTTTCTAAACTAGTCTTTGGTTTGCTATCTGCAGGGGTTGCTGCTTCCATACATGGTGTGCAAATGCTAAATGCAGCACCTATGATGATAAATGGCTAAAATATGAAGACACATGTCATCTTCAGAATGTGGTAAATGCAATAGGAGGTAATGAATATATCACTGAACATCAGTGTAGCAATAGAATGTCACTTTCCAGATCAAGGTATTTATCAGGAGAAATCAAAACAAAGCAAATGACTGGGCTAGATACATGGCACAACAATGAACTACTACTTATTAAAAAGAGCTGAATTGATCATATTTATGCCTCATCTTTAATAATTGAAAGCAGCAGGACTGAGGATTTGTGTTCTGAAAGTTCTAACTAGTCAGTAGTATCAGCTGTAATACCCCCATTTTAAAGATGCTCTATACAATTAAATTTTAATGAGTGATAATAAAAGGTAATACTTTCCATAGGAGGAAATGGAACCCTAGCCTGAAGCTTTTGCTGTCTGTTCTCAGCTTCAGTACTGTGTTATGTACCCTCTTGCCTCCTTTTCAAGTGTGGGAAGTATGATGATACCACAGCACTTTAAGGAAGTGGAAATACCTTTAATAGTACACTTTGTCCAAGCTGTCTTTTTGGCTGAATAATGGTACTTCTCTTGCTTTCATGATGCTTTTCCTGAGAAGTCCTTCTTTTTTAGTAGTACCATATGCCATTTCAAGGTTCTGACGTTCTCCTGCTCAATTCCTGCATTGAATGAGGATTGGCTGGGTGAAGAATAATTATGGATGAATTAAAAATACTATAGGCGTGTACCTCTGAGAAAAATTGTACTGGCTTTTCCAAAAGAAAAAAAACCCTGAAAGCTAGTGGCCCTTCAAGGATTAATAAAAAAAAACAAGTAAGTTTTATGAGGGACATGAGGAGAGCAGAAGGGGAAGAAAAGAGAGAGGAGGAGAAAGGAGTGGCAACTTGCATCATTAAACTGGTAAACGGCGCTGGAATATCAGCCTCCCTACTATCAGCAATGATTGGAATTAATCCAGGAACTCAGAATGGATCTGTAAATGTGTCTTCAATTGTAGCCTTTGGCATAGATTTACATTCTCAGTCCCTTGGGCACTGAATTTCATTTCCCCATTTGCTAAATGAGAACAATTTATCCTAAATCAACGATAATCAGAGTAAACACTATTATTAATTTATTGTTGCCAGACGAGAAAAAAAAAAAAAACAACAAACCACTAAAATGAAGCTCTCTACTTTTATCAGTGCTTTCCCTACCCCTTTTGCCCTGAGGATCCTATTAGCAGAAAGCAGAGCAACTCTGTTTCATCAGAAATAAATTATGCCTCACTTTTTTAATGTAACTACTGAAGGGTTGTAAAGATTAGAAATACGTTTGAACCCACTATCACTTGATGTTATTTTCCTTGATGTTCTGAGCTTCTTTAGGGGAATGAAACAACATGTTCTTCTGAAAGCCAAGAGCAGAGCTTTTTTTTTTAAAAGAACACCAGCACAGATTTTGGGTTGATTGAAAATAATTTTGATTCTGTACAGCAATATTTAAAGTAATACATAGGCAGTCTGAAACAGAGCTGTCATAATTCCTGGCATGTGTAAGAGGCAGAATGTTTGCAGGGCAAATAGGTGGCAGAACTAGTCACCCTCATTTTTTAAATGATTAGGAAACTGTAATTCCCCAGAAACAGTAGACTAATTCTCACTTTCTTCACAAAGGAGCTAAGGATGAAAAAACACCTTTAATTAATAAACACTGCTGGCACTACTTTGGTAACAAGCTGCTGTAAAAGGAACTCTTAATTGCCTCTGAACATAGTATTGTATACAAACTCATGTTACTCTTTAAGTGCTGGTGGGTTTTGTTGTTATTTTACATTTTTGTAGGAAGTAAAAGCAGCTTTGTCAACCTCCTTGTTACAGTGAAAGATGTTCCTGTCAGCTTTCCATTTGTGGAGATCAGTGAGGTTAAAAATTCACCCAAAGTGTTCTCTCACAATAGCTAGAAGAGACAGCTCTCAGTGCAAGGCAAATGCAAGCTGGATTAAGCTCTGTATGATGCTTCTGTTAATGAACCCAGGCTTTAAATCTGCAGTGAAATTGTATGAATAAGGAAAATACTTTTAAAAATTAATGACTTGCAAAATAAATATATAAGAACAATATATTTTGTATATTTAAGATTTTGGCACAAGCTAAGTGTTTTGGCCTGTTCTATAAAGCTGTGTAAATGCTTCTTTTTCCATTGTAGGATATATTCTGAGATTTTTTTTTTTCTTAATTTAATCTTAAAATTAACTTTTTTTGGCTGCAACTGTCAAAGACTCCTTGACATAGGCAGGAGCTGCATCTTCTAGATTGGTGAAGAAAGCACCAGAGAAAAGGATAAGAGTATTTTGACTCCGTGGAGTCATGATAGTGTGATATTTGAATTCCCAGGACTCTTATTTCCATTGCAGGGAGTTTTGGAAGTAAAAAGCTGTAAATGTTTGTAATTTGTGAAGCATACCTGCATTGGCACTGTAGGAAAAGGCATCCAGGTCAATCCATGCTTAGGGACTGCAGAGACAATGAAGAGGATGGGAGAATCAGATGCTGTCTTACATGGACGTGTTCAGATCTCTTGCAATGATTTTCATTATGGGAAAACTTTTATCAAGTTGTAGAATATTGGGGTTTTTTTGGTTTTTTTTTTTTTTTTTAAACTATGTCATATTTAAATGCTTGTGAAAAATGCTGAATTTGAGATCCATCAACTTAAACCTGATGGTGGCACCTAAAATAAGCATTCCTGCTTGCTTCTTTTCAGGATTACTGAAGGAGTGAATACTCACCAGTCTTGAGCAGATGAAGACACTGGTAAGTAGTGAGACACTTTTCAATGCAGAGCACAGAAGGAGAATGGGTTTGGAATGGTTATAGAGCCTTGGTTTGATGGTCTAAGCAGTTCCACAAAAGTTATTTCAGCTGCTTAGCTTAAAGCCTCTGGGCAGCTCTCAGTGCCCATGCAGACATGAGGGTTCTTGGTGTATTTTGTCTGGGAATTTTTTTTCTTTATGGAGATTGGGTTTAAGCTCAAAATGGATTATGAGGTTCAGCCTTTGCAGAGGGAGGCACTTGCACTCAGTAATAAGAGTCTGACACATGGGTTTAGAAGGGGATCAGCAAGTATAAAGATGTAGCACTATTGATTTTTTCCCAAACTATTGAGTGAAACTTAATTAAAAAATAATAAACAAAAAGGAATGGAATTTAAGGACACTTGCAGTTTAAATTTATTGGATGAGACTTTGAACGTTCTTCTGGTACAAAAGAGGCCAGCCAAGAGATCCAGTAGCTTCTTGTTTGTAAATGTCACCCATGAAGAGTATTTCCAGTAACAGGGCTGGAGAGGACACCCAGGCTCCTGGGCAAATCCCTATCTCTTGCTGTCTAATTCCTCTGAATCAGCACACAGATTGGAGGAGTGCTGCTCATTTCTGTTCCAAACGAAGTGCTTTGGACAAAGTAGAACAGATGCAGCCCCTCTGAATTCCCACAACAGATGGAAGAAGCAGTTCCATTGCAGAATATTCTGGGAATGTTGGGTTATGACAGATTTGGCTTTAAACCCCTGCTTTCAGGTAGGCAGAATAAGCTTTACAAAGTTATTCTCCAATCATCTAGATGCAGCTTTTTCACCCTTGGTGTTACAAGGTGAGATTGGGTGCACCCTAGTGTTTGATAGATTGCTGTTTGCACAAACTGTGGAATATTTGCTAATAAGAGAAGGGTGAATTAATGGGACACTTTACACTCTGACGGTTAGAACCTAAACTTCTGGAATGTGAGGAAACAGATAAATAACTATTGAGGTCAGGACACGATGACCTTTGCTTACCTTTGGAAAAGAGCTTGTTTGAAACTCCAAGGTGTGTGGCACTGACAGTTCCTGTGTTTATTATTCTATGCCTAACCTTTGAAGTCCATCTTTTTGTTCTTTTTAACAATTTCTTTTTCTAATGATTCTAAAATGTAATATGGTAGTGTGATAGCCCTTGAAAGCACAATCTATCATATCCAGAAGTTAATTAAAAGGAAAAGTGACACAAATGGCTATGGAAAGGAATGCATGAATATCTTATCCAGGATGGTTTAAGGTGCAGTTTCAAGGTCAGCATGGACCATTCTGGGTCTGTGCTGCACTCAGAGTGGCAGCTTTGATTTCCTCACCTCTGACCCTATATTCCTCTTTCCTACTTACACTGGCAATTGCAAGGGTGCAATAACCCAGTCAGAGGAAGAAAACAAAACCCCACTAAAACGCCCACGTGGCTCCCCCGCCTCTTCCCAAGACAACCCTGTCCTTCAGAAGGCATAAGAACATTTTTGCTGGAGGAGCAGGTTTGAGTGTGATGTTGTTGTGCTGTTCTGCAGTTGAAATTGTCAGTGTAAGGAGGAGCAGCACAGGAGCAGCAGCTTTAGGCACTTTTTGGGTACTTTTGGGGTATTTTTTGAGCCTGCGAGGGAGCTGCTTCTGAAAACGCTTAAGCAGCAAAATCCAGATAACTTTTCCATGACTTAGAATAAAATTAAAATGATTGTATAAATGTTAGTTCACAAGCTTCTATGATTCAGCTTCCTACAAGATAAAAATTTTAGTTTCCTCTTTAACCAGCAGTGTGTATGGTTATAAACAGTGATCTCCCCTTGGTGAGTAGCACTAAGTGCTGCAGATACCATCAGGTGCAACTTCACCTAATCAGTCACTTCTTAAAGTAAGCCAGTGTCATAAAGGTGGCTTGAGGTTTCCAGGAATCTTCACATTTACTGTTTGTAAGCAGAAATAAAAGGGTAAGTTCAGATACTTTATTAGCTCTTCAAATTTTACTTGCATCTTGGACATTCGTATGTCTGATACTTACGTTTTAATACATTTGCATATCTGGTACTTATGTTTTAATACATTTGCATAAAAGGAGGTTTAGTGTTGTCTTTGTGATGTTCCTGCAAATGCTTTGTCTGAAAAAAATCCATGAGCAGCACAAAGCTTCAAGAAGTGCTTACCTAAAAATAAATACACAAAGCAATGATCACAAACTACACATCGGTGCCTANGCCAGGGGGATGTGATGCATCTCACCATGGGATGATGGAATGTCGGGGTACAGCCTGGGGAGGTGTTAATGGCCCATTCTCAACCGTTCCCAACAGAGGAAAATAGAATATACACACCCCTGGCTGCACAACCCAAGACACAGGGAAAAGTTTGTAATCCAGAAAATGTGCACAACCAGTTATGTTATTCAAGGTCATCACAGTGAAGATAGCAAGTAAATTTCAGAGTTATCTTTAAGATTATTAGGACTGCTGGAAAATCAAGCCCTGACGTTATCTATATAAGGAATAAATATGGTTAAATATGAGTCAAACAGATTTGTGACAGCTCTTATTTAAAATAGCTTTTTTCGTTAAATAAATCTTCTATTTATCCATGGATCAAAGATTAGCATGGGGAAAAGAAATGTATATACCTGTATATTACAAAATATTTGTCATCATTTCATTTCATGAGAAGTAGAAACCTAAAAAATAAACATTCTAGGAATTAGTAAAGTTTCTAGAAATTACCTGCCTTACTGTAGTCTAAAGGAGCAAAGACTTCATTTAAAATTAAATAAAGGAAAAAAGAAATACAATAACTTTTAAATATAAATATAAATATAAATATAAATATAAATATAAATATAAATATAAATATAAAGCTGTTTTGTAAACAGCTCTTATTGTGTTGCAGATTTTTTTCTGTATAGTCAATGGCAAAATAAATGCATGTATTACTAATCTACAATTTATTTATTTTAATAATTAGTTGGTAAGATCCCGCAAACTCCTGAGGAGTTCTGTCATCAAGAATTTTTAAATACAAGTTCCACAGATGTTTACAGCTGAATCATTCACAATGTAGATCAATCAAGTTTTGATAAAAGGGTGGTGACAACATTGTATACAGAAAGAAAAGACTATTTCAGCTTAAAACATGTATTAGAGTAACCTGAACAGGGTATAAAATTAAAACTTAATTAAAATTAAACATAAATTGAAATTAAATGTACAACCCACATCCCAGGTAACTCTTGTGATGAATGTGGGTAAAATGGTTACACTGTGTGATGTCCTAAGTGCATGGAAATTATATTGTCTGTAATAAATGCATGGAAAAATCATTTCCAGCTTTCAACTAATGGTCAAGCTTATAAGCTTCACATTTAGAGGTTTTAAATGCACAGGGATATTTGACAGCTGTAATTGAAACAACTTAGTATTCATTCTCAACTTAAAAAAAAAATAAAATTGTCATATCAGGAATATTTTTCCCAATAGCTGTATTTGCACAAACTGCTGGAAGTTGATTTTTTTACACATTTTTCTGTGTAAAAGCCCAGAGTGGGGAATGGAAGACAGAACTGAAAATTGGCTTTAGGAAAAAGGATGGTATCCTAGCCAACCACATCATGCATGACAAGGGCATGATAGCTCATCATGACAAGGAGTTAGAGAAAAGTGGAGTAATTTAGTGTAATCATATGTTTAGAGAAACATAATAAGTAAAAGGACTAATGAATTCAGGTAACACGGGTTTGCCTCCTGTGCTTGTCAGGGCCCTGCAACTGAGTAAGTGTCACTTTGCTATGTGATAATAATAATACATCTTCTCCTTTATGCTTTCTGCCTTAGCTCTGTGGAACTCCACGCTCAGCAGGTCAAAAGCTAATGCACATTGTGTGTGTGAGCAGTAACCCATCCCAATGAGTGTATTTATCTTAGTTGCTTAAATAGCTCCAGTGCCACATCCTCCTGATCATCACTGGTGACTCCTGGCACTCGTAGTGTAACCACTGTGTAACAGCAGCCACTGAATTTGGTGTCCATATAACCCAACCATGTCTTCTGTACATCTGATAGCTCTCTGGGATTAATAGTGTGATTCCCTTGGAAACAGTTTGGCTGAAACTGTGCTATCAGTTGGACACTCTATTTGCATCCATATCACGTTCTGTAATCTAAATAATCTACAGAAAGGGGGTGAGGGGGTGCTTGTTTTCAGAAATATTGAGTAGCACATTGTTGAGAAATTCTCCTCCTATTCCAGCCTCTCGGTAGAAAATCACTTTTTACATTAGGTCTAACAGTTAAAATAGAATACTTTCAAATTTTTTTTTGTTTTGAGAATGAGGAACAAATACTGGCAAGCTCAGTCTGCCAGCTAAATAAGCCTATATAGCATATTCCTTAAAAATGTAAATGTTACTTTACAATTTGGACTCAAGATTCAGATTCTCCTGTTCAGGACATGGTTTCTCTCAAAAGAATTCTTCTTGCACAAGCTTTTTTGAAATAGTGCTAATACTTTGTGTCTGGCAAGAAATGTATTAAACAGCCAACTAGCCTGCATTTGGAATTTTCTCTTCCAAACCTGAACAAAACAAAGGAAATATAGTCAAATGGAACTGAATTTTTTAAAACCTTTTTTCTTGTTCTGTTACTGCAATCTCAGAAAGTCTGAGAGAATACAAACATGTTTCATCTCCAGTTTCATTCCATGTTTTCACTTTTTTTGACAATTCAGTATGGGTATTTGAGAATTTAATGTCAGTTTTTTCTTTTTTAACTCTCCCTTTCTTTCCAACTGTGCTCACTTATTTTATATATATGTCATTTCACATTTGTGTTTTTCACCTACTCTGCTGGGAAAAGCAGGCTAGTAAGACTGATGCTCACTTTCTCAAACTTGTTTTTCTTTTAGTTCTGTTTTCCTAAGGGGGTTAAAAGAAGGGAAATGTAAAATACTAAAGTGGAAATTGTAGGATTTTTACTACTATTACAGAAGAGAATGCTTGGAAGGGATGGGGGAAATCCAGACTCTGTTTTTCTGAAAAAAGCAAGTTATCACCAGATCTCTATTTTGGAAAAAAAGAAAACCCAAATCCCTATCTCTTCTTAGAAGAGAGTGTTTAATAATACAACCTGTTTTTCTTCATGATGTCAGTGTGTAAAGAGTGGGTTAGACTCATGCTGTGATTCCTTTCGTGTGGAAAACCACCTGTTAAAACTCAATTTATACCTCTGCATTAAAACTACATCCATTAAGATTCTGTACTGCAACCTTTGAGTGTAACATAGGCTGCAGCTCCTAGTTTATATTGAAATGAATTCATCTTCACACTGTTGATGTAATACAATGCTCTGAAAAGTAAGATCCAAACTAATTCTTGGAGCTTGGTGAGTGAACAGATGTTTCCAGGAGCTGTGTACTCAATGCTGCAGTAGAGGGTAGACTTCAATCAGACACTTGTACAGCAAATTTCAGCCTTTTTGGTTCGTTGTTGGTGATTTCAAGATGCACAGCAGCCATGAGCTCTGTTCCCTCAGTGACAAACACTCCCCTGCAGCAGCACCTGCTCCAGTGCCCGTGCTGGCATCAGGGGCCAAGGCAGAAGATGTCATTGCAGACAGCCAGGGTGACAGGCTGCATCCCAGGGAATGGCAAACCCCCGTGCCCTGCCTTCCTGAGCAGCCCATCCCCTCTTGGTGCCCACAGAACAGAAAGTACTGGGGGTTAATTAGCATGATCACTTTGATAACCAAGGTGCCTCCCTTGGCAAGAACAAACAGAGCTTTGAAGGTTGGACCAAGGTTGGCGACAGGAAAAGAAGATTGAACCAACTTCTGCAAGCAAGAGGTGTTGCAAACGGTATGAGTTTGTTTGTGTGATGTTTAACCTAACCATTGCAGTAAGGAATTACTGAGCTTCCTAGAATGGTATATAAGCACATCAGCTCACAGTAAACTCAGATTCTGATCACCAGTCAGTAGTGCCCATCTCTCTCTCAATTGTCCTTAATCCCCCTTGGGCAGGCCTCTCTCCTTGGCCAGCTCACAGTCTCCCAAGTTCTATTGGATGTTTATTTAATGCCTGCATAGGACCATTTGCATGCTATTTCTGAACCTCCCTTTTGGTTCATTCCCTCTAATCAGCTTACTCCAGCAATCCAGAATTTCTCTAGACAATGTATTATTTCCTCCAGGCTTACAGTCTGTCTGATTGCACTCCTCTGTCCTGCACACACCCAGGGTGTCCCTGTCCTCACCATCCATAACACACTAACCACAGATACCCTGCACAATTCAAACAGGAACCTCCACGGCTCCACACTTGCTCTCGTGAATATTTTCATGAAAAGAGTGATTAGATTTCAGATCAAGCCTTCAACCAGAATATTAGCTAAAAATGGTGGTTAAGAGAAGTAAAAGTATGTGCTCAGCAGTGTGTATCCCCAAGAGCACAGGATGAAGTTGAAATTGAGAGTCACAACTATTTCATGTTAGCATGAAGTGCTACTGAAAGGTACTTTAGTTTCATGTTGGTGATCTCTCAAGGCTGGATCCAGTCACTTGCAATAAAGATAAAACTTTCCATTGATTTTAATTTTCTTTGGAACATAGATCTTTTATAGTTTTAATTAATGGCTTCAAAATTGTGTGTTACACAATTTGTGAAGTCCTCAGGATGAATTCAATTTTAAAATATTATTATTATATTCCATTCCAGTCTTATGTAGCATCCACATCAACTACCTAAAAGGTATTCAATATTTGAACTGGTTTTTTTTGAAGGGGGAAAAAGAAAATCCCATACTTATTATGACAATATTTTTGATTTAATGTCGTCCTTAACCTCATTAGCGAAATTTTTTATAACCTTTTTTTTTTTTTTAAGCAGAAGTTCTGTCTTTGTATATGGCTATTAAAATCATTATACATTTTTTAGGAGTAAATAAATTTAGGAGAAGAGAAATGCATAATGCAGCACCCTTTTATCAAGGGCATATACCACACAGCAGATGGAAAGCAAACTGTGTTTACACCATTACCACTATCGCCACTGACACTACGAGATCTACAATATGTTATAGCAGCAGCTCCATTAACCTTGCTAGTTCTGTTACAGTTGTCTGGTACTTTGCCCAATCTGTGTTTGTTGTCAGCAAATGGATCAAATTAGGAGATTTTCATTCTGTTTAATGACCTTTTTCCTCCTTTCTCAATTTAGGCCATAGTTCGTTCAAAATTGTTCTACTATTGCTCTGTAAAATGCTGCAAATAGATGGCTCTGGATCTGTCTGCTACCCCACATGTAAATTGTACCATCTTACCTCAGAGGTGAAACTTCAGAGCAGCCAACGTGCTGTAAAAACACCAGTTCCTACCTGCTGGATGGTTGGGGATGTGCCTCTCAGGCTGCTGACCTTTGGGAACAGCATTAGGACACACTGCTGCCCTTCAGTGCAGAATTCCCCTCAGGACCTTTCCCTTTTCTAGTTGGAGCAATCCTCACCACTCCTATTGATGTTTTTAATGCAGTCACACTTTCTTGTCTGACAATTGGGAAGAGGGTGGGAATGTTTTCTTTTGTTAAAATGAGCTCACTGGAAGAGTGCCTGTGCTGCCCTTGCCTCAATGCCTTCCCTCCAGAGCAGGGCAAGGATGCTCAGCTCCTAACCTGTGCCTGTCTCAGGGAGGTGCCTCACACCATTCCACCATCAGCTCAGCTCTGCAGGATCCACTGCAGGCCATATGTTCCCACCCTGTGTTTGTGCTACAGAAATTCACAGGCAGCCACATGACAACCCAAGTCTGTGAACTGATCCAGCCCAAACAGAACTGCTTGCTGCTGCTGTGCTTTTTGGCTGGATACATTTCCTACCTCTCTTGTGTGGCTACAAGAGCACTTGCACCACAAGGGAGAGCAGAACCAAGTGGCTTTGTGTGTGGAGAAGAGCACAGTCAGTCCCCTCCCTAATGATGCTTACCAGATTAAACAGATTGTGGACTAAGATGTTATGTTAGCTAGAAAATTAGAATGCCTCAGGAAGCCATTTTCAATTAGCCTGTTATTTGGAATAAGGTGATGTCCTCCATACACCTGCTGGCAGACACCTAAGCCCTTCCTTAGCATTCTTTATTTTTTCTTCCCTTGGCAGTTCAGTTCATTAAAATCATAAAGGAAACAAAGCTGTAGGGGTAGGAAAATTATATCAAAGGCTGAGACAGAAGTAACCTGGTACTGGCTTTGTGCAACTCCCTTCCACTTCTTCCTGTTGTGTGAGCAGTGCTGAGCAGGCAGTTGTGATTTAGATCAACACTCCTTGCCACAGCAAGCTGAATAACCCCCTGACCTTCAGTTCTATTGTGATATACAGGGTTCATTTTCTCTCAGCTAAAAGCAACTTATACTGAAGGGAAAATAAGGCCTGCTTCTCAGTTTGGGCAAGATGTAAGGCATTGCATCAGCAGTCAGGCAGATGGAAATGGTAGGGGGTTTGCTACTGTATAAAATATGGCAAATTTAAAAGTTGGGGGTTTTTTTGGTACCCTTACATCTTGCACGGAGGGGAAAAAAAGGTTGTTATATGAGAAATAATGAAGGAAAAAAATTCAAGAATTTTAAGTTTTCTGCATCCCTTTATTTTAGTCAGGTTTAGTTCCTTGGGTGTACTACTAGTAGTGTAATGTAGATGCACCAGTAAAGAAAGAACAGCTTGTGCAAAATCTCTTTGGGTCAGAAACAAAATCATTGCACTTTTGCATTTTTCTGGCATTCATTGGAAAGACTTCTAAAGAATGCATCATGTTGGGAGAAAAGTTATCCTTCCATCACTGCACTAAATTAATCATTAAACTGTGTATTCCTAGTGCAGGAAGGTGTATACTCTTCCAAGTAAAGAAGACTTTGATCTGCTCTTGAGAATTAGGAAAGACAAAGGGCTGAGCAGGGGTTTTATTCAAGACTGCCTTAAATAAAATATTTAATAACAGCATAGTATATATACATAGTATCTATATATATAATATAGTATGCACCTTTTTTCTTCATGGTTATTTTCAAAATATTTGCAATAATTTATTTACAACAAAAAAAGGTATTTATTCTAAAGCTATTTATGTATTTAGTATGAGACACATTGCCTTCCATGTTTGCTTTCAAGATGAGAAGTAATATTTCTGCTCATATATTGTTGTCTCTGAATTTATTACAACTATTTTTAAAAATATTTTTCTACCTAAAACTACTCTGCATAGGCACAGTGTTTCTGAGATTTATTTTGTATTTGCTACTGGAGTTGGCTTCTCTGTCAAAGCAAATGAAGGCAAAGAGTCATGGAAGAGTTTTGGAAGCCTCTGTGTGATGTCATATTTACCTTTAACAGACTGAGACGTGGGGTCTCCTGTCACAGCAGAGTAGAAATGGGGCTTTTCTGCATATCTGATCATAGAAGAGGTCACTTTTAAAACATCTTACCTTACAGTGAATGGTTTGAGAGAGGCACTGGTGAGCCATCATTCACTCAAGCCTGCTATAGACAGCTCCTTGTCTGTAACAAGAGGAGAGGGAAGCCCAGATTGATGACTGAGTCCTGCCCATATCATTTGTGTATTCATGCCTTCGTGTACTTTGCCTGCAGTGTTTCTGAAAGATAAAATAGTGTTTAGGTTGATGAGAAGAAGTGGATAGGAAGAACTGATTTGGATACAATGAGAAATAAGATATCCTAAAGCAGAATCTATTTGTTTTTCTTTTTTACTAACACTCCTGACATGATATTCTTTTAGAGGCTTTATTATGAGCACAGTTTTATCTGTAATGCATGTGGGTAGATATGTAAAGAAGCAAGAGAAGGGAAGGAATAAAAAAAGAGAAGGAAACTAACAGGCTGAGAGTAGATACCAAACTCCTGTGAAGGCCTCAGTCAGGATAGGAAATGATAAACTTTCTTAACTGAGAGAAAAAACAGAGTGTGAATGCCTGTGGACAAATAAAGAGTGACCCTCATTGCTCCAGCACAGTTTGGTGTTGTACCTTTGTGAGGCTCCTGCTCCTCTGGTCGTTCATTAGAGCAGTAAATTTCTGTGCAGAGTATTTGTTTTTAATCAGATGTTGCTGCAGTTATGGTTGTGGGCATAGATCCAGAATCATACAAAAAGGGCAGCAGTGCATGGACTTCGTCGTTGTCCTATCCTGGACTGAGAGGTTGCAAGATCAAACAAGCAGGAAAATGCATTATGTATGGGCACCTAACACCTGCAGCCTTTTCTCTTGGCCCTGCTCTGAGACCTTGCCCTTGTTCTTTATGCTTTTATAGCATCTTTTGTTGGAATCCTGTCTTTATAGAAATGCAACTTAAGTCTGTTCACTTCTTAGTAGCCTAAAGAGTAAGTTCAGCCTGGTCTTCAAAAGATTTGTTGGCTTCCAGAGTGTTGTGTGTATATTATTGCTTCACAGCAGGGTGGTTTGGGCCTCAGGTGACATTAATTTTTGCCAGATTTGTTACAACTTCTTATTCAGTATCTTAACCAATCTTCTGTGCTTAAATGCCAGTCAAGTTTGTAGCTGGCAGGGGTGAATAGCAACAGGGATGAATAAAGCCATGGACACAAGGCTGCAGTGTGATTTAACTCATCTGGGTGTCACTCATTCATCTCTCTCACTAAAGTCTGTAAAAACTGGGAATCCTCATAAACCACAGATCACTTGAAAAGATAAATTCTGCAGGGCTGTCTCATTTCTATGAAATTGCACTGTTTTGCTGCTGAAAGTCTATAAAAACTCCTTCAAGGCATTAATTGACTGAAAAACAGAGCTTCACACGGGAATGTAACCTGTTGCTAGTGTTTCCAGGCACTTCCTCAAAATAAATAATGAGCAATGAGGAAAAAAAATGAGGAAATGAGGAAAAAAAAATGAGGAAAAAAATGAATATCTGTATTGCTACTTCTGATTGTTTTGGTTTTAACAGTTAAATCTTAAAATTTATATCCCAAAAAATATTTAGTCTTGCTAAAATACAACTGGAGAGGTGCAGCAGTACTTACAGGACCTGGCTAATGACAGAAGCAGCTTTTCATGACATCTGTTTGGTAGGCTTCAGGATGACCTTGTCAAAGTTAAAAGCTCATAACATTCGTATTTTTTTTTTATATCATTATGATTCTGCATAACAGTGCTAAAAACAAAACCACAGTATAATTATCCTGTCAATCAAGCTGCCAGAAAAGGCATTTTCCACTAGCTTTGCACCTACTAAACTGTAAATAATTTATAAAATTAGAAGTCAAGACTAAGTGGAGGCATTGTGGGTCTAGTTAAGCACTTGTCAGAGCTCTGTGCTTTAAGCGACCCCACACACTGAGCTCTGGGTGCTTCCTTCTACCCTGTGAGTGGGAAAATGGTCATTTGTCCTTGTACTGCTGTGCATGCACCTAATAAAAATATCAAGCTGTTAATAGAGCTGTGAGCAGGTGTACAGTGGATGTTGTAATGATGTTTTATTCATTTGAATTTCCAGGCCATTTAGCCTCATCCAATGAACAACAAAAATATTTTCTTCATTATCTCAAATTAATGTAAATGTCAAATGTTTGAATATATTATCACAGCGATAATTCAGTACACTGGTTGATTTGTGGAGTATTTGCATTAAAGTGGCAACTAAAACAAGGGGAAAAGTAATCCAGAATGGATGTTCTTATCTGCTGTCATGTTCTTACAGAGATGTTGGACTTGCTTCTCTGAGATCTTTTGGCTGTGGTAAACAAGTCACTTAAAGCCTTTGGGCTTGCCATTGTTTGTATCTGGTCTTTTAAAAAACGATAGTGATTGATTAGTAATTATTTCAAGAGGAGGTTTATTGGCTGTTCATTGTTCTGTTCAGCTTTGTTGGTGGTCATTTCCCCCCTGGTAGCTGGTGCAGTGCTGTGCTCTGGATTTCCTGGGAGATAACACAGGGGTGTTGGAGCTGCTGCTGGGCAGTGCTGCACAGCCAGGGACTCCTCTGCTTCCCCTGCTGCCCTGCCAGGGAGCAGCACAGGAGCTGGAGGGGACACAGCTGGGGCAGCTGCCCTCAGCCCACCCCAGGGATGTTCCAGACATCCTTCCATACTGTCCTGCTGAGCACTGAAACTGGGGAGAGCTGCCCAGGGGTGGCTGACCCCCTGATCAGGGCATGGCTCAGAGGGTGGGGAGCAATCCCATTGTGCATCATTTGGTTTGTATATTCTTTTATCATTATTACTGCTTTCCCTTCTGTCCTATTAAACTCTTTATCTTGACCCACAAGTTTTGCCTTTTTTTTCCTGATTCTCTCCCCTTCTCACTGCAGGGAGTGAATGGCTCTGTGGTGCTGTCTGCCTGCCAGCTTAAACCACAGCACACTTTAAAATTTAGTTGACAGATACTAATCTCTCACAAAAGAGCTGTTCTGAGGGCAGAAGTCTGCTTTATGGATATATAAAACCAAATGTGTTCTGACAGGATGGAGGCAATAAAATAATTATCATGTGTTTATCTTTCAATAGCTCTCTCTCCTTTAACTTCTCTTGTGCTCATTTGTGACTTTAGCTGTGCCTGCCCACTCGATTCTAGTGCTGCATGTCCCACTGCAGCACTGGGAAAGGAGGGGGCAGGTGGGCTCCTGAAACTGCCTGCATGGGCAGGACTCTGCTGCTTTCAGAAAAACACTGCTGGGAACTTCTGCAGCTACCCAGACAGCACATCTGGAACATCAGAAACAAGAAAAAAAATTGTTGCACTCTCACGCTTAATTACTTCGCACCCCTAAAACTTCTGTTGCTTGGTTTGATTGGTAGATTGCTTATTGAGATCCTTACCAATTTCTGTGGTTTTTCACTGTTTTTTTCTGTTGCAGAGCTAGATTTTATATGAACTCCGTACATGCAGAGAATAATTTCAAATAAGCCTTTCTCACGTGGAGAAAATATGAAGCAAAAAATAACCCAGGAATCCACACAAACTGCAGCTCATCATCACACACTCCTCATGGAAGGAGTCACGGGGTCCCAACACATTTTCTCCAATTTTGCATGGGATCAAAATCTGCTCTGCTGAGAATATTGGGCATGCTTAATCTATTCTTACTAACACTTATGCAAGTTTCCATGGAAAGTTTTTAATTGTTGAAGAACCACAGAAACACTCAATAATAGCATTCCCTGGCCTCCTTCCTTCCCTCCACGTGTAAGACGTAAACATTTGTAATGTTTTGCCAAAAAAGAAGTTGTTGCCCTCTGTGCTGCTGGGCTGTGTTTTTAGTAGCGAATGTTAAGTGCAGGATATCGAGATTGTGGTGTGCAATCTCATTCACTTCTGTTTCTTGTCTAAGAATTTAATTATTATTATAATACAGCACATGATGAGATTCTGTCTTTTCAGACTGGTGAGGCCAAAAGAGCTGCAGGTAGGATATGCTGCTTGTATTTTTTTTTTTTTTTCTCTTACAAACCAGAATTAGTTATTATTTTAGAGTAACTGGAATTCCCAGGTTTTGCAAAAAAAATTGTCTCTACTCTTTTTTTTCTGGTGATCATCCTCTAATGATGGGCTGTATATTCTCTTCTGAGATTATCAAGTTAGAGTTTGAGAAGCAACAAAATTTTACCTTCCCTCAGCCTCCTGGGAACAAAATAATTAGGGATGATGGGAGGGTTCCAAGAGCACAGTGGGTGTTGCAAGAGCATCAGGACCATAGTTAGTTTAGCTTGTAATAAATGAAATAACATGGTAAGGTGGGGCATAAATTCTAGGTCTGGGATTCAGAAGATGGCAGAAGTGGCTTAGTACCTCTGATTTAAAAGATAAAATCAAACTGAAATGTTAGGTACAGAGAAATAGTGATAGAAATGTAGATGGGAAAATATTTAGACTTTTTGCATACTTTTTGTATGAGTTGAGTGATGTGAGAAATAATAAAAGGTTAATGCATCTCTTCTTCTAAAGAAACTCCTCATCACTGTGATCTGACTTTAAAGCTGCTTTTGTTATGCCTACAGTGGTTAAAGTCAAACTTCTGAATTTTTAGGATTGCTTTGATTTTTTTTTTCTGTTACCTTTGCAACATCATCAACATTCAGAGAACCAAATAATGATCCAGCAAGGTGTAAAGTAGTTGGCATTATTAATAAATCTAAAAGAGAAGGGACCTGAAGGGGAGCAGAGAGAGGATTCTTGGGAAGAGCATGCTTAAAGTTATTCCATTTCTGTAGCTGAGGTCACAGGGGACTGTCTTGTGTGGTAAAGCTTTCATGCTTTATGATCACACAGAAAATTTAATCCCACTCTGGTTAAAAATGCCAGCTTCATGCCACTGCAGAGGGAAACATACAGCTTATGAATTTGCAGAATAAATACAAGAGGAAAATATTACAAAATGTGTTCAAGGAGGCTAACAGATCTTTGTTATTAGTTCGTAGTAAAGATATTGATAACAGCTGAAATTTGCTGGGTAAAACTATGCAACTAAAGAAATGGGTAAAAACTCTGAGGAGAGCAAGTAATCTATTGTATTGCTTAAAGAGCAGTTCTCATCAAAAGAGCTTTATACAGCCCTGCATAGCCTCCTTATGGGGGTAATGTATGGAAGACAATATACTCTAGCAGAAGAGGAATGAAATTTAGATGCAGTAGGCAAAATCAG
Organism: Rhadina sibilatrix; assembly: GCA_013400275.1. Classification (NCBI taxonomy): domain Eukaryota; kingdom Metazoa; phylum Chordata; class Aves; order Passeriformes; family Phylloscopidae; genus Rhadina; species Rhadina sibilatrix. The sequence continues at coordinate 159,611 of VWYO01017223.1, read as the reverse complement.
AGGTAGCACAAACTGGAAATAATAAAGGAATCTGCACATGTGAGCAAAGCTTTCTGGGACAATGTATTTTAAGTTACAGAGAAGCTTTCTCTAACAGCTTCCTCAAAAATTGTATCATGGTAAATTAAAAGTATAATGAATATTTATCTTGTATCTGTAGAGGAGGGAAGGAAGGCAGGAAAAAAACCCCAACACTTTAATTCTACAGGAGCCTGGCAGGGGAGGGAAAGGGGAGGTCCAGGGGTTTTTTTAACCTGGAAGTTTGCCTTAATTGCTTTCACTTTGGTTTTGCTGAAGTCTTGGCATTTATCACTCCTCAAGTCACTGCTGTGTCGGGCACTGCCACCGCCTGTGCTTCTCTTTCACTGCTGGGGAGGTGGGGGCACAAATCCATGTAAGCTGCTGCCCTGCTTCCCTCTCCTGTCACCATCTCTTGAGGTGCTTTATGAAATAAGAGTTATTTTATGACAGTAAAAGCAAAAATGCTTCCATTTCATGGTTGTTTTGAGTCAGTCTTTTTATGTTCAATCCCTTTTATCCACGCTGTTCTGTGTCACTATCTTGGCAGTTGTTCAGCTTTGGGTCAGGCAAGCGTCTCAAGAGACTGCAGTTCAAGTGTGCCCAAAAAAAGGAAAGAAAGTGGGGTTTCTAATACGAGTGAAAACCCTTTTTTCTTTATTTTTTGCCTGACTTAATATAAACTTTGAATCCAGGACATTACATGATTCAATTTCAAATTTCAGTGGGAGGTTGTTTGGTTGTTTTTTTTTTCTCAAAACAAATTAATTGACCTGTCCTTAGTCAAAAGTTATTTGTTATTCCCAAACTCTCTGTTGGTTCTAAATGTCCAAATGATTTTCTCAGATTTCTTGGCATTTAGGGATACGTGTAAATAATTGGTAATAAAAGGAAGAGATTGCAGTGGGTAAAGGGAATTAAATATCTTCCCATTTCATTCAGGGAATGTATCATAATGAAGATACTTAACCAGAGTTGTTAGAGTACTCTTATATACATCCAACAAGTTAATCTCTTTTCCCTGCAGTCATTATAACTAACTTCTATCAATGAATTCACTGATTAGTGACTACATCATAGCTGACAAGCCTTCCCATGCACAATAATGTATATTTTGGGAATTCATGGTACAGAATTAACCTGGTGGAATTCAAACATGATGAGTGTCAAAACTTCAATACAGTAATTTTTTCTAATTATGGACTATCATTTAAATTATATATTTACATCTAATCTGCCAATAAGGTTGGTTATTTCTGATCATTTATAGTGTAACACAGAGATACAGATAAAGGAAAAATGAAGAATGTATTTGAAAATAATCTAACAAAATGTCAGTGCTCAAACTGTAATTTACCAATCCAAAAAACCCCCAAACCCTGAACAAGAGCAGGAAAAAGCAAGGATGCTTTACAAATATCTTTCCCTTTGTAGTTCCCCTAGAAGAAATAGCAAGTGTTCAACTCCAATGTATTTTAAGTAATTGATGAAGAACAATTTTCCTGGCAATTACTTTTAATGTCTATATCTCAGAGGATAATAATATTTGAGCCTCAGGCCGTGCAATTGTATCTTCTGCTGTCTGCATTAGAAATAATGCTTAGATTCATGTGCTTAATTCTCTAGCCCTTGCTCCCTTTGTAGCATTCTGCATCATAGCAAAAATATATTTCAATAAGTATGTTCTCTTTTTTTCTGAAGTTATTTTAGAGTAACTCTGCCGTAGTATGTGTAGAGAGATAAACTAATCATAACATTGTGTGTGGTGCTAAAGGGCAACAGAAGTGTGCCTGAGTGGAGACAGATAAGCTTGTGCAGCTTTGAGAATTTTTAAAGCCACCATGTTTTGGATTTTTTTTT
>VWYO01017223.1:137725-154637 GCA_013400275.1 Rhadina sibilatrix | reverse complement strand
CCTTCTTTCCTTCCTTCTTTCCTTCCTTCTTTCCTTCCTTCTTTCCTTCCTTTCCTTCCTTCCTTCCTTCCTTCCTTCCTTCCTTCCTTCCTTCCTTCCTTCCTTTCTTTCTTTCTCTCTCTCTCTCTCTCTCTCTCTCTACTTTTATCTTTGTTGTCTGGCTTTTAGTCCGAGCAAAATTTTATTTGTATGATAAGCAAGAGTGGGCCAGCCCACCTCTGGCACAGCTAGAAATTTCATTTATTTCCAGCTTCGCTTTGCTTCCCCTCCATGGAGCTCAGATTAATCTGGTTCCCACACTGTCACTCTGCAGCACAGGCTGGGATAGGGGGTCTAGCAAGGCAGGAAATATTTGAGCAATAATTGAGCCAGAAATTACTTTTTAAAAAGTATTTTGTTCAGCTAAAACTATATTTACTTTTTAAAAAAGAAGATTTTTTTAATGCTAAAAATCAGCTGTTTAAGAAATCTCTCACCAAGAAAAGGCTTTTTTTTAAAAATAAATAAACCCCCCATATTAATTAACTCCTCATAGTCATCTACCAGGTGCAGTTAGGGCTGCTTGTATTAACTCTTCAAGTACTTTTGTACACATCCATCATTCTTCCAGAAAGAGAAAAAATTCCTCAGAGAACTGTGCTCCTCCCTGAGCACTTCACACTGTGGCCAGGCCTCCCTCCCCAGGACAGGCTGAAGCAACCTTCCCACATGGCACACGTTATCACTCTCTGACAGTCACAGCAGAGCTCTTTCTGTTTGTTCTTGCTAATCTGTTTGAGTACAAAGATCTGGTTTAGTGCAAGGGAGCTCTTTTCAAACTGCTTAAAACAAGCTGTGTGCTGGAGGTTAAGAGGTTATGGAGCACAGAGAGGAGCAGTTTTCTGGCAAATGCAAAGGAGTGTTACTCTGATTTGGAGTGGCAAGGCAAGTGTCTGTCCCACTGGAAAAGCCACTTGCCTGGCTGCTCATCTGTCAACACCTCTGCTGGCAATTATCCAGGACCTACTGGGGGAAAGAGATTGTTTGTTGGTTTGTTTAGTGTGGTGAAAAGGGATCTTCTAAGTGTCCAGCAGCTGAAGAAATTAAATCTCTTTAGATATGAGAGGGAGTTTCTGCAGAATGCAAGCGTACATATTGCTAAGGCATCCGGGTTTAATGGATTAAAAATAAATACTTCATTGTAGAGGTGTTTCTTAATGTTAAGCTGCTTGCTTTATTTCAGAGTAGCTGTAAGATATCAATGCATGATAGTTTGTGATTTGTTCACAATGAATAATTATGTTAACTTCTAATTTTCATATCTGTAGGAAAAAAAAAACCCACAGAAACAAATTCTATTAATTGCTTTTATTCAATTCCAATTATAATGATAGTGTTCAATGCCAGCTTACTAAAGGCCAGTGTGAGTTACTCATTACCTGCTTAGAGGACTTGTTCAGCTTTCTATTTCTTTGTTTGATGTTAAGCACAAGCAGTGTCTGTTTGAATAAGAAAGATTATTTCTGTCCCTTTCCATGTCGACATCATTCCACAAACACCTCTAAACCCCATGGAAATGTCTAGAGTGTAGCCAGTAATGTGCTGGGGAGAAACTGCTGTAAGTAGTCAAAGGGTGCCCTGCCCTAAAGTGACAGCAGTGTGTCCCTGTGGCCTGGCATGGGGCTGGCCAGCACTTACAGACCCAGGAGAGAGAGCAGTGAGTGGGGGTGGCTGGGTTTATTCTGGGGGAATGGTTGAGTTATTGGGTTGTTCCTGCAGGAAAGGGGATCGTGGAAATGCTAACTGGCAGCTGCTGGCACCAGCAGCATTCCTAAATGTGGAATCCAGGCGGGGTGTCCAGGTCCTGGTATCCTGCTGTGGCTCAGGGACTGCCAGGTGCTTTGGCAAACAGCAAGGAACAGGCAGAATGACCCAGCCTTGTTGTCCAGGCGTGGAAACACTGAGACTCTTTCCCCCATGTTCTTGTGGGACTTTGTGGTGCTGCTTCTCTTACCTCTCCCCCAGATGCAGCTCTCCCATTTTGCCTTTCTGACACTCAAACTCTGAGCTCCTTCCTCTGCCTCGGGAGTCTCTCAGGCTCCTGCCATGAGCCATGGTTGCTTCTGCTTCCAGTCTCTAGTGCTTTTAAAAGAGAAGAGACTTTTCTGGGGTAAGCTGGAAAAAACAGGGCCTCCATAATCAGCAACAATTTTGTTTGGCTGAAGGTTTTAACAGAAACCTCACGGAACTTAAATCTGCAGACAGGCAGCTCTGTAAGAATTCTTTTGTTTATTGTGTGGTGGGTTTGTTTTTTGGGTTTTTTTTCTCTTAGTAAAATGGCTTAAATCTTTTCACCACATCAGATTGGCTTGTTGCTTCAAGACAAGCTTGTTGCTTTTAGAAGTTTGTTCATGCCCTCTGATAGCTTTATTGTGGAAAACACATTTATGTTTTGTCAAAGGAAAAAAACTGAACTAGTGAAAGAAAAGCTACCTATCAATAATGTGCGTTCAGCTTCTTTTCAATTAGGGATCTTCGTTTTCAAACTAAGGACAGTTGAGCTCTCTTACATTCAAGTCATCATTTTTCAAAGAAACCAAGGCAGCTCTTGGATTGTCTCAAGGTTTAACAACCTTGGAGAAGAAAAAAAAAAAAGTGAAATGTGAAATTCTCTTACCTTTTCTACACATTTTTCTTTCTTACAAAAATAATAGAAAGATTTATAAAGAAATTTAAATCTCTGCCAGCTGCACAGCAAAGCAATTTGGTCTGACTATAAGAACAAAAGTATGAAAAAATACTTTTTTTTCTAAACACGGATTTTAATTAGGAAGAAGGTCTGAGCCAGACTGTTATTTTCAGGTCTGCACCAAACCAAGAGTTTTAATTAGTCCAGAAATAATCAAGAACTTGACATGCTCTATCAGGATTAAAGAGGGGCAAGGGAAAGGCAGGGGGAAGAGTCAGACACATAGAAAGCAGTTTTTTGTCAGCTAGGGGAATACCATTAATCCATTTGTCAGATAGCATACATATACTGCTCTCCAGGGCATTAACTAATTGTTCCTACATTAAAAATATTTTCTTATATAAATTACGGCTAAAAGGAGCTGCTTTTACTCTCCTTTGGTTGCCTTTTTAATATTTTTACTATCACAGTTTATTCAGTTGTGTTTTTACATGTGTATTTAGCAGTCAGTTGGACTCCAGATGATCTTCAGAGGTCCCTTGCAGCCCCAACCGTTCTGTGATCTACTTTGTCAACTATTTCTGCCAGATTTTGGCAGATTGCCTTCACTAATAACATTAATTTACTCTGTCGTGTAGCATACTTTGTTTACTATTTCGTGTCTTAGAAAAAAAATTGTCATGCAGTTCTATTTTCTTCAGTATCTGTCAGAAAATAGTAACTAAAATGAGTTTGTAATCAGTCCTCGTTGGGAGACTGAGCACAATATTGGAGTGGTCCATGTGTCTCAGAGGTTCAGGTTGCAGTTTTCTTAATTAATTGCTGCTCAGCTTTTAAAGCATAGCATCTCTAATATAGGAAAAAAATTAGTGTGATGTGAAGTGATTTTTGCACTGTACTGCAGTACCTTGTGGGTTTGTTTTGGGTTTTTAGGTCTGTTTTTAAGCATGGTGGGTTACCATTTTAAACCAGCATGGCCACTGGGTGTCTTGCCATTGTGGTGCACATTTAATTTAGAAAGTGGGAGTTGCCTGCTCATTCTTTAAGAAATGAAAGAAAACCTTTGTTTGCAAACATAACATTTTCTTCTGCATCCATCCAATATATTAATTCCCACCAGCATAATAAAAACTCCCCCGTGCTCCATGGGAGGGCTGCCCTGGTGGAGGTGCCCTCCAGCCCTTTGCAGTGCAGTGTCAGCCCAGGGAGATGGAGCAGCTTCCTCACCCTTTGAGGCTGAGCTCTGTCGTTTGACTGATGAAGAGGTGCTGCACTCACATCTTTGGTTCTGCTGGATAGCAGCTCTAATGATTGGCAGCAGTGAGATAGCAAGGACAATGTTTGCTGCAGCATCTTCAGCCCCTCCTGACACTGGGAATAGAATGTTTCCTTCCCATGCTCCAGCTTAGCCCGTGGTGCCTGTGCTGAAGGGATGATATCTTTGTCCTGACACCAACAAAGAGCAGAAATTATTGGAGAGAAGGAATCTGCTCAGTGTAGTTTACAGACCCAATGTCAACTACATCCTCTGTCACCAGCATTGAAAATACAGAAGTTCAGAATGTGTTTTATTTTTCCAGGTAGGAAATGCCCATATTCTGTAGGGTTTAAAACTTTTATCCTACTTTAAACTTTTAAACTTTTATCCTTTTACTTTAAAAGGAGCAAACTTCATGTGAAGTCAGAGAGTTAACTAAAGTTGTGACTTGCAGTCAGAGATCAAATAATTTCTTAGCAAATATGAGCAATATTAATTACAGAGTGCAAAGGTTCACCCAGGTTAGAGCAGAATGCAGGGTGGAGTATTGAGAATTAAGGAAGTTCTTTGGTAACTGAATGTGTAATGAGAAATGGTAGGAACCATCCTTATAATTTGTATATGCAGGGAAAGGTGGAAAAACATTCCTATGGCTGTGTGTTTGCAGCATGGTGGTTTAGAAACAGATCCAGAAATGGCAGGTATATATTTATATGGGCAGATTCAGGGTAAAAGAGGAAGTTTTGTCTCCAGAAAAAGATGTTTATTTTATCTCAGTTTGTTTCTTGGAAGGGTCAATAATTGCATATCTGTTGTCTTAGGTATATATGTGTGTGTGCAACTGCAATGTGAAATGCTGCAGCTTTTAAGAATAAAAAGAAAAAGAAGCAAACTTTACTTATTTTCTATAAATAAGTGGGAGGGGAAATTGTCCTGTAAACCACATATCTTACAGTGGTTTTCCTAGGAATCTTTTATGTATGTCTTTTGTGAGAACATTCAAGGGACAGCTCCTCAGTAAAGACACTTTGTTTTACATTTGACCCTAGGAAGGAAGTGAATTATGGCAATAAGGTTTAGCATATTTTTGTCCTATGGACTGATCCAGGGAAGAGGATTTCAACATGTCACATGAAACTAGCATTTCTCCTTAGTTCTTACTGGTAAATGGAGTTAGAAATGTAGTGCAGGCTGGATAATTGGTTTACATCTCAGAAGAGGTAGGAGAGCTGCGTGTGGTGACAGCAGCAGTTTGACCTTCCTTCTTGCTGATCCAAACCTGAGATACCTGAGAACCTAAAACACGTCAGGGAAAGCTTTGTGCCACCTCCAAGCTCAGTGGCAGAGTGCAGCACCTCGAGGGACAGTGCTGAATGTCCTGCTGCCCACAGGAGTGTTCATGGGCAGTGCTCATGGGGTGGAGCAGCAGATGTGCTTTACTCTTGCATCCTGCTGCTGGTGCTGCAGCAAATCATATTCAGTAATTGTATTCTTACTGGGAGCCACTCGATAAATTGTAGTAGACTGCTTGTCTTGTCTCAATTCCTTTGGTAGTATTTTCCTCTCTACACATCTATCTAGTTGTGTTTAAGAACTAGCTTCTACTTTATCTCCATTTGGTGCAGGATGACAAACTATTAATTCACTGGGTAAGCTGCTATTCAGTACAAAGGAATTGCTGCTAGCTCCTCCTGCACTCTGGCACAGGATTCCTGCACTGTGGAAGGGATCACAGAGTTTCCTGTGTGCAGGCACTCTGGCATTACCAACAATTCCTCCATTATGCCCAAAGTTATTGAAGGGTTTGCCCAGCTATTCTGTGTCTGAGCAGCTGATTGAGAAAGGCTTTGCTGCTGTGGAAAGAAGCTGCAGCTCCCTGATGGAGATTGTTTATTCCCTGCTGCCCTGCCAGGGAAGTGAGTTTGGGTTTGAGGGAAGTCAGCTCTCTTGAAGCTTTTGGGATGATGATGTTTGGCATTTTTACTGGTGGTGAACTTCAAACATGTCTGATCCAGACAGGCTGAGGCCACTGCTGGCTGAAATTTATGGAGCCAGTTTATGGAGAGAATTTCTGGAGGCAGATTTTAATGTTGAGATTTTGATGTTAACCCATCCTGAATTACACCTACTTGACAGGAGCAAGGTGTGCAAAGAGACAGGAAATTCTGTCATCTTAGTGTGCCATAACCAAACTGAGCACAATACAGATGTAGGAACTGCCTGTAAATGCTGTCAGATACAATTAACTTTCTTTGTAAGGAGCTGACATAGCTGTTGGTGAGGTTGAAGAGCTCCTGAAGAAGGCACGTGCAGTTTGGAAAGGAAGGACCAGTTTTTCAACAAAATAGCAGGGGGGTTGGGAGTTCCCTGTGGTGATGTTTTTCATTCTAAAGATAAAGTATCAGTTTCTTTGTCTAGCCAAGTGCCCCTGCCTCACACCAGAGAGGCAGAGTTTGACTTGAGACATCTGTAATTTGAAGATACCCTATCATAAAAGATGAAAACATCCTCAATTTCACATTGCTTCCCAATGCCCTGGCCTGACTACTTAGAAGTAACTAAACAGTTCTGTAGGGTATTTCATAACAAAAGAATCTGTTTGCCACCTCTTGCCATGCCTATGTTTGTATTTTCTCCTTGCTTTAATATATATATATATATTTTTTTTTTTTCCAATGCTCTTTAAGTGATGTGCCTCTCTGTACTTTCAGGTTTAAGTCAGTAAGATAAAGCACACTGGAGTTTAACTGTTCTCCTGCTTATTGAGTATACTGTATACTGAGTATTCTCTGTTCTGAAGGAAGAGCAAAAGTGATGATGCCAACTGTTTTGGCAGGCCTTTCTCAGCCAGGTGTGATTACAGGTGGATACACATTTTCTGTCTGGAAGAATGTAGCTGCCCAACATTAAATTGAACTGGGAGATACTAAATCATATGGAACATTTCAGCCACTTCTATTGTGATACAATCACGTGCAAGGCAAAAATGAAATACCTTTTGAAGGAAACAATAACCTCTATTTTCAAATTCAATTACCTTTCCAAATGTATGTAAAATAGAATATACCTATGGGAAACAAAGCTGAAACTAGTATGCTTGATTATTAGCACCAACACCTCCCGTGCCTTTTTATGCCTGACTCCCAAAGTGTAACATTTTGATTTTTAAATGAGCTAACCAGATAGATATACGTGCAAGACAGGCAACTTCTCTGTAAAATGATCATATCACATGAATCCTTATCCCATCTGCTGTCTGTTTCCCTACAGCTGCCCTTTGTTTCCTGCTATTCCTGTCACACAGCCCTGAAGAGCCCACCATTCACATAGTCCTTACTTGTCTGAGTAATCCACTTGGAGGCTTAGATATATTTTTGAAGGATTTAGCTTTTAAATCTAGACTGCTGGGAAGAACAGCTTTTGGGGTTTTCTTTTTGGCTTTTTTTTTTTTTTCTTTCTTTTTAGCTTTTTTAAAAAATTTTGTCTAATGAGCAAGCTATTGATAATATTAAGAGCAGTGCATAAAGGGTTGCTCAGCATAAGGCTTTCTTACTTCAAGCATGTTGTCTTTGTGGTGTCTCACGTAAGTTATAAGGATTTCCTTTGCTTCTTCTCTTTATGTAGCACACAGTGTGATTAAGCACTCGGCACAAATAAAGAGGCTGAGGAGTATTTTAGAATTTATTGCATTTATTAAAGTGTTCCGAACTCCAACTTTTAAATATAGTGATATCAATTTCAGATATTTAAGGGGATAAGTACCTATTGAGGATTTAGGGTAAGGTTGATTGAGGAAGTAAATCTACTTTCCAAATGTCTACAAAGAAAAATCAAACGAGAAATTCAGTATCAAAAACATCAAAGACAATAATGCAGTTGCTTTCATCTCCAGTGTGTGCTTGCACTTCAAAGAAAAGCAAAATGCTCACCCTTCCGCCAGTACCCCCGAAGGAGGATGAGCCTATAGTTGAAGATAAGTCTCCATCACTTCTTTGAGAGAACAGGGGAAATAGAAGTGAAATTTTGCACAGAAAAATAACAGCTTTATAGTATTTCTTTCACTGTAATGGTTGTATCATAAGGCATTTCTCATACTCGAGAATCCTCTTGTTTCATTAAGGTATGCAAGTAATGCTGTACCCTTAAAACCCTGCTCTTCCCTCAAAAAACTTTATTTTCTTCATCTCTCAAATGTAAGGATAAGGTGGTGTTCTCTGAGGTAATGTTCTGCAGCCTAATTATCACTTCTGCAAAATGTGCTGATTGCACACAATGGAACATGTATATTTACTCACTCACATCCTCCCATACTTTTTATCTTGGAATTGGTGCTGCTAGATTTAATTCTGTAAAGTCACTTTGTATTGTGTGAGGGACATGCTCAGTGATTCTGGCAATGTGAGGGGGAGAGAGAGAGAGAGGTGAATCAAACTGTAATGCCTGTCTAAACAGTTTGTCGTGAAACCAGCAAATTTTAGGGCTGGCCAAGCTACAGAAAATCATGCCTGTAATGATTCCCCAAATTCAGATGTGTGATTCAGCACTCTTGATTGTCAGTGAAAACGTAGTCCCAAAACAATACCCAGAAATTAAAAGGGAAAAAAAAATCAGGACATTTTCCTTCTGTACTCACTTTGGAGTTTTTTATTTTTCAGGCAGAGGTTATTGCTAAAGATATGCAGTAAACTGAAAGCATGAAAATATCATAACTTTTATTTCTTTGAGTGAGAACAGGTTTAAAATGGTTGTTGAAATGAGACTAAATCCAGTTTTGGCTTTTTCTCCATGCTGCTTTAGCTCAGTTTCAAAGCTATCACTGATCAGGAAGCTTGACAGGCACAGTGTTTGCAAATCCTCACCAATGAGCAGTAACAAGATTTAAAAGTGAAAACTCTGAAGAGAGGCATTTTGCTCAGTCAGCTTTATAAATTCAGTTATTTAACCATCTGCAAGCTAGACTTATTTTATTTTATTTTTGTCTATCAGATATAAATCCTACCCAAATAGGAGTGTCAGAGCCTAGTGAATATCATCACACAAAATAATTGTCCACACATTGACAGTTGTTTCACAACGTACCAATCAGCTGAGAAGGAATTCATAGCAGAACAAACTGAACAGGTTTGCTTTTAAATGAGGATCCATAAAAAGAGAAACATTTGGAAGTCACTTTAATAGGGAAATGTGCCTTTGACCTTTTTTCCTTGTATTTCTGTGGCAATGAATAGAAGTTTAATCACCAGGCACAACCATTTTCCATGCAGAGTGTACATGGTCTGAACTGAAGCCTTGTGGTTTGGCTGCCAGACCACTGAGTCCAGTGAGCCACAAATAAGCTGGCAATTTCCAGGACTTAATGACAGTCATAAACAGACCTTTAAGCACAATAAGGCTCCTGTGTTATATTGAAGACACTGGTAGATTTCAGTATTTTGGCAATGAATAACACATGTAATTTGCTTTCCCCAGAGAGCATTCCTCAGTTCGGGATCCAGGATATTTTCTAACAGTTTTCAGTATCATTCCCCTAACTGTGGTGCCAGTTCTGAGCAAAGGGAGAGTGGAATGCAGATGAGAGTCGATGCAAACTCTTAACAATGGCACTGCCGTGTTTTGTTGGGCACTCTTGCTGTTGTGTGAATGCATGGCCATGTACATGTATTTAATAATAATCAGTATTTCTCACAAGATTAATCATAATGACCAACTGTCATGGTGGCATCATTTCAAGCAGCAGCTTGAAATGTTATTTCTGTGCCTGCTTGGACCTGTTCATTTGGAAGAGAGAAGGAATCTTTTGTTTCCTTTTCCACACTCTTGCTGCTTACGGGCATTGGTTCTGTGAATTTTTCTATTCTCCCCTGCACAGGTGAGATGATGGAGTGTCTCAGTTTGAATACTGTAGCTTTATATTATTACAATTAACAATATATTCTAGTTGGGGTAGAAAGGGTTTTGCAGTACCAGTCCATATGGTAAACGTGCAACTAGCTGGAGAATTACCACAAGAGTGAGGTATTTGGTAAAAGCCTGCAGGTCATCCAGAATGGCACTGAATGATAAACAGTAATAAAAATTTAGTATCGTTTGTTAAACTGTTGTAACCAGTTCAAATGTGAACACTTACCACAGATCTCTCTACAGCTATGATACAGATCTTTTGGGTTATTTGCCTGAAATTTTCTGGTGTAGAGTTATGGATTTCTGAATGTGTCAAAAGCAAGACACAGAATGCTATTTATGTCCTTACACAGTGGTCTGAATTTTTTTTTTTTTCACTTTCTATCAGCTAGTTCTTATTTATTCAATTATACTGTTAAGAACCTTGAATTTCCGTGCTTTAAAAATCACCTTTTAAATCAAGTCTTGATCTCATTGCTATTCAGGTATTTGTACATATGTGCATTTCTCTGTGTATGTGTGTATTTATATGAAATGTGTATATTAGCTATCCATCTATCCAGGTATTTCATACAGGTGTGATCAAATACCAGACAGGTATATGAAGATATTTTATCTTAGAACAAGTGTGCCTGCGTTGGTTTGAGCCTGCTGTGAGGGTAGGCAAAATAGATGAGTTTTTCCTTGTTTCTTTCTCTGTTGCATGAATGTACTTTTTTGGATATGCTTTCAGAAACATAATGACATAGTTATGGCATTCTTCCTTCACGTCTGGAGCAAATTGATGACAGTCTGTCAAGTCTATCCTCAGTACTTCCAACTTCCAAAAAATGAAGGTTTGGGGGTTTTTTTTGGTATTTTGTTGTTTTTTTTTTTGTGACAGGAATACAAAATCACTCTCATCCATCAGAGATGTTTTTATTTTTCAAGAGCAGTCATAATCTGCTGGTTTTCTCTTCAAAAGAAGAGTAATTTTGATACTTGCAATCGCGTGTGCTCAGTGAATACCAAGCGTGTTTGGAAACATGTGAGCACCACGCAAAGTTCTGCTCTTTCCTAGAAAATACTAAATCACTAATGCAATCCTGTCCAGAAGCAAGGACCTGTCAGCCAGTCCACAGCAGATAATGAGGGCTCTGTTGGGAAAGGCACCAATGGGTGCAGGGTGGGTGTCTGCACCCAGTGTCCCCAGAAGTGCCAGGTCCCTGGGCAAGCTGCTCCCTGCCCTTGGCTGAGTGCAGCTCCTGGATGCTGTTCAGCTCTTTGAATATCTAGAAAGAGAAGAAAGCAGATAAACAAACCTCAGAGTTGAGAAACTCTGGCTTCCTTAGAGAAGTGATGAAAGAGATGAAACATAACTCTGTTCTCTAAAACCAGAAAATTTATATCTTTGTTAATTAAAATAAAGCTGTCGCTGTACCAGCCAGGAGACATTTATCTTTCTTGAATATCTGAATAACTACATTTAGAAAACATGATGCTAGAGGTAATATTAAAGACACTAGATTTCCCATTTTTATTTGTTGTTAAAGTGCTTTAGAGGAACATCATGTTTTGTAGCTTATCAGTGTGCAAAAGCAACTACCCCAGTCAAACATAAATTTATTGCTTTTCACTGAGCAGTTTGTGCATGCAGTGAGTAAAAAAAAAAAAAAAGTCTAGTAAATACTTCACAGAATGCACAAATCTTGCCATTGTAGTTTCAAAAATAAATGTGGAATTTGAGTCAGAGTCACAATCATCACATTATTTAACTATTTTATTTTTTGCCTGTGAATATTGAGTTGTTCTGGCATTTTAGTAATGCAAAACAGATGAAATCCTTTAAGGAGTTGCTGCCTGACACAAAAGCTTTTATTGTTTAAAAAAAAAAAATGTTAATCTCTTCAAAATGTTATTTTGTTGACAAAGTTGCTTGCAATAATTAAGAAATTCAAATGAGTCACTCCCAGAGCTGTAACAATTGGGTATTATGGTTTCACAAGAAATAAGTGTTTCAGATATTAAATGTTCATATTGTGGCATGAAAAAATGCTTTGAGTCTTAAGAGTAGCTTGTCTTCCAGTGGAATTAGCTCAGAACAACGTGCAGTGACTCTGATGCCTGGCTCCTCATTACTGCTGGGAGATGGCCGTGGCTGGGGCTCTCTGCCCTGCCTCAGACAGTGCCAGTGCCAGATCTCTGAGACAGCCAGGGCCCTCGCTCTGATGAGGGGTTTCTTTTAGCTCTGTGGCAAATTGAGTCTCCAGACTACTGCAGCAACGTTAGAGACTTTTCTTTGAAATGTTGTGCACTAAAAGCCAAGTCCATGTCTAAACCAAATAAAGACAAAAATTCCTGTTGATTCCATCGAGGCTTGATCGTTCTGTTGCTTGCATTTCAGGGATTTTTTTGTTGCTCTCACAGACACCAGTGCTAATCCCTTAGCAATTTTGCCCTATGATTAAGTCAAAAGGTTTAAACTATTACAACTTCATTATATATTTTTACACAAATGTTTCTGATTGCTTGAAATAGGAGGGCAAATTCAGAGTAGAACTACAGTGACTCACCTTAATTGGTCTTTTGTTCCTTTTTTAGTGAAGTCCAATACCATTGATTAATCTTTTTTTTTTTTTTCTTATCTCCTACATTTGTTCATGTAACACCTGTGATACAAGCCATGGTGTCTGCTGCAATAAATGGGCCTACAGAGCATGAGATTAAATTGAGTTCTTCTGGTGACTATGATTTTTGTGAGACTAATTGCAAAGGTCACGATTTTCCTTTGTCAGGGAGCCCCAGCTAAGAATGTTTTTGTTCTGAGCCCTTTGGAATGCCCCATAGACATCCCTTTGGTCTTTATTAATGTTGCCTTGAAGCAATGCATTGCCACACAGCAGACAGTCGGGCACTGTATGAGAAAACAGCTTGTCATTTGCACAGAAAAGATTGATTATTAGTTACAAGGAAAGTCTGAGAATGATTTTTTAATGTTGGCATAAGTCAATCAGGGGTTAAGAAAATACATGAAGGCCCAATCTAAGCAGGTACGGCATTTTATTTTTAATTTTACACACTTGTATCTTGAAAGAGCAAGTATTTTCTAACTCATGTCCTACAAGCTAAGAAGGCAAAGTAAACAAATGTAATTTAAAATTAACTGTATTAGATTTTCTACAAGTGTTTTAAAGGTGCTGTGCTACGGGCAGATTAAATTTGCAATGTTAAATTGAAAATTATTCACCTTTTGAATATACATATGCTATAGCTATAAAAACTGGGTATGAAAATGTATTACATGTGTAACCTTGATTAAGTCAGATTGTCCTTTGCAAGCAGATAACAAATATTTTATTTTTCCTCAAAATTGTATTTCTTCCTGTTTAAATAATCCCCGGTCTCTGCATGAATGCCTGCACGTTCATGTTTAAATGTGTTTAAATGTCAGTTATCTGGCATTAGAAAAAACCTCATTAATGCCAGATATTAAGCAATTATCATGGCAGGGGAACTAAGGTTTACAAACACATTTCTGCATTCATTTATGATTTACTTGCTATCTTGATTTTATGTGTATTAAAGCATGAATTAAAACAGTTGACAAATACTTAGCATCAGTTTGTTAAAGGACAGAGCAAACAGACTTATCACTTATTTCTTAAAAATATTTAATTGCAGTGACTGACATGATTCTTAGGAAGCAGGGAGACTAACACTTGGATTCTGCCCTAGAGCAGACTTATCCTCTTGGACCTGAGCTTCCTTTCTGCACTGCAGCTCTCCATTGGCCATTCTGCTCTCATCCTGTGATCCAGCAAATGGAGCTAATAGATCTGATGTGCACGGGCTGAGCAATAGGCATGGGTGCCACAGCCACCAGCTCTGCTGCAGATCTGTGCTCTGCTGCAGGCAGACACTGGGAAAGGTTCACCCTGGTGCCTTTTGTCTTCAGCCACGTGTCATTTTTGCTGTGTCTGTGTCTCAGCCTTTTGGGGAATAAAGGCTTTGGGCCCAGTGAAGTAAAGAGTGATGTGAATAAATACAGGCTTAGGAGAATGTACAACTAATTTCTGTTTTTTTACGTTAGCCAGAATTTTTGTACATATTTGTTCAGTTTGTTGTCGTATTGGAAGATGGCAAACCAAGACTTGGAAAAAAGGCATTGGGGCTGTTAACTTCCCTTTCAGTTACTCAGCTGTTGCAAGAGCTTTAAACATGTCCAGGAAGGTTTTTTCATTTGCTGCTACTTTCCAGGGAGTTCAGCTCCCCCTGAAACAATTTGTTTTGGTGCCTGAGTGAGAGCTAAGGACTTCTGGAAACTGGAACCTGAGCTTTGTGCAGCAGGCGCTGTGGCCATGTCCTGGTGAGGGCAGGCAGAGGCAAAGCTCTGCCTTTATCCTGGAATATCCACCTGGTCCCTCCAAGTTCCTCACAAGAGGGGTCATGTCCCCATCCTGAGGGAACAAGCAGAACCTCTGATTGTGCAGGCAGCTGAGCCAGCCTTGCAGCCCTGCTCCCCTGGGCAAGGGGGAGCAGGAGGAGCAGGAAATTGCCCTTTTGATATCAGGGTGAAGTGAGTTGACCCCAGCTTGTGGAACAACATGGAACTCACAGCACTGGGGGCTGAGGAAGGGACAAACTGGACTGTGAGCACAGAGCTTAAGATCATGAAAATGTCTAGAGCTCACCTAATATTAAATTATCTAAAATATCCAGTAACTATTTCGAGGTTGAAGTCTACACACCCATAAATAGCTAAATTTTGTAGTTATTTATTGTCTGGGATTATTTTGATAAGAAATAATCTTATTTTAAAAGAATGTATTTCTCTGCAGTTTGTGCCTATCTCAAGAGCTAAAGTCATTGGTAATGTTTGATCATTCTTTAGGCAGAGGAGCTAGAAACAAGTCATACAAGAAAGCTGCTAAGCACAACAGGCCTCTAATTCTGGTATTCCCAGATACTTTTAGTAAGTTTGCCTTAGCTGAGGTTTTAATTTAGCATTAACAAAGGATTTTGTGATGTTTTATATGCTGTAATCTAATATTCAGCCTGTGATTTCATTCAGAACTACTATACATTTAAATCTCAGTTTGGAAAGCAGATACCGCAGGAGAATAGTCTTGGAAAAATCTAAATTATCAGTTACCAGCCGATCTGAAACTTACAGTATTGAAACATCTTTTGAAATATGCATTAGAGAATCTTTAAAGAGATCATACAAAATTCATCAAAACCCACTTTTCAGAAGCAGCTACTTTTTCATCACGGTTCTACATGTCGCTAGTTGTAGTTCCAAATTTTTTCAGGCATTTACATATAAACAAAATTCTGTATATGCAAACACACACACAGCTCATCTCTCACTAAGTTGTATATTGGGAAGGGGAGAGGAGCTGTGCTGCTCTTGAGGTATGGAAGCCTTGGTAACATCTAAACTCGTAGTGTCTGGCGTTTGGGGATTGTGCAGGAACCTATTTCTGCAATACCTCGTCAGCATTTCAGCAGACGGGGCAAACACAGCAAAGAATTTTGCTAATGGCCATCCATGCTTGAGAGGTACAAAGGTACTTTTCTACCTTCCACATATTTTTAATATTTTTAACTCTTCCCTGGCTGGGACTCCTGTACAAGAGCAGGCTGCTCCTTCAGTCAAACGCTTGAGTATGTAACAGCATCTGACCTTTCCCGTGGTGCTCACAATTTTGGGGCATTTGTGCATCTCTTTTGCTCATTCTTGTATTTACTGTGCCTCCATGTTTCTCTAGATTTCACCAATCTCTACCCTGCTTAGCAATTCACATCTGCTGGGACCATGTTGCTCCTGTACATTGGGCCTGAGTGTGGCCCTTTAGCTGTCCATATGTAATAAATCCAACATCTGCTTTAAAAAGAAGACCAGAGAGGGAAGTATGGTACAAAAATAATTTTTAAAGTCCCTCTCTCAAACTTTGTGACTTTGTAAATTATGTGCTAGTTATACACTTTTAGCTAACATAAAATCTCAAAGGTTTTACTGCACGGAACTTGACATTTAGGCACTTGTCCAGGAGACAGAGTGCCCAGATAGATATTAACTGAAACATCTATCAGAACTTAAATATCCTCAGCTAATTCATTATCTCAAAGAAACCTGTCCTGCAGCCACACCAAACAGATCTACCTTGCAGCATGCCTAGAAGGTAACCAGGAAAGGAAAATTTTGCCCAGTGTTTTAAATATTCCTAGCAAAGAACTGTTATTCCTCTTCCCAAATCTTTGTCTGAAAGCCTTTAATTGCAAAATTATAATAATTTGGGGGGAGGGGGGCTACATTCTCCATTCCAAGGGAAACTGCAGCTTTCCCTGTCTTCCTAAACCAAGACAACCAGCTTCTTTTTCTCCAAATCATTATAAAACTATTTTGACTCCTCATTTTCCTCCCTATGGCATTTAAATAACTATCTAGTTGATAAGTGTTTTATTTCACATAATAAATCCCTTTCCACAGGTAGATTTGCATTTCCTTGCACAGCATGTGATTTCTAGGTGAACCACATACATGTCTAGTGTAGAATTAAAGGAAGAGTTTCATCTTGGGTCAGTTCAGCACAGTATCCAGCACAGACAGCTGATATTTAAAATTAACAACCAGGGAGGGAGATGCCCCCAAAAATCCTGTCTTGGTTTGATAAAATCTCTGTGGATTCATTGGTATTGGCCCTTTCCTGAGGCAATGAAGGGACAGTGTGTTTTCAGACAGAGGGTCTTATTAACACAAACATTCCATGGGTGCTGGAGAGAGTTGGTTGCCCCCTTCCTGACTCGCCTTAGGAAAAAGTAGTGATTATTTTAGCACTGGCACCATTCTGAAGGACTGTAACATATTTTCCTTTGTTAACCTGTCTTATTCCACTGGATTATTTGGTCGGAGTCAAGAGACTTAAGATGATGGTTTTTACTTCTATGATTTGCCAACCCTTAGAACTGGTGTGGTGCCAGGTTCACTCTGAGCTGTCACTGGGCAAGTGTGTTCCAGCTACATCCACCTGTTTGTGCTCTGGCTGCCAGGACAGTGATTGCTTGTCAATTCGGCATCTTTGCCAGCACTAAATCCACTTTTT